>JZKD02S1786773.1:10066-27859 GCA_000966675.3 Picea glauca
TGGCCACCCACCTTTTCCAGCTGGCTCAAAACAACTTTCTAGCAATTTTGATAATTTACTATTTTTAGCAGTTTTTCGGGTCCTGAACTTTTGGAGCCGTTTTGAGGCCCTAAACAACGGTTTTTGGGGTATGTTGTGGTTGCAAAATTTTCTCATGAAATTTTGTGCAATTGTTGTAGTCCTCGGATAGATCTTTCCAAAGGGCTATCATACGCCTAAAACGAAGATCGTATGCAAAAGTTACGACCCTAGGAAGTTGATGTACTTACTTACCCAAACGGGGGCCACATGACTTTTGGCACTTCATCTCCTAGGGTTAGGTTTTTGGATGTTTAGGGTTTTTGAAACTCCTGTTTATTGTAAAAAGGCCTTGAGAGCCTCATTGTAATCATCTTCTTGCGAATGAGCATAGTCATCACATCTCTTCTCAGAAATAAGCCGCCACCATTCCAGCAAGCTTGTTTTTCGCTGCATTTTACAGTTTCAACTTATTTACTTATTGAATAGAAAACCAATTTTATTGTATCTCTGTTATTTTGTGTTAAGCATCTGGTAATAATCTGTAGTCATTTTTAACTGCTCATAAAATCTAGATCAGTGGTATTAGAGCGGTCTACTCCTTGTCATGTTAATGCATGTCCCCAACGAGGTCGGAGTACAAAGATTTGGGTCTCGAGCTTGTTTCTCTTGAGGACAAAAGCTCTCGCACACCTAAGCGACCTCTCATGGAAGGAGAAAATAAAGATGATGGGACAAGAGATTCTTTCAAAATGTTGATTGAGGAAGCCCTCACGCAACAGAGGAACGAGATGATGGATAATTTCGCGCAACTCCTTCGACGACTACCAACAGGTGACACATCTTCTTTGAGCGGAGGCATCACCCCCTTCAAGGTACAAACACACTTCGATATTCCTATATTTGAAGGTCAGATAGACACAGATGTTGTAGACACGTGGTTGAATCTACTAGAAGGGTATTTCTTTGTCCATAACTTTTCGAATAGAGAAAAGATTACTTTTGTGCTCCTCAAAGCCGTTCCCCATGTCAAAGATTGGTGGGAAAATTTCTGTGAGAAAAAGGAAACAGAGGAACCCTCATTATTTACAGTCACGGCCACCTAGGAATCCTTCAGGGATTCTATTAAAGAACAATACTACCCTGTCAGAAGTTATGATGACTTATATACCAAATAGACCATACTACAACAAGAAAGAGACCAAGCAGTGCCAGATTTCACAAATATCTTCCATACCTTGCACACCAAGTTGGGTATCAAAGATTCAGAGAGACATATCATACTCAAGTATCACAGTGCTCTGCATAGATACATCTAGACCGAAATTGAATTTATGGACATCTCATCCTTGGGCGCGGCCTACCGATATGTCGTCAAAATCAAGCAGAAGCTCAAAGAAAAGACGCAACAATTTGGGTCGGGGAACCCCTCACAACAAAAGCCAAGAAAGGGCGGCCCCAACCCACAAAACAAAGGACAGAGAAAATATGGATAGTATCAGGACAACCAGTCCAAGCCACAAGCAAAGAAGGACACCGGAAAGACAAAGAAAAATACCAGAAAGTGGTGCGACTTCCATAAAATCCCTTGGCATAACACTGCTGATTGCCGCTGAAAGCAGACACTGGTGGCCGAAGTGAAATCCTCTGAATTAGATGCGGCTTCTGACTCTGAGCTAGAACCAGAAAGGGGAAGATGGATCATTGATGTGGAACCCAGTGCCACCGTTGCTACCACCAAGCTCCAACATGGTGAACCAGACGATCCAGAAGAAGGAGAGCGCCTCTTCCATTCATAGATGTGGGTAAAAGGCACCCCACTGCACTTCATTGTTGATAGTGGTAGCCAAAAGAACCTCATCTCAGTAGAGTTCATCAAGTAGCTGGACCTGCCGACAACGTCGCACCCACAACCCTACACCATTGGATGGCTCCACCAAGGAAGCGATCTTCACGTATTCCAACAGTGTTGACTGTCGTACAACATCAAGCCCTTCAAAGACGAGGTATTGTGTGATGTTTCTCCTCTCGAAGTTTGTGATGTTATTTTGGGCAAACCTTATTTATGGAAACGTCATGTTGTATATGAGTCTAGGCCTCGTAGTGTTATTATTACTTTGAACAGGAAATTGTACAGGATACCCGAGGCTATCCCACCAAGTGTTATTTCCTTGATCTCTACTAAGTAATGCAAGAAGGTCATCTCTCAGACGGGGAAGTTTGTCTTCTTTGTGATTTTCTCTCAGAATGAGAGAAAAATCATAGCCACATCCAGGGTCTTTGCGGACGACCTCTCCACACAGCAGAAGCAAGTAGATAAGGTTGTGGAAGAATACTTGGATATCTTCTCCTCACCTACTGGGGTACCTCTACACTGTCAAGTCAAGCACCCCATCGATCTGACCCCCGATGCACCACTTCCCAATGGGCCAGTCTATCGTCGCTCTTTGTTAGAGAATGAGGAGATCAAGCGACATATCCAAGAATTTCTCCATAAGGGGAACATTCGTCATAGCTCATCACCTTGTGAGAGCCCAATCATACTGGTACAGAAGAAAGATGGAACCTGATGAATTTGCATTGATTATCGGGCTCTAAATAAAATCACAGTCAGAAATTGGTACCCGATTCCCCGAATCGACGACCTTCTTGATCAACTCATGGGGGAAAAATACTTTAGTAAGATTGATTTGAAGTCTGGCTACCACCAGGTCCTAATAGAACACACAAATGTATGGAAGACTGCCTTCAATTCAAAGGAAGGCCTTTTTGAATGGTTGGTCATGCCCTTTGGTCTGACAAACACTCTAGCCACTTTCATGAGGATGATGGACGATATCATGCGACCATTCACCAATACTTTTTTAGTGGTGTATCTTGATGACATTCTCATTTAAAGCAAGAGTTGGGTTGAACACTTGCAGCATATTCAGTAGGTTTTTCACACCCTGCGGTAGCACAAGATATATGCCAACTTCGAAAAATGCTCCTTCGGCATGGACATGGTACATTACCTAGGCTACATCATTGATCAACATGGCATCCATGTGGATCCAACCAAGATCCAAGTCATCCGTGACTGGCCAGCCCCAAACACAGTCACTGAGCTTCGGAGCTTCTTGGGCCTTGCCAATTTCTACCTCAGGTTTGTGTTGGGATTCTCCCATATTGCATGGGCCCTCGGCCAAATAACCAGGGGTGGTGGTAAGGTGAAATTTGCATGGGGTCGGCCCCAACAATAAGCGTTCGATGATTTTAAGCAGCGCTTGTGCTCAGCCCCAGTACTTTCACTACCAGACCTGCAACAACCCTTTGAGATTGACACCGATACTTCAGACTATGTTGTGGGTGTCGTTCTCATGCAGCACAACCACCCCGTGGCCTATCATAGTGCGACACTATCAGATGTTGTCCGTAAGTACCCTACTTACGATAAAGAAATGTACTCCATTGTGAAAGCCTGTTGCCAGTGGAGACATTACATTCTTGGGAGGGAGACAGTCATCCACACTAATCATAAGCCACTACAGTTCATGCAGACACAAGGAAAATTGCAGAATGACCGCCATCAAAAGTGGTCCACATACTTGCAGCAACTCCACCTCAACATCAAGTATAAAATAGGAAGCACCAACCGCGTCGTTGATTGCCTCAGCAAACCACCAGTTGTGACACTCACCACAGTGCTAGACTCCTGTGGCCATGAGACCTCTGGATGGACCCAACTCTATGAGGAAGACCCGGACTTCGCCACCACCTACCAAATGTTGGGTGCAAAGGCAATTGTCAATAATTTCCATCTTCAGGATGGGTTGTTGTGTCGTCTGGGCCATATATGTGTTCCCTCAAGTGAGCAAGCGAAGATGATATGGGAAGCCCACTACAGATGGGTGGCAGGACACTTTAGGGTCGAAAAGATAGTGGTGATGCTACAAAAGCATTTCTACTAGCCGAAATTCCGATAGGAGGTCAACAAGTATATCAGGTCTTGCACTGTCTGCGATATTGCCAAACCAACCACTAAGAAACAGGGCATGTACACCCCCCTTCCTACTCCTGACAGACCATGGGAATCCATCTCAATGGACTACATGTCGTACCTCCTATCCACCAAGTGGGGAAATGACTGTGTTTTTATGGTTGTCGATCGCCTTTCTAAGATGGTTATTCTGGTTGCTTGCAAGAAGAGCATCACAACATAAGCCACTGCCAAGCTCTTCTTTGAACGAGTCTGGGTACATTTTTGAATCCCACAAACCATTGTCTCAGATCAGGACAATTGATTTCTCAGCACATTCTGGTTGAGCCTCTGGTCACTGCTGGACACCAAGCTCACCAAATACACAGCCTTCCACCCCCAGACAGGTGGCCAAACCGAGGTCGTAAATCGAATGATCGTGCATATCCTGCACATGTATAATTCCAAGAACCCTTGCACATGGGATGAGAGTCTTCCCTATGTCCAACATAGCTACAAACGAGCCCTGCATAGCTCAACCAACCACAACCCCTTTCAGGTGGGGTTGGGATTCCAACCATTGGGTCCCATAGATGTTGCACTTCCCCTTGCGGTCACCTCGACCGACTCCTCTCTTGCTCCAACTGAGGCTGACAAAGCCACCCAGTTCAATGAGAGGATCCAACACATCCGCCAACAGGTTCAGGATATCCTACAGAAGTCCAATGACAAGTACAACCAACGCCATGATCAACATCAGGTTCCACATAAGTTTCAGGTGGGTGACAAAGTTTGGTTGCACTTGCATAAAGAACGCCTTACAGGACCCCATCGGAAGCTTCGTCCACTTCGTTATGGGCCGTACACCATCACCAAGGCTTGGGGGGGGGTAATTCTTTTGCGCTCAACATTCCTCCTTTCCTTGGTCTGCACTCAATGTGCAATGTGGACCTCCTTCGGCCTTATTTCCCACCATTATTGGACACCTCAAACGTAGCAGAACAACTGACACCAACAGAGCTCAACCCTAACTGCATACAACAGGCATCCATTGATCATATTGTGGACACACAGATTAAGGGCACTCGATAACAAAGGATCCAGCTTTATCAAGTCATCAAAGTAGGGCAACTCCTGCACCAAGGTAAGTGGCTCACCTGGGGCCAAATTCAACATAAATTTCCTCATCTGATGGGGGAACTCAACGCAATGGAGACCATTTCTTCCTGAGGATGGAGGATTGATCTAGGTGGATATTGGTGGCCACCCACCTTTTCCAACTGGCTCAAAACAACTGTCTAGCAATTTTAATAATTTACTATTTTTAGCAGTTTTTCGGGTCTTGAACTTCTGGAGCCGTTTTGAGACCCTAAATGACATTTTTTGGGGTATGTTGCATTATTTCATCATGAAATTTTGTGCAACTGTTGTAGTCCTCAGATAGATCTTTCCAATGGGCTATCATACGCCTAAAAAAGAGATCGTATGAAAACGTTATGACCCCGGGAAGTTGATGTACTGACTTACCCAAACGGGGCCCACATGACTTTTGGCGCTTCATCTCCTAGGGTTAGGTTTTTGAAACTCCTGTTTATTGTAAAAAGGCCTTGAGAGCCTCATTTTAATCATCTTCTTGCGAATGAGCACAATCGTCACATCTCTTCTCAGAGATAAGTCGCCACCATTCCAGCAAGCTTGTTTTCCACTGCATTTTACAGTTTCAGCTTATTTCCTTATTGAATAGAAAACCAGTTTTGTTGTATCTCTGTTATTTTGTATTAAGCATCTAGTAACAATCTGTAGTCATTTCGTTCTGCTCATAAAATCTGGATCACCTACAATGCACACTCTTTAATGATTTCAAAATTAAAAACACTCTTTAATGATTTCAACATTAAAATCTGCTATATCTATTTTTGACTAGATAAATGTTCTCTAACTTCATCTCACTCCTAAGAAAGTCCAACGATTATTCATACACTAGATAACTTTGTATTCCATACTATAGATTGGCATGCCCCTTGCCATGGATAGTGAAGTAATTCTTTTCCATACTAGTTGAATTTGATATGATTTTTGATAAATTAGTATTCTTTTCCATTATGTAATCTTCATCTCGATACTCTAAGTATATTTCACCCTAACATGTTGACATTACACACCCTTCATCATGGTGATTTTATGTCAATCACTTATATTCTTAATGAATCCATACCAAAATACCTACAATACACACTCTTTAATGATTTTAAAATTAAAAACACTCTTTAATGATTTCAACATTAAAATATGGCTATATCTATTTTTGACTAGATAAATGTTCTCTAACTTCATCTCACTCCTAAGGAAGTCCAACGATTATTCATACACTAGATAACTTTGTATTCCATACTATAGCTTAACATGCCCCTTGCCAGGGATAATATTTTTGACTAGATAAATGTTCTCTAACTTCATCTCACTCCTAAGGAAGTCCAACGATTATTCATACACTAGATAACTTTGTATTCCATACTATAGTTTAACATGCCCCTTGCCAGGGATAATGAAGTATTCTTTTCCATACTAGTTGAATTTGATATGATTTTTGAAAATAGTTTAAAATTAAAAAATATTTTTAAACTTAACAAAATATATTATATTATTCTTATGTGAATAATGTTCAACATTAGTGTTTCTTTATAGTTAACCAAGTTTTGGAAATAGGTAATATCTATGAGAAAGGAAAAATTAAAAAACCCTTTTTTGATGAATAACCCCTAATCTTCAATCCCCATCCTCTAATGTAAAACCATTAACCCCTACATTGACGTATAATTGTTAACCCCTTTTGATGTTTGACCCCTAATGTATAACCCATACCCCAATCTTCTAATCCATAACCCTTGTATAACCCATACCCCTATCTTCTAATCCATAACCCTTGTTCCTTATGTAGATATAACCCGTTAACTTCCTCATAATCCATATAATACCATTCTATATGATCTTCGCCTTAACAATAAATAAATTGGTTTCTTAATAAATAAATAAATTAAAATAATAAACACATTATTTAATAAATTTAATTATCTAATTAATTAACTATTTTTATTAATTAATTATTAAATACTTAATCAACTATTTAATTATTTTTTTAATTATATTGCAAAATTATATTTATTTATTTTTAAAATCATATCCATTAATATTGGCTTTCATTCAATTTGGTAGAAGAGAACAAATTCATAGTAGACCTAGTACTAGTTAAAAATAAATAAAAAATTAAGGTGGTTTAGTTGTTCAACATTGGGAACCCATATTATAATATCATTATTTTGTTTTATATTGAATAATAGATATGAAACCACGTATTTCTAATTAAATTCTCATATATATACTTATTAGTCCATGCCCTTCGTGCTGGAGGGACTATAGTAAATAATTTTTTGTCTTTCTATTAATTATGCACACAAACCAATGACCTTTCTCTCTTTTAAGATAAAGTTTTGATTAATTCATACATTTTTTAAGCTGCATTTCATTCATTTATCCCAGGTTTTATTTTTGAACTCTTATTTGGCCTCATATCGAGGCAAGAGGCTTTTAAACTTAGGAAATGAGTGCATGAAACTTAATAAGATGGATATGCAGAGAGAAAGGTGGATTAATGCTAAGTTTTAATTTAGCATTAATTCCAAACATTAAATGGTTAATGTTTTTGGAAGCATAAATTCCATAACCTTTTTTGCAATGTCAAGTGGTGGCTTGAGCGATGTTGGTGTCTCATAGTGATAGTTGGCAACCGTGACTTGGGCTGCTACGTGTTCTTTGTCTCCCACAAATGTGTTCAATGTCCGGTAACAAAGTTGTGATCCTTTTCTATTAAAATTGTTCTTTAACAGAAACATGCAATTCAGCTTGTTGTACCACTACTATATGCCCCTGCTACCAGTTGATAAATGAATTTGAGGAGAGAGATTCTTCCTGCATCCACCAACGATTGAACCGAACGAGATATTGTTTTGCATGTTCTACCTTTCTTTATCCTTTGGATACTGGTTAGCCTATTGTACCTTTCTTTATCCTTTTTTTTTTTAATTTGAAGTCAATTTTCCATAACTAAAGTTGGATTTGTAAAATTGTTGCTATGAAAAAGGATTTGTAAAATTGCTACCTTGTTGAATTTGTTGTTTTTGTTGTTCACGACAGCAGGGATGAATTTGTTGTTGCTAGCAGTAGAATAATTTGTTGTTTTTGTTGTTCATGGCAGCAGAGTACATGACGAAGTCCTCACAATGTGTAAAATTTGCAATAGAAGCATTCACACTAGGGTTCATAAACGATGAAGTACATATATTTTGAATTGTTTTGTCTTTCCGTGATGAAGTATATCTATTTTGAATAGTTTTTTCAATCCGTTTCCTTTTGGATTTATGATTATAATGAATCTCCAACATGGAAAATCATTTTTTTTTAAGTTATGCTTGTTTCTAATTTTTCTTTCAAGCCTCGCTTGTTTCTAATTTCCCTTTCAAGCCTTGTTGAGGTTGGGAATTAACCCTAGAATTTATCTGTAGCTAACCAGTAATACCAGACCATACACCATGACTAACTTTTTGTTTTTTAAACTAGTTTTATTTGCATGTAGTCACATGAATTGCTTAGTAAGGGACAACAATCCAAATTTTTCATTTATTCTTAAAGAGAATAGAAAATGCAATGCTTTTTTTTGTTGTTTCTTTAATTGTTCACTTAATAGTGTCGGGCATGGAAATTATCGACCATTAGAATCTTATTAAGGTATTTTTGAGGAGCCTATTAATCTGGATTATTGTTTTGATATTTTGAAATCATGGTTTGACTTCTTAAGTCTATTAATCATGAAGTTGTGTATGGATTTGGGAACCAAGAGCAACACTAAAATCTCATCGTAAAAAATCTATTATTTACCCAAAATATTAATTCTACAAAATTTGTATATTTAAAGATATTGCATATATATATAAAGTCTAATATACATACTCCATCACTTGAGAAACTGTGTTTATTGTTCTTAGGTATACTCCATCGGTTGATGTTTATCATAGGAATGCCTCGTCATTTTATTTTACATTGTTGTTTTACAAACTCCTTTGAAAGACATTAATGGGTATATCAATGACTACAAAAGAATGCCTTGATCTGTAGATTCAATGGGTTGTAGATTCGGTTGGCTATGGGCATAATCTACACCTCTTGTAGACTTGCAATTCCATTCGTAATATGAGTTGAATTTTCTTCTCAAACAGACGCTTAGAATATGTGTGATGGAAAAAATGATTAGATATAAAAAATTCCTTTAAGAACCCCAAAAATGTTTATAGTAGGGTAGTCAATTACATCTTCATGTTAATATGGCCCAGAAAGTATGACCATATATTTTAATGGTGTTAATGAGACATAATTTACATGGTTTTAGTGTTAAATTTGTCTGCAAGATATGGGATTAGCTGCATTGCAAAAATGATTTGTTCTTTAAATCTTGTCTGTGTGCCATTTGATTTTTCAGAATGTTTGTACCCTACATTAGTATTAGTTCTATGGAACAATAATATTAGCATATTTTTTTTTCAAATATGCATAATAACCTTAACATATGGGCTAGTAATTGAGAAATGAATGTGGTATTTATTATGGTGCCTGAAATCAACTATATTAGCCTTGCCTAGTAAACTAAAATGAAAATTTCTTGTAAATTTCTTGAAAACACTTAGCCTTCATTCACAAGAGAAAATAAATAACCATTGTGAATATTTATCACCTGCTTCACCCGCATTTATTCATACCAGACTTGAGTTAGTTGTTGGTTCTCGAGTGTTTCATTTTCATAGTACATAATAACTAGGCGACTGGCATCCTTATTCGTCCTTACATGGATCACGGTTGTGTGAGTGCAATGGATTTTGGAGTTTTATTTATCTATAGTGGGCTTACAGATGGATCCGACACTATTTCTACCCTGGCATAATACAATTTTTATAAAAAAATCTCAACTCTATTTCGTTAACCTGACAGAGTGGCACTTTAGCATATCACACATCCCCTTCATGCAAGTTATGTGGCTTATACATCACTTGCAAACAAAATAGTAGTGCTTTATGGTAGTGGACATCCTCTTTCCATGTTTTCCTCGGACCACGTACTATTTAAATCATATTTGGTGCGAATTGGAAAATTGTTCAAGAACTCATGCCGCGTGTCCCACTCGTCTTGTCTTCTCACACAACTCTCCAAGTTAACGGGTCAATTAAGATCTGTCATTCAGATGACCCAGATGCAAGCAGGCTTAATGAAACTGCATTAGACTAAATCACATTGCTCACTGTCTTTTCCCCTCATATATCATCTCAGAACAGTAACAAATAAGTTTTTATTTTTGTGAGGACAAAGTGATCGACATTGTTAATAAATTTACTTCAGGTTTTTTTGAACACGGCTACGCCAAATTAATTTTAAAATAAAAAAACATCTTGACGTATGCAACAATAATGTAGAATTTTGGTATGGTAGATTCAATTTATTTGATAATCATATTTGTGACTATTATTTATTCAATAGATCCATCCCTTGCTACATAATGATATCCTCCACACCCGTAATAGCTTCATCAAAAGAGCAGTTTGAAGATAAAATTACCAAATATGCATGGAATTGTAAGTTTTATGTTATTGCTTTCTTTCATTAATGTTCGATGGATTTGTCTTGTGCATGGGCACTAGAATCTTGTAGATGAAAAAAAAAAAAAACGAGCTCCTATGAAGGATATTCCATGGCATCCAAGTCCAACACGGGACCAAATCGACTGGATCAGTTGGTCACATGCACACTCAATATTCACAAATGATAATCATCATACTAAGATAACATCAAATTCACCTAATGATCAGAGAAACAATGCAGGATCAGAAGACAAAGGAACATACACTAGAATCTAATCCGCCCAGGAGTAGGAAACTGATCTACAAAGTCTGCCTATATTCTATTCTATAGATGCAGACAACGATAATAAAAAGTTCGTAGAGATAGTTCCAAACATTCAAACGTGATAGCAATACAAAAAAATGTTATCTCATCATGCAGGAATATATGAATTCATACTGGTTATATACTATCCATCATTAAGAGTACTTTACTATATGTCTAGCATAGACCTATGTAATAAACGGACATAGGTCATAACTTATCGTATATGATGTTATGAAGATGTTTTCCATGTTTTCCAAGAGTTGATTGCATGAATCCCAAAGCTGGCAATGCCAACATTTTTTGTTTTGTTTGGTTATCCTTTGCTTTACACCCACCCAAGTAGGGAAAGGTCAATAAGTAGGGTGAGACTAGGGTGGGACATACATATTTTCTTATTTTCCTTTGAAACATGTATTGAGTATCCCTTCCCCTGACTGAGCTAGTATGGCTCCTAATGCGATCCCTGAGGCGTCTATGTTAACATGGAATTTATAGCCTAATTTGGAAAAACCAAAATTGGGGTGTTCGATTCCTTGTAGAGGAGAATATCTTTAGCGAGTTAGCTGGAGGAGGTTCTATCTAGTGGATTCAAGGAGGATTAGTTGGTTATAAATAGTCTTTCAAGGAGGAGCTATCTCTAGTCTTGTTAATCTGGCTGCAAAAGCTTAGGCCTTCCCTTTTCTTGTATTAGTATAGATTGGTATTAGGAGAGATTGCACTACCAAATGAAGGTGGTAACTTTACTCCTTGCTTGCATTCCTTGGTTGGTGGGAAATTTTCATATCAACTACTTCACAGGGAAAGAAGGTTAGCTTAGTTTCCGAGCTTAGAGAATTACACGTTATATAAGAATTGTTTACGTCATGTTGTTGGCTATCGTGATGGGTTACTTTCCTACGTGACTTAACCAATCCATGGTGTCTGAGCTGGGTCAATTAAGCCTCATATTACAAACCATCTGGACATGGCCACATGTAATTTGACGCTCCCTTTTGTGTATTAAAATGTCGCCCATATTGACAATGCTGCCAGTTGGATCTTCGGCTTTATACCTACGTACAAAAATCGCTAACGTATAAGTAGCAGTAAAGGAGTTGTTTAGTTCTGTGAGGACAAATTGTCATTTTGATATTGAAATTTGGCAACGTTCGACATTACTAATGAATTATTTAATTCTATTAACATTACAATTTTATTTTATTTTATTGTAACTTTAATAATCACTTCAAAATTAAAAAAAAATGAAAATAAAATATTTTTGTTTCAATAAAATGAGTTTAAAATTAAAAATGAGTTTATTATTATGCTCAAGCTAATTAGAGGGAATGGCTACCTCAAGCGTCGGTAGGGCATATATGTTAGTGTAGTTCCTTTCAGACTCTGGAGGATTGAAAGAATCGGTTGGATCCGCTATTCAGTGCCAGCAACTAGGCCAAAACCCTGATCTAATGAAGGATCCATCACTATCTCACTCAGGCATAGCTCCTTGATAGACTCAAGTTGCTACCTTATTAGTCCCTTGGAAAGATCCTAATAATCCACAACTACACACGAGAAAAATAGGGGGCACTTGTATATGAAGGAGGTATATATTGTAAATAAGAACACATAACTACAACCTACTCATTTGTTGAAGTTTGTATATTTATCATGAATTTTATTATGCATTTAATATATTGTGAAAATGAGTTATTTTTTATTATTTCAATAGGGTGACACAAAAAAAACTATATGCAAATTAATATATATCATTTGTTGAAGCTTATATATTTATCATGAATTTTATTAATATTGTACATTTAATATATTGTGAAAATGAGTACAAACTCTACTTGGGACTTAGATCTATCTACTACTAGTTCTCCTACTAACACAATTAACACAATGTAATTTTATTAATTTTTTTATTATGAATATATATTTAACCACTAATGAGATGTATATTTTTAATTTTTCATTAATATATTAAGATTATTGTATTTATCCACATGTTTCAAATCAAATGTATTTGACACTCACAATGATATTCTAATGTAGGGTGACATTAGGAATGTAAGTAAATTAATGCAATTTTTTTAAGCTAATGAATTTATCATAAATGTTGTAGTAATTAATATGTGTGTGTGTGTGTGTGTGTGTGTGTGTGTGTGTGTCTATATATTACTTTTCAAGATAAAAAATTACAATAGCGTCATGAGTGTTAAAGAAATGTGAGTGTTGAATTTCCCTTAAGGGAAACCAATTCATCATGTTTCTAAAAACTGAAAAAAATAGTATTTAAACAACTCGAACAGAATGTCCCTATAGGGAAACCGATTCATTTAGACCTATCTGTCCTTCTAGAAAATCTAAGACTGATTCCTGACAAGAAAAAAAAAACATTTTTCTAGACATCGCATTCGTCCCAAAAGGACACTTCTAGAAACATAAAGGATTGACAAAAATAACCATGCAGTCTGACACTTGTGCATATGTTGTCGCTCATGCATTTGATCTGTCACTTTTTTCCAATTTTTCCACTGTTGGTGCTTGGATACATGGAGCCATGACTACCGCTGAGGTCGTTGGTGCACTGGAGGCCTGTTCTAGGGAGTGTCGAGGGCTGAGCAGAGTGGAGAGAATTTGGAGAATTTGCTCCCCTCCGTTATCTAGAAGTTCCAAATGGAAGCATAGGTCATCAACATCCTTGCAGACCACAAACACCAAATCATGCAGTATCTCCATTGCATCTCGAAATATTGCACATGAGGCATAGACCGAGCAGGAGTGTTGTTGGCTCAGGGGTTCTTCCAAGTGGGTTGAGGTGTCTTCCAAAGGATCTGGGACTGAGGGTGGTTGTAGGGGGCCAGAGGGTGGTGGCACAGGAGAAGAATGTTCAGGTGAGTTTGTTGGGTTGACCAAGGGTGGTTGTGAGGAGGAAGTCAGGTCTAATATTGGGCCAGGAGAAAATCCCAATGAATTTCCCTAAATATAAAACCACTCCACGTGACAAGCCCATGGCGAGGACAAAGGTGGAATACCGCTTTGGCTCTGTGAGGACTAGCTAGAGGAGGAAGGCAAGGAGATGTGATACAGAGCAGGGGTAGGCGGAGGCTGGATGGCCATGCTAGCTCTATTTTGGTACCAGACATGGCCTCTTTTTGGCTTCCCATGAAGTCGAGGCATGACCGAGGCAGAGAGAAGAAGTGAAGGAGTGAAGAGAAGGAAGACGTAGAAGGTGGTGGCCAAAGAGAACTGCAAACATGATGTTTTCTCTACATGGAAGGAAGAAACATGTTGATCCAGCTGAGGAGAGGCATAATAAAATGAAAACCAGAGTGGAAATGCGCACACACGTATAGGTGACTGCAATAAACGCTTCTCCATTGTTCGGACGAAGAAGAAGAGGATGGCACGCTTGATCAGTTAATGGAGGGATGGCAGAAATGAAAGTGGACTTTATTCATCGAGAGGGTAAGAGGGGTGTTTCATGCGTCTATCTCGTGGTTGGTGCAACGCTGGTAGGTGTCACCCTCTCCCTTTGACACTTGGTCCCTACTCACACCCCATCCGAGGGTAATTACCTTATATGTTGCATATGTACATGTACTTTATTTTTAAAGGTTGATTGAGAATTGATTAACCTTCAACCATATTATAAAGTCATCTAGGAATTTATGCAAATGTAGTAGCTTTAAAACTGAATATGTATTTGCAATATGCCCAGAAAAGCTAACATTACCTAAGATTTTTCTTCAAATTGTGAACCTACATCTAGTAGTAGAATAGTAGATGCAAGAATACTTGGGGAAAATCATTGGCAACTTTAATATGAAGCATTGGTAGTTAATGGTTGTTCCAAATGAAAAGGGTTGAGGATATGTAAACGTTATTTTTGTAATGGAACATTATCAATGTGATGGACTCCCTAATATTAATGGATATATGTGGCCCCTAAAGTTGGCATGAATCCCACAGGTCATGTAGAGTGCACACATGCAAGACTCTCCCTTCCCACCGAAGAAGATTAGATGTCCTATCAGTGAACCATCCAAATATTCTTTAGACTCACTTTTGAATTGGTCATCAACTTCTGAGAGCGTAAATGCTAGTTGAATCACTAGTAGGTCAAAATCACTATCTACACATATATTTACAAAATCTATCCATGCATTGAATGTCCAACTTAATGTGAGAGTAAATGATAATGATAGAAATATTATTGACAAAGAAAATGTCGCCTATATTAAGAGTCATACAATAGATACTTCTATAATACATGGCTTCCATCATACTCTACGCCCTCTATAAAGGTTACTTTCTCATATTGTGGAAAGGGTTTCATGAAAGGTCCTTCTAAAATTCTAGAAGTTGGCTTAGGCCTATTTATATCAACACTAATGCGTATACATTTTCAAGGATAGGTTACAATGATGCCTTTCAATGAGATACATTATTTTAACAAGTGTTGCATGGCAGTGTAGTCCCTTCCAGGTTGAATTGGGAATAAATGCACATGTATGGGGGGAAAATAGCGAAGGCAGATGGAAACTACAATGAAGATGTGGCAAGAAACATGAAGCACAGGTGGTATCCATGCAATAAATGACACATGCCCCCTAGAGTCCCATTTATTTTTTGAAACTATATAATATATTTTTCTATGTTCAAAATTTTTGTCTAGTTTGTCTTTATATGTGCCAACACAAAAAAAATTATATTAAAATTAAATAAACACAATTTATTGACATTCAACATAGTGGAAGATAAAAATCTATGAGGACATATATATAAAAGGAGATAAAAAATAGTTTTGAAATTAAATAAACACAATTTCTTGACATTCAACATAGTGGAAGATAAAAATTTATGAGGACATATATATAAAAGGAGATAAAAAACAGTTTTATTTGAAATATATCAAAAGATAATATTGTCTGTTACATATTCTTGGAAATTTAAATGTGTTTTTCATATAGAATGGGATTGGGTCTCCCGCCGACCATAAGAGAAATATGTACAATAAATAGTACTGTGGAAAGAAGAAGTGGGCGACGATAGAGTGTAATACCTGAAAAGAATAAATTGAAAGTATCAGTATTTGGCTAGACATTTCTATTTAAAAAAGTGCAATAACTGGATTGATAAAGAAAGCAGGATGTGATCAGGTGTTTTTTGAAAAAATATTTTCCAAAGCCAAGTGTTTGTAAATGTTCTAAATTCTTTTTATTAGGGTCGAACCCTCTTTAGGATTTCATCATATCTTAGGTTCAAGTTGCTTAAATGGGCTTTGAATTCATCAATTTTGTTGACGTTCCTCAACATGAAGTCCCCGACTTTCCAAGGCATAGGAATGAACTGTTTTTTCTCTTCTCTTGGAATAGATGCAACCAATAGTTGTATTGCCTTGTTATTTATGTAACAAACATTTTGTCCGTAATGTGACATGGAAGGAGAGAAGGTTTTTACCTGGAGCCAAAAATCCTTATCACACTGTAATTATCCATATGTTCAAGTGCTCCCTTCCTGTCCAAAAACCTGGTTGTCTGGTCAGATATGCAGGGAGCATCTTCTCCTAACAACAAAACTTTGAAAACATACACAAAGCCATTAAAAACCCCATAAAAATAGTGGGAGGCCTTGTGCTTCCACAAGGCCTGGTACCAGAATGTTACTGGGTCGAATTCACAGTTTACCTTCTTGGACAGAGACAGTTTTGGAAACTGACAGCAATGCACTATCGCAAAAACGAAGTAGGATGACATATAAAATTTCTTTTTTCTTTTTGAAGCTTGACAATTGGGAACATATTTCATGGGAAATTAGCTTGCCCCAATAAAAAATGGCTTGTTCCTTGACTTTGAAATACAAAATATAAAGAGCCACGTGGGAAATAGTTTTTGTGGACTCCTGTTCCATTATTCTTGTAAACATCCAGGCAATTTCCAGAAATGGATTTCTAAATGAACTAACCTGCAAGCTTGTGATATCTTCAGGAACTGCCTTAGGGTCTTCCAGGAACTTGGGAAAGAGGTCCAACTCGTTATTATGCTTTCTTAGGAGCTGCTTGGAATTTTCTTCTTCTTTGAACGTCAATGTTGGCTCCGAAAATCTTAACATCTAGTGGAAGACCTGAGGTGACAAAGAAACAGAAGAGTGGTCTCGCAATCGAATAATTATTTGGTCTGAAATATATTTATCGACGTACCAAGAGACTAGCTCCTTACAGTCAAAAACTTCAGGGACATAGCCTACACGAGCAATCCCAAAGGTCCAAATTACTTCATTCTAGGCGGCAGGGGATGAGTAATAAGAATATGCCCTGGACCACTGGAAGTTCTGGTCCTCACGCCCGAATATGTTCACTATATCTCCACAAAACTGTTGTCGAGTCGATTCCATAGGTTTATGAGAACATTTGTTTTCTCCAGATGATGGTTGAAATGAACAGTTGGAGGCGATAATATAACCCTCCGCAAATGTTGGTTCAATGCTTATGAATGGGAAAGATCCTCGAGCCTTTCGCTCATTAATGACAATCTCTATGGGTGCTGCATGATGAGTTGTTAGTAGTAAATATTACTTATTTCATATTTAGAAGTGTGAAAGTGGTGGGTATAGCAAAGAGAAATCAAGGATTGGAGGTTTCGTGAACGTGCCAACTCGACGACGTGTGAACAACATTCCATGATTTTGAAATCAACACTCAGAAGGGATAATATAACCCTCCTCAAATATTGTTTTAATGCGTATTAATAGGAGATCTCCTCGATCCTTTTGCTCATCAATGACAATCTATACAGTTCCTGGACGATGAGCTATTATAATTAAAGCTCACTAATTGGATATTT
>JZKD02S1786773.1:50237-61992 GCA_000966675.3 Picea glauca
TGCAAAATGTGTAAAACATAAGAGAGCATGACGGGGCAGTTCAGGGGCCGGTTTGTATATTTGCGGAATTCCGTGAAAGTGGCTAAGTATGGAATAGGGAAATGGTCAGTCAGACTCGTTTTCAAAATTAAGGATTGAAGATTTCGTGAACGGGCCAACCCGACGATGCACAAATGACATTCCATGATGTTTGAAATTAACACTTGGAAGGGATAATATAACCATCCATAAATTTTGGTTTTATGCGTATTAATGGGATATCTCCTCAAATCCTGGTTTAGCATTAGCACTTGATAACTGCATACTTAGACATAAGACCTTATATATACACACACACACATAATATATATATATATATATATATATATATATATATATACACAATCTTTTTTATTATAAATAAGATTCTTTTGTATATACATAAGTATGAAAAATGGTCGTACGAGATTGAAAGTAGGGTTGCAATCGATACGGAGGAGAGGTGAGTGCCTAAAAGTCAAATTATATGTCTTTATAATATATAGATAAATATCTATTTCTATATATATTAATGTTTTTCTAAACAATTTTTTGTTATAGACAAGTGCAAAGATGACGGGAGCGATATAAAAAAACAATCTTTTTTATTAAAAGTAAAAAAGATGGGGCGGTCCAGCAGATGGTTTGTATATTTGCGGAATTTAGGGTGTTGTTTGTAGGTCATGGAACAATGGAAGGGAAATTTTGAGCCCGCCTGTATGGGAACCTGCAATCGAAAAAGTGGGCAATTATGGAATAGAAAAATGGTCGGTCGAACTCGTTTATTGAAATTTGTAATAGATATCCCATTACCTGGCAAGATGTTTTCTACATCTATATCACGTAATTTCAGGTGTTGTTTACAGGTCACGAAACAATGCAAGGGAAATATTGAACCCGCCTGCCCAGTAGGCCACAAGAGAAAAAGTCAATAAGTATTTGTAATAGATATCCCATTACCTGGCAGGATATTTTCTGCATGTTTTTGTACAAGTTGTGTAGGAACAGTTATTATGATGGTCTCCTCGAGGCATGGTGAGATGTCAGCATTAAACCTCAGTTATTTCACACTTGGAAAGAAGTGCAAAGGGCGCGGACACATGAAACAATGATTAGGAATTGGATATTTCTTGAACCCGCCAACCCGATGATCCGCGAAAGAAATTCGAAGAAATGGTGAAGGATGGAAAGCGGATGGACATGATTCAAAATGGGGTGAAAATAGGTCCACATGAGACATGAGGACCCGACGGTCAAATTGTATGTCTCGAAATTTTTCAATGAAAAATGTGTACCACGGAAGAGGGGATGATAGGTTGACTGTGTAATATGGAAGATGGTATGATGTGAGAGTCTGGTTGTAAATTTGTATATCGCGGAAGTCAGGGTGTTGTTTGCAGGTCACGGAACAATAGAAGTGCAATCTAGAGACTGCCTACCCAAGAATCTGTGGTCAGAGAAGTGGCTGGGTATAGAATGGGGAAGCGGTCGGTCAGAGTCATGATATAAAAGCATGAGTGCAAATGTGAACCCACGAGTCTACCAACCCGCACATCTAGACATTTTCAGAAAAATGACTAAGTAACGAGAAAGATAAAGTACAAGGAAAAGAGAAACGAGAATTTGGTTAAGTATAGAAGATGTAAAAGAAGGGTTAATATATTCACATCTGTAATGGATATCCCATTTCGTGGCAAGACCTTTTCTCCATGTTTCTGGAGAATTTATATACTTAATGCATATACTTGGAAAGAAGTACGAAGGTGGCAGGCCTAGAAAAAAACGACTTGGAATTGGAAATTGTCTGAACTCGCCAACCCGACGATCCATGAAAGAGATTGCAAGAAATGACCATGGAAAGCAGTCGGACGGGCTTCAAAATAGGCTAACAAGGGTTCCCAAGGAGACGTGAGGCCTCAGCGGTCAAATTGTATTGATCAAATATTTTGAGTGCATACTGTGTAACATGGAAGAGGGGCTGATCTAGGAGTCTGGAAGTCAATTTGTATATCGCAGAAGTCGAGGGGTTGTTTGCAGGTCAAGGAACACTGGAAGTGCACTCTGCCCATTCAGGAATCCGCAAGCGAAAATTTTGGGTAAGTATGGAATTGGAGGCACGAAAGAGATTCCAAGAAATGGAAAAATATGGAAAACAAATGCAGGGGCTTCAAAATGGGGTGACAATAGTTCCCCAGGAGACATGAGGACCCAAAGGTCAAATTGCAGGTCTCAGAACTTTCATGTGCAAACTGTGTATCATGGAAGAGGGTATGATGTGGGAGTGCGACAGTAGATTTTTATATCGCGGAGGTTCGGGTGTTGTTTGTAGGTCACGAAACAATGCAAGTGAAATATAGAGCCCGCCTTCCTGGGAATCCACGATCTAAAAAGTGGCTAGGCATCGAATGGCTAGTGGTCGTTCGGAGTTGCGATATAAAAGCATGAGCACAAATGAAAACCTGTGAGTCAGCCAACGTGCGTATTGAGACATTTTGGGGAAAAAGAGAAAGGGAAATATATTTGGTTAAGTATAGATGGGAAAAAGAGAGTAGATGGGAAAAAGAAACGAGAATTTGGTTAAGTATAGAAGAGGGAAAAGAAGGTCCAATGTATTCAAATCTGCAATAGATATTCCATTTCATGGAAAGATCTTTTCTGTATATTTTTGGATAAGTTGTATACATATTGCATTTACTTGGAAAGAAATCTGAAGGTAGGAGGCATAAGAAATAACAACTAGAAATTGGAAATTTCCCGAACCCGCGAAAGAGATGTCAAGAAATGGTCAAGTGTGAAAAGTGGTCGGATGAGCTTCAAAATAGCGTGACAAGGGTTCCTGAGGAGACATGGGTCAATGTTCGGTGCCCCGATATCAATATCTTGCGAAAGACCTGAGGCGACAAAGAAACAAGAGAGTGATTCCATGGTGGAATAAATCCTTGGCTTGAAGCAGATGAACAACAGTCCTGTAGTAAAATTAATAGTTCTCACAAGCTTCTCGTGAGGAAGAAGACGAAAAATGTTGCAGGGCAAACAAAATAGCCCAAAACTAAAATTTAGGACACACCAAGAAACCACCTCCTCACAGTCGAAAACTTCAGGGAAACAGGTTGCATGAGAAATTCCAGAGGCCCAAATTAGTCCATTCTGGGTGGAAGGAGATGAGTAGTAGGAATATGCCTTGCACCAGTGGGATTTCTGGTCCTCATTCCCTAAGACGGGGAAGTAGTCGGTCGGGCCGGTGATATAAAAGTAATAGTGGGAATCTGAAGACCTGAATCTGCCAACTCCAACACCTAGGCATTTTCTGAAAAATGAGAATGTAACCAGAAAGGGAAAGAAAAGGGGAAAAAGAAAGGGGATGGAAATTTTTAGAAGTGGGATTTGGTGTAAGAAAGCCCCATTGATGGTCTTAATAGTAACTATGAAGTGAATTAAACATGTGAACAAGTTCTTCAATCAAGGAATAGATACAACGAGCCATGCTTATAGTTTCCATGATCTGTTTGTATAAGAGAAGCGTAAAAAAGATACAAGAAAATCAATTTGGGGATGTTTAAGTAAATTTATTGTATTGTCAGATTCACCGCAAGTATAACAACGATGAATTTGAATTTTAATGTCCTCTCGTTGATATGATAGTTCCATTGGACTTCGCATAGTATATATTATTTTATTTCAAATTATTTCAGGAGATTAATTTTGCTAAGTTAATTGATCAAGGAAAAGTGCTAAAACGAGCCACATACTACATTTGTGTCACAAAGCTTATATTAAAATGCAAAGCATGTCCTCTATAGTCTTTAAGATCATAGAAAAAATGTGAATATCCTACATGTATTATTAATTTTCCAGAACGAAGCATACAACCAAGAACCAAGTAAACACCAAATGTATTGAAAGTTGAGGCAGAAGGCAACACACGAACACAGAAGGTGTCAAGCAAGATCCCACAAGGTTCCATAGAGAAACACACATTGAACTTTGCATCAAACAATTTGATATATATATAAAACACATCGTGGCATTGGTTTTCTCTTACATCTGGTATATGTTCCCACGAGAAAATAACCAGGGCCATGGGATATGAACAAAAGTCTGCCAAACACAAGATAACACAAAACCAACGAAGATTCGCCACTGTACGATAGCTATAACCAGAAATCAAAATGGGGAACAAAAAATTTGTCGATTACTATTTTACCATTAAGCAAGATCACTATGGAAATTTTCTTCTGATAGTGCCATGGTCTATCACTACTAATTTTAACAATGCCAAATTTCCAATATTATTGGAAATGACTGATGGTTCTGCCGAGAGGAGAAAGCTATTTAGACGATTCAAAGGATGGGCCTAAGTTATTTATAGTTGGATACTTTTTGTGGGGTTTGCGCTCATGCTTCCCATTTTTGGACTGAACAATCTTATGCGCATGTACATCACCAACAATTGCACATGCCTGTATGAATTCCAATGCCCGAACTTCCCAATCTCTATAGTGAGTTCTGGAAATATCAAGCTCATGTTTCAATCCATGCCGAGTCCTTTTTTCTTTCAATTAGGGCATCGAGAAAATGAAGATACCATACCATAAATGTATAGTTGGAGACCAACCTTTTTTTTTATTCGAGTACCCAAAAAAAATGCAGAAATCTTGCCATGGCTATATAGTTGGAAAAAAATTGTCTAATTTGGGCACCCAAAAACATGCAGACTCCTCCAACAAAACCACAACCAGCCACCATTTTTTTTTAAATTTGCATACCGCAACAAATATGCAAAATTCTTACTGGGAGATGCAAAAAAACATCAAAATAACAACATCGATTGCATTTGTAGTTAGATTCTCCTTGATGTTTCAAGTGCACAAGTAGAGACAAAATCTTCGGAAAGAGAATTTTACAGCTATAGATGTAAAATCCGAAGAACTCGAGTTCGGTGAACATTCATCTGGGTGTTGAAGAAAAATTGCAGACACACATGAGATATTTTGTTTCCTTCCAAAGCTTGATATGATTTTAATTTTTTTTCAACCGATATGCAATATTGCATTGTCGTCATTTAAGGTAAATTTTCTATGTATCTAAAATCCGCGCAGCATGTAGACACTGTTTGCCTCATATGACAATTCTGCTAACCTAGGAAGCACATCTTGTAACAAAGGTTTTCTAATTGTACAATGTACGGTTGTGTTGCCCACGATTCAGATGGAAACATTGAGGCAATGTCTATATATGTAAGGACATTTTTTACTTCATCGCAGACAATCAATTGTATCATCACTTATAAAAGCAAAAGCATAACCAGGAGAGTTGTATTTCGCACATACAGGCTCAAAGGGGGGTGAGTACGCATTCGCTGCAACCAAAACACCTTCAACCTGGAAACATGAGCATAACAATTAATATATTGAACAATATAATATACAACTGCGAAAAAAAATAAAAAACAAAACAAAATAAAATAAAAAATAAAATAAATAAAAACTACAGAAATTTGGTGAAGGCAATTTGTATGAGCGAAGTGAGGATGAGTCTATAGATTTATACACACAACAATTGTAGATCTAGTTAGTTTCTTGAGATTTTGTACTATGTCTTCTCACAATTATGTTACAAATGTTGCTTGGGTTGTGCGAAATATCCTTTCTTTAACATCTCTTTTCTTTGTTATATTTTTGAAAAGCATAAGTGGAAATTGCCCTTTATGCAATTGTTGTTCCATTGATGAAAACAAATTTGAACAGGTGTCGAACAATTGCAGTTGCAACATGGAACAGTGCAATATTTTTGTAACTTAACCGAGATACATGGACATGTGAAAGTAAAGGACAAAACTGGATATGGAAAACGGTACCAATGCCTTGTCATTGTCTGACTCTCCATATTTTATGTGGATAATGTGTTGTGAGACAAGTTTTCTCGTGAGTGTGACAGTTGCACCAATGGTTATGATTGGGTAACTGTCATTGCTCTATGCAAGTTGGATGATAGTTGTGTCCGGGATGAAACGATATTATGAACAAATAACAAGAATTTTTTACACAATACTTGTTTCGTTGAGCGATATAATCTAATCACAATCACCACGGTGATATACTGTTTTGGTCTATATATTAAAATTTGTAATGGATATCCTATTACTTGGCAATATATTTTCTACATGTTTCTGGACAAGTTGTGTGGGAATAGTCAGTGTGACTGTCATCAGGGCCTCCTTGTCTTTCATGACAGCATGCATAATGGATCTAGTTTTGTTTTCCTTGTCCAAGTAGGTTCTATAGATGACCATTATGTCCCCGATGAACACTTGTCCAGTTCGGCGACTGTTCAAGCCCTCTATTGATATTATTTTGGGTGTTACAAGTTTATACCTCATGACATTTTTTGAACAGGAAAAGAAATGTGAATGGCAGTGTGCATTATGTTTTTGTTTTGTTTTTTTCCTGGCATAAATGTACAAGTAGACGCACAACTTGGATAAACTATGGAGCCAAAGTTTTGCAACCAGAATTCTTAGTTTGTAGAACCTGCACTATGTTCGGCGTCTCGCTTGCACTTGTTGATAGTTATTGTGAACTGCAAAGTATGTGTTGCATATGACATAAACATATTCACCATGCCATAGATGAATAAATAGTTGAGGATATTTGTTTGGTAAACATATGAGGAACAAAATATATGCATCTTTACCTTTGGCCTTGTCGGTCTGCTGATGTTTGGGATGATTGATTGCTCATGGCCATGTCACTAGTCCAAATTTTTCTGATGCAAGCATGTGTATATGAACATCAAAAGGAATAAACAAGCATATGCATTGTATATTGTCCATAATTGTTCTTAATGTCACATGTAGGGTCGAAGGAGATGGAATACAAAATAGGGTGTCAAGGGATACTCAAGAAAAATGAGGACCCGAGGGTCGAATTGTATGCCTCAATTTTTTTGACTGAAAAAATGTGTAACAGTAAATAGGGCGTGATGGCAGGGTACGACGACCAATCTATATATCGTGGAACTTCTGAAGACAGAGGCGCAATCTTGAACTCGCCAGCCCGGGAACCTGTAATCGCCAAAGTGGTTAAGTATGGAATAAGGTAGAAGCATGACCATAAATGTGAACCTGTGAGTCCGCCAACCCATGCACCAAGGCATTTTCAGAAAGACGACTAAGAAAATAAATCAGAAAGAAAAAAGGGATAATATAAAATGGAAAAATTAGAAATGGGGAGGGCACAAAGGCCCATTGTTTCCAAATCATTGTTTTCTAGTCCAATATTATATGCCCCCACCTGTTTTGTATGTTTAATTTACTATAATAGTTGGTATACCTTTTCGAAGATTGTACCACAGACCCCTTTGTTGTCGCTTATAAGAATTCATCTTCCTGTCCAACCAATATGTTTCTTTCAAGGTAGAATTGCCAAACATATAGTGGACATGAAAGCAAGTTAGTATGTAGAAAGACATGTAAAAGAAAGAAATACAATTCTATTTATTTCAATGTAGTAGCAAAGAGAATACAATTCACATGAGAATAAGTAGAAAGATACGTAGTATATGCATACAACAAAAAAAGGTGCAAAGCAGTAGAACAAGTAGAACAAATACACAGACAATAAATGAAATACTAAAAACTGGAATATGAAATAAGAGTACAGGTATGCACCTCTGTAACTCCTCCGCTACATTCACGCAAAAGAGTCCATCGTCCTCTTCAACCACTATCTTTGTTTAAATGTAGAAATGCACGAAAAATACAATGGACAAGAAGGAAGCTAGTATGCAGGAAGACATGTAAAATAAAAATAAATAGAGTTCAATTTTTTTCAATGTAGAGGCACAGGAAATACAAAGGACATGAATATAAGTTATTATGTAGGAAGGTACGCAATATCTACATACAATAAACTAGGTGAACAAATATACAGATAATAAATTAAATACAAAACAACAGAATATGAAATAACAGTACAAGCATGTACCTTTCTATCTTCTCATGCACTGTTGCAGTTAAGACTCCTTCGTTTTCTCTAGCTATCATGTTTGTTTGAATGTGGGAACATACAAAATAAAATGAACATCAATGGAAGTTGGTATGCAGCGGAGAACAAGTAATATGCACATACAGTAAATGAGAATCAACGAATAGAATAAAAGATAGTTAGAAACATGAACCTTTTCTTTTCTCCATCCATGGTTGTAAATATATAAAGTTTTTTCCTGCCCAAAATATATTACAAGCCACAAAATATTAAGAAATTGCATGGCCATAGCTAAATGATTTTGGTTTTCTGTGGAAAAGTATCCAGATATGCTTCTAGACATGGAAATATAATTTTGCAGTATCTTTGGTGTACATATCATATCTCAAGTACAAGAAAAATTGTATCGTGGTCACATCAGTCTATGTAGAGGATAAAAAGGTTGTATTGTGATATGGGCACATTTCACCATATATGGTTAATAAGTGTGTTTTTCACATGTTTTATTTTAACAAAAAGACAATGGATATTGTAATTTCACATGTAGTTGTCCAATTATTTCTTATGCCACTATTTTGTATCATGTCAATACTGAAGTATCAACAAAATTTTACAGTAGAACAGGTGGGCACTGAATAGGCTCCATATCTCGTTTTTCCAGACACAACAAACAACATAACCATAGGTCCAATTGCGGGTGTAGGACCTGAACACCACAAAGCGCCCAAAAAAAAAAAACAACTCCACCTATCGATGCATGACCCCAACCCTACAAAGCCGAAGTAAACAAAAGTAAACAACAAACAACAAATCAATGAGAAAGAATGAACATTCCCAACTGCATCCCCAGGGCCCCAAACTCATAAACTTGAGCCAAACAACAAGAAGTAGCAATCGACAAACCAACAAACCAATGAACAAGCAACAACCAGTGAACCAGTAAACAACATATGTATCTCCAACAATTACCAAATTGCATCTGAAGCACAAAAGGAACCAGAAACATATGATGAGCATGCTAGTAGAAATAAGAAAACATTTGTACTTGCAAACTGCAAACACTGGACAACAAAGAAGGAATAGAAAATGAAATTATGGTATCGAAACTTACTCTGAAATGATGAACAACAGAAGCGTTGGTCGAATTGTGGGTGCAACACCTGGACACCGCAAAGTAAAAAAAAACAGATCCAACTGCGAATTCAGGACCCCAACCCTGCAAAGTTGAAGTAAAGAAAAACAAGCAACAAGCACCAACAGGTCCAACCGCAAGCACAAGTCCCCAACCTTGCAAAGTTGAACCAAACAACAACAAGCAGAAACCGACGAACCATCGAAGAAGAAGCACCCACCGAACCAGTAAACAATGTATGTAGCTTCAACGATGACCAAATTTCATTCCAAGCCTAGAAGAAGTATGAAACATACAATGCCTATTCAACTAGCAGTGGACAACAATATTGTCCAAATTCACTGCAACATTGTATGGAAAAATTCGCGGAAAAATGTACTCCGAGAAGCCTATATAGGTAAACATTTAAGACTATCAGGTTGTTTAAGGGCCTCACGGTATGCAAACATTTTATTTGTCATGTCTGTTTCAGGACCTCACGCTATGTAAACATTAAGCTGTCAGACATATTCAAGCACCTAAAAAAAAGTGTCAATGATTTGAACTTTCGGTATGCAAACATTTCAATACAAATACAAAGGAATAATAATAATAATAGTAAAAGGACATATTAATATGCAATCACTATAGTCACTCTACGCATTCGGCAGGGACCAATAATAAAAAAAATTAAAAAACAACGTCCATGCTCATAACTTTCGGTTTGTAAACATTTCAGTAAAAATATAATAAAAATTAAAAAGGAGAGTTTAAGCTCAAAACTTTGGATATCTACACATTTACAACATTGGGAACAATGAAGCTGGCAATAAGACCTTGAATATATTCTCCAATGAAACGATGACATATAAGTTTTTTTTTTTTTATATATATAAAATAATGTTTTTACTTCTATAGTACGAACAATACAGATGATGCAAAAATTTATAGTCAAAGGACATATTAATATAGAGTCAACAAATTATCGATTACTATAGTCCCTCTGCACCTTCGACAAGAACTAAAAAAAACTACCATAATTATTCCAATATTTCATGTATAATTATTACATTTTCCTAAATTCATTAGGATAACAAAAAAGTTATGTATACATAGATACATGTCCATGCATCCATTCATTAATAGATAAAGGGTACACACAAGAGGGTAGATTGTATTCCAATATTTCATGTATAATTATTCCATTTTCCTAAATTCATTAGGATAGCAAAGAGGTTATGTATACATAGATGCATGCCCATGCATGGAAGATGACATTTTAGAATTCATTAATAGATAAAGGGGACACACAAGAGGGTAGATTGTATTTTTATTGATGTGAAAACGGTTATCAAGATTTTATGTTTGGAATTTTCTAATTATGTGTTACAATCATTTTAAGATTTATTAATACATAAAAAGGATTAATAGATAAAGAGGATACATAAAAGGATAGATCACATTTTAGATTGTATTTTTATTGATGTGAAAATGGTTAGGAAGATTTTATGTTTAGAATTTTATAATCATGTGTTACAATAATTTTAGGATTTATTAATACATAAAAAAGATTAATAGATAAAGAGGATACATAAAAGGGTAGATCACTTCTTCTTTTTATTGATGTCAAAATGATTCGGAAGATTTTATGTTTTGAATTTTATAATTATGTGTTTTTTTTTTTTTAAGTAAAAAAGGATGGGACCTGTTATATTATCATTATCAAGTTACAATGACTGTTTACGAAGCCAGTTGTCCCGCCTAAACAGGAAACCGAGACAGCTGGGCATCCTGTTTCATTTGTTTCCCAATAAACAAGATTATCATAGTACCGTCCTGCCCGAAGGAAACCAGGACTGCCACCCATTAAGTTTAAACTGTATGCCAAAAACTAGTTGCAAAATAACTAAGATCTAACAGGGCAAAAGCCTGGTTCGGAAACAGAAATAAATTTCTAACCAAGAACATCATTGAACCTCTTATCCAGTGAGCTCGTCCTCGTCCCCGTGCTTTCGCCATCCTGCTGGAAGTGCGTAAGCCTACGCGCACGTTGGGCATTGTCGTTTAGGAAGAGTTTTGGAATGAGCCGTGAACAACATGTCGAGTCGTTGATCGATTCGGGCGAGGCGAAAGACCTGGTCATCCAACAGACTCCTCAGATCGAAGATGAGAGCGAGGTATCCCGAGTCGGTGAAGAGTTGTTGGTCCTGCCAGTGGATGTCGACAGAGGCTGGGGGAATGGACCCTATTGCTCCCTCACTTGCATGTGTCGGTCGGTTGGAAAGTTGGGTCGCCGCCTCCATAGGTGCACCGGGGGGTGAGTCTTTGGTTCCCTGTGTGTGGGACGAGGACTCTTCTTCTACATAGCAGGTGGTAAAATTCTCCACTGGGCTATTGGCTCTGGAACCAAGCAGTTTGCCCGAAGGCGGAAGCTTGTCATCTGAGCCAAAATCAGTGGGTCGATTCCAATTGTTCGGGACTGTGAACAGAGGGAGCTTGGGATAGCTTTGCATGGCGTCTTCCAAGGTAATCTCTTCCATGTACGCCATTGGAGGCGTTCGTGGTTTCTTACGCCTTCGAAGGGACGCCATGGTTAATGCCTGCTCAAATTTCTTTTGTCTCTGGTGGCGAGATTCGGCTG
>JZKD02S1786773.1:62042-75957 GCA_000966675.3 Picea glauca
CTCTCCTGTCAACCTTGAAATCCTAACAAAGTTGTATCATAACTTGTCCTTTCATCAAAGGGCCCAGATCTTCGATCTTTTTCTCCCACAGGACACTCAACTCCCCAAGAAAAACGGCCCATATCAGGCTCTGCTCCAGAGCTTCAAAGGGTCCCCAAACTGCTGCTCTGGTGAAATGAACTCTGCACTCGACGCTGCGATGGGAAAATGTCGCTCCATTCCATCAAGGCAGGTGATAAGAAGGAGGGAAACCACGACCTCCATAGCCATTAAGGCCTATTGTTGAGTGTGTTGGTGCATTGTACCGATCACTTGCGCGAAGGGGCTCATCTCTTGAATTTGGCTGCGCGGATTCATATTTGGTTAATGATTGAGGGGATGGTCGTCGGTGGGTGTGTTAATGCTGCATCTCAGCGTTGTCCCACGTGGCTCCGGTTTGCGACATGACACCCCATCCGAGGGAATTTTATAATTATGTGTTACTATAACTACGATCTCGGATTTATTTTCTATAATCGAATTGTTAATGTAGATTATAACTACGATCCTATTTGAAAAAAAAAAAACTAACTTTCTTGTAGATGATCCCATGGGACTATATGGAAAAAAACAATAAATAATAATATTGTAAACGGAAGAATCATAAGTTTTGGTATCAAATCAATTCATTTCTAATTACTTAAATTTATATACAATATTTTGTGTGAATTTATAATAATTTTAATATTATTGATTTTATAAATACAATTTAATCATGGATATTTATTTTATAATTATAATGTATGTATTTTAAAACTTTAATATTACTTTTAATTCAAATTTGTAGGACAATATCAAGGCATTCAATTTTATACGATAATAGTGGATTTTTTTTCATTTCTTCTTCTTCTTTTAAAGGGTGCAATAGTAAATAGTAATTAGAGTTAAAATTAATGATTTTTCTTATTATATTTTTTTATCTTATATTAATGTGCTAATATATTTTGGTTTTGAATTGAAGGATTGGAGGGGTTAGTCATTGATTAGCATTTAGGGACATCAGTAGTTAGTGGTTAAAGGTTAGGTTGAATATGGGTTAGTCAATGCAATATGGGTTAGGTTACTAATACGCTCATAAATTAAATGCACCTAACTTACCCCACTAATATATGTAACTTACATAACCCACTAACCTAACCAACTGATGCAGGAGCATCGCTCACTTAATCAAGCGAGCCAGCGCGTGGAGAGAGAGAATACAGCTGGACAGCGCCAGCACATACAATTTTGGAAGTATACAGAAAAGATCGTTGCGCCGCCGTTAGAAGGAAGGCATTTAAAGCCGAGCGCATTTGTATTGTATTATAGATAGGAAGGCATTTAATAGTCTTAATGATGTTAGATAGGAATTAACTGTAGATTAGACAGTTTTTAGGTTCGAGAGGGAAAACGGAATAATAGACACCCTCCTTTGTACATTGGATTAAATTGAGACAAGAGACCAGGAGCAAGAGAGAGAGCAGAGCAGAGAGCTTGTGGAGAACCTCCATGTACAATTATTGAATTAATAGAAAGAGCTTTGATTCAATGCCATGGATGCGTTTGATCTCTGTGTGTTGTTGATAATATGCGTGTGCATGTTTGCTTCTTTTTATGCTTATCTTTTATATGCCGCATATGTGATTGCATATCAGGTTCGAAACCTAAGGAAATGAGTGTATGAGTTTCAATTGTTTCTCTGTTAGAGCCGGGAGATTCCTGCATAGAGTGAAGTTGAATTCCTCCGCATAGAGTGTGTTGAGGGGGATCTGGAGTTAAACTTTTGTTCTTGAGTACTCAGGGTGTATTAGGATTATCCGAACCGTGCAGGTGGAGTGCAGGTTGGATTTGGGTTCTCAGAGGTGAGTCTGGGCATGGAAAGCAGAGATCTTTGTTGCAGGTGAGCGCACGGGATTGAAGGATTCAACAGTTCGAGGACTGTTGGAATTCTGTCGAGAAATCTCCAAAGGAATCAGAGTTACAAAAGCTCAGGAAGGATAGCGTTTTGTATCCCGGTGGGAGCAGATCCAAGGGAATCCACACGGAGCGAAGGTGGTGAAGCAGAGGATTCTCCAGAGGAAGAAAATCGACGGTTGGAAATCCCCGTGAAAGTCGCGAGATCCCGAGGATCGTCAGATCAAGGGGAAGTCACGCGGGAGTTAAATTGTAAGCGCGAGCGTGGAGAATCAAAGTCCCTCGGACTTCGGGGTTTCGACATTCGGGGATTGGTAAGGTGAGATTTTTATGCCTAGTGACATCGCGAATAGACATTTCCCGAATTAAAGGGAGTCGTCGGTCATCAGAGGGACACGTGGCATCAGATCCCAGAGATCGGGACATCGGAGTTCGGAGTTTTCAACAGCAAAGGAAATTTGCATCGCGGATTCGCGATCCGCAAAATCCCGAAGTGACGTGGCAGGTGGGACCACGAACGTTAGTGGGGTACAGGAGGAAGCACATCGGAGTTCGGGGTTCAGGGATTCATAGTGTAAGTGAACCACGGCATTTCAGCCACCAATTTCCCGATAGGGAAATCCCCGACAAGTGGAGAACGTTGACCCTTTGACCATCAAGGTTCGGGGTTTGGAGCTACATGTGAATCATACTCGCGTGAACCGCGAACTCCCGAAGAGCGATTCCCCGATTTTCCGATAGGGAGATCGCCGAGAAGGAGAGATGTGGGTGGAGAGCACTCCCGAGAGGGGTGGAAGAGTACTTGGACTCTTCGGGCCCATGTGTCAAGAAGGTCCTGGTGGGAGCAGCTTGCTCGGTGAGGGGCAGGTGGCGTCAGGTGGTATCAGAGCCAAGATTCCTCTGTTTTCAGTAGCAGAGAGGAAGAGAAGACATAATGCCGCCGAGAAGAGGTAGGCAATCACCCGATCCAGAGGGGGAGAGGGAAGTGTCCAGGGAAAGAAGCAGTCATGGACAGAATATAGAAATGGAGAGAGAAATACGAAATCTTCGTGCTAGAATAGAAGATATCGAAGCAGCGCAGAGGCGCACAGCAGATACAGGAGATCTGAGTGACTCCGAAGGTGAAGCTGATGTTGTGCCGCAAGGTGGAGTTGCAGCGGAAGATGCAGCAAATGAGCGGTTAATCAAGGCTATCGCCAGGATGAGTGCAAAGGTGAAGATGGACATTCCAGCTTACGAGGGAAGCCTGGATGTAGAAGAGTTGCTGGATTGGATCCGAGCACTCGACACCTACTTTGATTATGAGGATATCGAAGAGGACAAGAAGGTGAGACATGCTGTCACCAAGTTGAAGGGACATGCAACCTTATGGTGGGACGAGCTGCAGGCGGACAGGCGTTCCAAAGGCAAACAAAAGATCAAAAGCTGGGATCGGATGATCGCCAAGATGAAGGCGAAGTTCATCCCGAGGGACTACCAGATCACTCTGTTCAGGCGCATGCAGAACCTGAGGCAGAAGTTGANAGACACCCTCCTTTGTACATTGGATTCATTCAGACAAGAGACAAGGAGCAAGAGAGAGCAGAGCAGAGAGCTTGTGGAGAACCTCCATGTACAATTATTGAATTAATAGAAAGAGATTTGATTCAATGCCATGGATGCGTTTGATCTCTGTGTGTTGTTGATAATATGCTTGTGCATGTTTGCTTCTTTTTATGCTTATCTTTTATATGCCGCATATGTGATTGCATATCAGGTTTGAAACCTGAGGAAATGAGTGTATGAGTTTCAATTGTTTCTCTGTTAGAGCCGGGAGATTCCTGCATAGAGTGCAGTTGAATTCCTCTGCATAGAGTGCGTTGAGGGGGCTCTGGAGTTAAACTTTTGTTCTTGAGTACTCAGGGTGTATCAGGATTATCCGAACCGTGCAGGTGGAGTGCAGGTTGGATTTGGGTTCTCAGAGGTGAGTCTGGGCACGAAAAGCAGAGATCTCTATTGCAGGCGAGCGCACGGGATTGAAGGATTCAACAATTCGAGGACTGTTGGAATTCTGTCGAGAAAGCTCCAAAGGAATCAGAGTTACAAAAGCTCAGGAAGGATAACATTTTGTATCCCGGTGGGAGCAGATCCAAGGGAATCCACACGGAGCGAGGGTGGTGAAGCGGAGGATTCTCCATTGGAAGATAATCGACGGTTGGAAATCCCCGTGAAAGTCGCGAGATCCCAAGGATCGTCAGATCAAGGGGAAGTCACGTGGGAGTTAAATCGTAAGCACGGACGTGGAGAATCAAAGTCCCTCAGACTTCGAGGATTGGTAAGGTGAGAGTTTTATGCCTAGTGACATCGCGAATAGCGATTTCTCGAATTAACGGGAGCCGTCGGTCATCAGAGGGACACGTGGCATCAGATCCCGGAGATCGGGACATCGGAGTTCGGAGTTTTCAACAACAAAAGAAATTTGCATCACGGATTCGCGATCCGAAAAATCCCGAAGTGACGTGGCAGGTGGGACCACGAACGTTAGTGGGGTACAGGTGGAAGCACATCGGAGTTCGGGGTTCGGGGATTCATAGTGTAAGTGAACCACGACATTTCAGCCGCCGATTTCCCTATAGGGAAATCCCCGACAAGTGGAGAACGTTGACCCTTTGACCATCGGGGTTCGGGGTTTGGAGCTAATCATACTCGTGTGAACCGCGAACTCCTGAAGAGCGATTCCCCGATTTTCCGATAGGGAGATCGCCGAGAAGGAGAGCTGTGGGTGGAGAGCACTCCCGAGAGGGGTGGAAGAGTACTTGGACTCTTCGGGCCCATGTGTCAAGAAGGTACTGGTGGGAGAAGCTTGCATCGTTGAGGGGCAGGTTGCGTCAGGTGGTATCAGAGCCAAGATTCCTCTGTTTTCGGTAGCAGAGAGGAAGAGAAGACATAATGCCGCCGAGAAGAGGTAGGCAATCACCCGATCCAGAGGGGGAGAGGGAAGTGTCCAGGGAAAGAAGCAGTCATGGACAAAATATAGAAATGGAGAGAGAAATATGAAATCTTTGTGCTAGAATAGAAGATATGGAAGCAACGCAGAGGCGCATAGTAGATACAGAAGATCTGAGTGACTCCGAAGGTGAAGATGATGATGTGCCGCAAGGTGGAGTTGCAGCGGAAGATGCAGCAAATGAGCGATTAATCAAGGCTATCGCCAGGATGAGTGCAAAGGTGAAGATGGAAATTCCAGCTTATGAGGGAAGCCTGGATGCAGAAGAGTTGCTGGATTGGATCCAAGCACTCGACACCTACTTTGATTATGAGGATATCGAAGAGGACAAGAAGGTGAGACATGCTGTCACCAAGTTGAAGGGACATGCAGCCTTATGGTGGGACGAGCTGCAGGCGGACAGGCGTTCCAAAGGAAAACAAAATATCAAAAGCTGGGATCGGATGATCGTCAAGATGAAGGCAAAGTTCATTCCGAGGGACTACCAGATCACTCTGTTCAGGCGCATGCAGAACCTGAGGCAGAAGTTGATGACGGTGAAAGAGTACACCGAAGAGTTCTACAGGNCACGGGATTGAAGGATTCAACAGTTCGAGGACTGTTGGAATTCTGTCGAGAAAGCTCCAAAGGAATCAGAGTTACAAAAGCTCAGGAAGGATAGCGTTTTGTATCCCGGTGGGAGCAAATCCAAGGGAATCCACACGGAGCGAAGGTGGTGAAGCGGAGGATTCTCCAGAGGAAGAAAATCGACGGTTGGAAATCCCCGTGAAAGTCGCGAGATCCTGAGGATCGTCAGATCAAGGGGAAGTCACGCGGGAGTTAAATCGTAAGCGCGGGCGTGGAGAATCAAAGTCCCTCGGACTTCGGGGTTTCGGCATTCGGGGATTGGTAAGGTGAGAGTTTTATGCCTAGTGACATCGCGAATAGAGATTTCCCAAATTAAAGGGAGCCTTCGGTCATCAGAGGGACACGTGGCATCAGATCCCGGAGATCGGGACATCAGAGTTCGGAGTTTTCAACAGCAAAGGAAATTTGCATCGCGGATTCGCGATCCGCGAAATCCCGAAGTGACGTGGCAGGTGGGACCATGAACGTTAGTGGGGTACAGGTGGAAGCACATCAGAGTTCGGGGTTCGGGGATTCATAGTGTAAGTGAACCACGACATTTCAGCCGCCGATTTCCCGATAGGGAAATCCTCGACAAGTGGAGAACGTTGACCCTTTGACCATCGGGGTTCGGGGTTTGGAGCTACATGTGAATCATACTCGCGTGAACCGCGAACTCCCGAAGAGCGATTCCCCGATTTTCCGATAGGGAGANCACGGGATTGAAGGATTCAACAATTCGAGGACTGTTGGAATTCTGTCGAGAAAGCTCCAAAGGAATCAGAGTTACAAAAGCTCAGGAAGGATAGCGTTTTGTATCCCGGTGGGAGAAGATCCAAGGGAATCCACACGGAGCGAGGGTGGTGAAGTGGAGGATTCTCCAGAGGAAGAGAATCGACGGTTGGAAATCCCCGTGAAAGTCGTGAGATCCCAAGGATCGTCAGATCAAGGGGAAGTCACGTGGGAGTTAAATCGTAAGCGCGGACGTGGAGAATCAAAGTCCCTCGGACTTCGAGGATTGGTAAGGTGAGAGTTTTATGCCTAGTGACATCGCGAATAGCGATTTCCTGAATTAACGGGAGCCATCGGTCATCAGAGGGACACGTGGCATCAGATCCCGGAGATCGGGACATCGGAGTTCGGAGTTTTCAACAGCAAAGGAAATTTGCATCGCGGATTCGCGATCCGAAAAATCCCGAAGTGACGTGGCAGGTGGGACCACGAACGTTAGTGGGGTACAGGTGGAAGCACATCGGAGTTCGGGGTTCGGGGATTCATAGTGTAAGTGAACCACGGCATTTCAGCCGCCGATTTCCCTATAGGGAAATCCCCGACAAGTGGAGAACGTTGACCCTTTGACCATCGGGGTTCGGGGTTTGGAGCTACATGTGAATCATACTCGCGTGAACCACGAACTCCCGAAGAGCGATTCCCCGATTTTCCGATAGGGAGATCGCCGAGAAGGAGAGCTGTGGGTGGAGAGCACTCCCGAGAGGGGTGGAAGAGTACTTGGACTCTTCGGGCCCGTGTGTCAAGAAGGTCCTGGTGGGAGAAGCTTGCATCGGTGAGGGGCAGGTTGCGTCAGGTGGTATCAGAGCCAAGATTCCTCTGTTTTCGGTAGCAGAGAGGAAGAGAAGACATAATGCTGTCGAGAAGAGGTAGGCAATCACCCGATCCAGAGGGGGAGAGGGAAGTGTCCAGGGAAAGAAGCAGTCATGGACAAAATATAGAAATGGAGAGAGAAATACGAAATCTTCGTGCTAGAATAGAAGATATGGAAGCAACGCAGAGGCGCACAGCAGATACAGGAGATCTGAGTGACTCCGAAGGTGAAGCTGATGTTGTGCCGCAAGGTGGAGTTGCAGCGGAAGATGCAGCAAATGAGCGATTAATCAAGGCTATCGCCAGGATGAGTGCAAAGGTGAAGATGGACATTCCAGCTTACGAGGGAAGCCTGGATGCAGAAGAGTTGCTGGATTGGATCCGAGCACTCGACACCTACTTTGATTATGAGGATATCGAAGAGGACAAGAAGGTGAGACATGCTGTCACCAAGTTGAAGGGACATGCATCCTTATGGTGGGACGAGCTGCAGGCGGACAGGCGTTCCAAAGGAAAACAAAATATCAAAAGCTGGGATCGGATGATCGTCAAGATGAAGGCGAAGTTCATTCCGAGGGACTACCAGATCACTCTGTTCAGGCGCATGCAGAACCTGAGGCAGAAGTTGATGACAGTGAAAGAGTACACCGAAGAGTTCTACAGGCTCAACATTCGAGCTGGTCATCGGGAGAGTGATGACGAAAAGGTGGCAAGATACCTGAATGGTCTTAGATATGACATTCAGGATGNATTTATGAGGCTGATGAATGAAGTCCTGTGGGAATTCATTGGAAAATTTGTGGTCGTATACTTGGATGACATATTGATCTTCAGCAAGACAAAGGCTGAACACTTGAGGCATTTGTCCATTGTGATGAGAAGGTTACAGCAGGAAAAACTACTGATCAATTTGAAGAAATGCTCGTTCATGCAGATAGAACTCATATATCTGGGGTTTGTAATATCGGTGAATGAATTGAAGATGGATCCTGAGAAGGTTGAGGTGATAAGAAATTGGCCATCGCCGAGAAATGTTTTTGAGGTAAGGAGATTCCACGGTTTGGCAAGCTTCTACAGAAAATTCATTCGAAATTTTAGTGGAATCAGTGTCGCCATGATGGACACTGTGAAAAAGCGGCATAAATTTTTCAGTGGACAGCGGAGGCTGAAAGGAGCTTCAATTTGTTGAAGCGGAGGATAACGGAGCAGCCAGTATTAGTGTTGCTAGATTTTCAGAAGACCTTCTAGGTGAAATGTGACGCTAGTGGATATGCTGTTGGAGGGGTTCTAAGTCAGGATGACATACCTGTGGCATATTACAGCGAGAAGCTGGATGATGCAAAGTTGAAGTACTCCATGTACGACAAAGAATTCTATGCCATCATCCAGACATTGAAGAAGTGGAGGCATTATCTCTTGCCCAAAGAATTTGTGTTGTACAATGATAATCATGCACTGCAATTCGTGAGTCAGCAGGAGAAGCTGAACCAAAAGCATGCGAAGTGGGTGGAATACATGCAGAATTTCACTTTTGTCATAAAGCACATTTCAGGGACTGCAAACAAGGTAGCTTATGCCTTGAGTCGAAAATGTCTATTGCTGCAGGAATTCAGGGTCAAGACTTTGGGTTTTGAAAACCTGAAGGATATGTATGTAGGTGATGTTGATTTTGGGGAAGCTTATGAAGCAGCCGAGAATCCAGTGCTCAGAGATAAGAGCCCGTGGATAGATTTCTTGATACAGGATGGATTGCTATTCAAGGGCAATCAGCTGTGCATTCCAGATTGCTCTATGAGAGAGAATTTGGTACGAGAAAAGCACAACAGTGGACTAGCAGGTCATTTCGGGCATGACAAAACTTTCGCCAAGCTGAGCAAGTCATATTTTTGGCCAGCCATGCATGCAGATGTGAAGAGATTTGTTGACAGGTGAAGGATATGTCAACATGCAAAGGGCCAAAAGAAGAATGCTGGGTTATATCAGCCATTGCCCATACCCGAGAGGCCATGGGAAGCCATTAGTATGGATTTTGTATTGGGTTTTCCAAGAACACAGCATGGAGTTGATTCCATTTTTGTAGTGGTGGACAGATTCTCAAAGATGGCACATTTCATCCCGTGTCGTAAGACCAATGATGCAACCCACATCGCTAGTTTATTTTTCAAAGAGATTATAAGATTGCATGGATTACTGAGAAACATAGTCTCAGATCGGGACACGAAGTTCATAGGTCATTTTTGGAGGATGCTATGGAAAAAGCTGGGGACTGATCTGGCATTCAGCTCAGCATACCATCCGCAGACAGATGGGCAGACAGAAGTAGTCAACAGAAGCTTGGGAGATCTGTTGAGGAGCCTAGTTGTGGAGCATCACACCAGTTGGGATCAGATCTTACCACAGGAAGAATTTGCGTACAACGATTCTGTGAATCGGAGTACAGGTAAGAGTCTGTTTCAAATTTTATATGGGACACAGCCAAGAGGAGTGTCTGATCTCAAGGAGCCAGAACAGGCTGAAACTAGCAGCGCGAGAGCTGAGGAATTCGCTGAAGCAATGCAAGAACTTCACATGTAGGTGAAGCAGGGATTGCAAAAATCTAATCAGGAATACAAGTGTAGAACCGATCAGAGGAAGAGGTGGCTTCAGTTTGAAGTTGGAGACATGGTTCTAGTGCATTTGAGGAAGGAAAGGTTCCCAAGGGGAACGTATAACAAGCTCAAGATGAAGAAAATCGGGCCATGCAAAATTCTGAGGAAATTTGGCAAAAATGCATATGACCTTGAGTTGTCGGAAGGCATCGGGATATCTCCGATTTTCAACATTTCGGATTTATACCCCTACAGGGCTGAAGAAGCAGGCACTGGAACTAAGGAACCAGTGGTAGAGTGGCAAAAGAAGTTACCAGTTGCACAGAAGCCTGAGATGGAGTGCATACTAGATAAGAGAGCAGGTAAGAAGACCCGGAAGAAACAATATTTTGAATACCTGGTGAAATGGAAGAACCACCCATTGGAGGATGCCAGCTGGGAAACAGAGGCAATAATACAGAAGCATGGACACACCATGCAGCAGTTGATGGACAAGAGCCCATGAATATTTTTGAGCCCGGAGTATATGATGCAGGAGCATCGCTCACTTAATCAAGCGAGCCAGCGCGTGAAGAGAGAGAATACAACTGGACAGCGCCAACACATACAATTTTGGAAGTACTTAGAAAAGATCATTGCGTCGCTATTTGAAGGAAGGCATTTAAAGCCGAGCACATTTGTATTGTATTATAGATAGGAAGGCATTTAATAGTCTTAATGATGTTAGATAGGAATTAACTATAGATTAGACAGTTTTTAGGTTCGAGAGGGAAAACGGAATAATAGACACCCTCCTTTGTACATTGGATTCATTCAGACAAGAGACAAGGAGCAAGAGAGAGCAGAGCAGAGAGCTTGTGGAGAACCTCCATGTACAGTTATTGAATTAATAGAAAGAGCCTTGATTCAATGCCATGGATGCGTTTGATCTCTGTGTGTTTTTGATAATATGCTTGTGCATGTTTGCTTCTTTTTATGCTTATCTTTTATATGCCGCATATGTGATTGCATATCAGGTTCGAAACCTGAGGAAATGAGTGTATGAGTTTCAATTGTTTCTCTGTTAGAGCCGGGATATTCCTACATAAAGTGTAGTTGAATTCCTCCGCATAGAGTGCGTTGAGGAGGCTCTGGAGTTAAACTTTTGTTCTTGAGTACTCAGGGTGTATTAGGATTATCCGAACTGTGCAGGTGGAGTGCAGGTTGGATTTGGGTTCTCAGAGGTGAGTCTGGGCACGGAAAGCAGAGATCTCTGTTGCAGGCGAGCGCACGGGATTGAAGGATTCAACAGTTCGAGGACTGTTATAATTCTGTCGAGAAAGCTCCAAAGGAATTAGAGTTACAAAATCTCAGGAAGGATAGCGTTTTGTATCCCGGTGGGAGTAGATCCAAGGGAATCCACACGGAGCGAAAGGGGTGAAGCGGAGGATTCTCCAGAGGAAGAGAATCGACAGTTGGAAATCCCCGTGAAAGTCACGAGATCCCAAGGATCGTCAGATCAAGGGGAAGTCACGCGAGAGTTAAGTCGTAAGCGCGGGCTTGGAGAATCAAAGTCCCTCGGACTTCGGGGTTTCGGCATTTGGGGATTGGTAAGGTGAGAGTTTCATGCCTATTGACATTGTGAATAGCGATTTCCGGAATTAACGGGAGCCATCGGTCATCAGAGGGACACATGGCATCAGATCCCGAAGATCGGGACATCGGAGTTCGGAGTTTTCAACAGCAAAGAAAATTTGCATCGCGGATTCGCGACCCACAAAATCCCAAAGTGACGTGGCAGGTGGGACCACGAACGTTAGTGGGGTATAGGTGGAAGCACATCAGAGTTCGGGGTTCGGGGATTCATAGTGTAAGTGAACCACGATATTTCAGCCGTCGATTTCCTGATAGGGAAATCCCCAACAAGTGGAGAACGTTGACCCTTTGACCATCGGGGTTTGGGGTTTGGAGCTACATGTGAATCATACTCGCATGAACCGCGAACTCCCGAAGAGCGATTCCCCAATTTTCCGATAGGGAGATCGCCGAGAAGGAGAGATGTGGGTGGAGAGCACTCCCGAGAGGGGTGGAAGAGTACTTGGACTCTTCGGGCCCGTGTGTCAAGAAGGTCCTGGTGGGAGCAGCTTGCTCGGTGAGGGGCAGGTTGCGTCAACATTGATGAGTGGCGTCGGCGACGTATTTTGTGCAAAGCAGAAACCACTAAGCAATAGTGCCTTGACTGGTTTCTTAGATCACTTGTCTCTCTCCTTGGAAAAGATGTCGCTTCCACCTTCCCACAGTCTGAAGAGAAAGCCATCAGTAAGGCCCAACAATATGATCTCATCTATGCACAGTCAGGATACTTGTACACAGTACTTCCTGATCTACCCAAACCCACACCATTTGGCCAAGACAAACTTGGGATGTCTCATTCAGCAGACGGACTAATAGGTGCCACCACACACCATGGTCCACAACCCCAACAACCACCGATGTATGGCACACCTCAATACCCACCAGTTTATGGGGGCACTCCTTACTACCCCCCACCCGTTTACCAATAGCCATACCCTGTTGCTACACCTCCATCCATCAGTGGACCTCCCCCGACACCTCCCATACATCCACCTATTTCTACAAGCAGTGGCACCCCCTCATCATCAGCTTACAGTACTAGTGAAATCACATAGGCTTCCTATGTACCCTATGGATCAGTACCACCGCAAAATCCATACTTCCCCTTCCTTGGTCCACCACAACCCATTGTGCCCCCACATCCCCATGCGGGGGTGAATTTTGTTCAACCTTCCGCTGCTCAACAATACCAGAATTTTGAACAATTGAATACTGCCAACCCACCTCATCCAGAAAAAAATAACAGGAGGAAAGGAAAGAATAGGAATAATAACAATCCTGGTTAAGGTGGGAACCATCCCCCACAACACCAACCCCCTGGGGGCAACCAGAACCAAGGGAACCAAAACCCTTAAGGGGGAAATAACAACAAACGCCAAGGGCAGAATACTGTTAAAACCATCCACCCTTGTGCTCTTTGTGGCGTGTACGGTCATTACACCCACCATTTCCCCCAGATCGCAGATTTCAAAAGGTTGAAAGACTCGAGGAATCTTCCCCCTACCCCTGCACAACCTGCCCCACAGCAGGCACAACAACAGTATGTGAAACAACCCCCTCCCACTGTACTGCAAAATCCTATTCCACATCAGGGCGTGGTAAACACACAATAGGATGCACAACGTCCCCCACCTCAAGTAGGAAAATACCACAACCCTAACAATCCAACTGAGTGTACCATTCTCCTCACCAGTGAGGAAGAGATCCTTCTGCAAACACGGAATCGTCAGTATCCGACTGAGTCTACTTCTACTTCTCCAGAGACAAACCCTACACCAACGGCACCCCCGTTAGTCATCCCTCGCCCTGCCGCCGAACCACCATTACGTATCCCTCACATCCCTTTCCACAGAAATGTTCACAACCCACAGGCTAGGGCAACTCACAATTACAGCTTGGTGGACAACTTAGCGCAATCCCCGGCCGCCATGTCAGTCTTGGAAGTCCTCTAGACTTGTCCAACGCAACATAAATCACTACTTTCCACCTTGGGGGCAGTCGAACCCGCCGATACTCAACTTATCACCTTTGACCTTGATAGTAGCGAACCTCGCCTTCCTGCCGTAGTGGCTATTCAAGTACTAGTCAAAATACGGAACATCACCGTCCATCGGTGTATCATCGATGAAGGGGCATCTACATGCATCATGTCCAAAACAGTATGGAAAAAACTTGGTTCTCTGGAACTAACACCATCCGCCATCACATTACGAGCTTATGACAGATGACCATCCTCTCCTGAAGGGCTCCTTCAAAATGTCCCAGTTGAACTCGGAGGCAAAACCATTCTCATTGATATCGAAGTGATCAATGTCACACTCGAGTACAATATCTTGTTTGGACGTAGCTACATGTACGCTATGAAGGCAGTGGCCTCTTCCATCTTTCGGACAATCATGTTTCCCCACAAAGGAAAGATTGTAACCGTCGACCAAGTCTCATATTATGAGCCCAACCCCTCTGCCAATGCCAATAATATTCTTCCCCTCATCCACACCAACCAAGACGTATATCCACTCGTAGAGATGGGTCCCGGGATTTTCAAAGATCCATCCTTGTTAGGGATGTACCATGGAGCACCACCACT
>JZKD02S1786784.1:0-12502 GCA_000966675.3 Picea glauca
ATGAATCGTATTCACTTCAGGACTTCGGGACTTAGGGCATCTACTGGTGGTAAAACTCCCAGAGTGATGTAACATTACACATGTCACATGTTGACTTGGCATGGGTCGAGTGGTTGTCATGTGTCCTTGCTAACAAGGTCTACCACATGTCCTTGCTGAGGTGGTCTGCTAACATGGTCACCTGATGTGACACATATTCATCTCCTTGATCTAACAGTCAGAATAATATTCTTCAGATCTTATGGTCCTTATTCATTTTGGATGATTTGACACTTGAGATCTTCTTCAGATGATCCGGTAGTCGAGAATTTTTTTCGGCTCTCCGACTCTCTGGGCTTCGGGTATTTCAAATCTCAAACTGAAACTCTCGAAGTGATTTCTCTGGAGTTCACGATCCGTCACCACATATCCCTTTGTATTTGACGGTTGAAATTTACTTCTGTTGTTCGGCTCTCTAGACTTCGGGAATTTGAAATCTCAAATTGAAAAATCTTGAAGTGAGATTTTTCCAGAGCATAACCTCCTCACATCTTTAGACCCGAAATGAATGATGTTCATTTGATCAAGATCTTAGATCAATGACTTAATCTTTCTGCGATGCAACTTTGCCTTGGATTAAATCCAACGACTCTCCATATTTTCTTATTGTATCCTTCCACTTAATTTGATCTAATGGCTGGCAGAGATTCAGATAATTAGATTCTCAAACCTTATGCCCCATTTATCCTATCCTTCACTTAATTTGATTCGACGGTCGTGAAGACTCTCGAAGCAGATCCACGGTCAAGTATTTTGATCCTGATCACGTTTTTGTACTGTTCTTTCCCTTCTAAGCTTTGATCTCTGCATACTATTTGCTTCTCCTCCCAAGCTTATGTTTTTCCTATTTTCCATCGTTGTTGTTGTTCTTGCCATCAATGACAAGAACATGCTTCCTGTAAAACATGCCAACAATCTCCCCCTTTGGCATTGATGGAAACCCTGAAAAGATGCACTATTCTTCTTAGACATCCAACTGTAGCATACAGACAACACCTTTTTCTCCCCCTTTGACATCAATTTCAAAGAAAACAGAGAGTGACTATGTGCTCCCCCTAATCAGATATACTAGGAGCACTCTCCCCCTCACGAGATAGACTAGTTAGCTTGATAACGGGGTCACGACCAACTTCTTCCATAGATACTCAAACTGAGATTTTGCAAGCGGTTTAGTGAAGATATCATCAATCTGATCTTTGGATGGAATATAATGCAAATAAACAACAGGGTTGGTCACCTGTTCCCTCAAGAAGTGATACTTGATGGGCATATGCTTGGTATTGGAGTGAAAAACAAGATTCTTTGACACAATAATTGCACTAGTATTATCACAATGAATTGGGACCAGTGTAGTATATTTTACCTCCAAGTCTGCAAGTGTCTGAATCATCCACAATACTTGGGTACATCAAGTGGTAGCTGCAATGTATTCAACTTCTATAGCTGATAATAAAATAGAACCTTGCTTCTTGCTCAACCATGCTACAAGGGAATCTCCTATGAATAATGCACCTTCACTCGTGCTTTTCCTTTCATCCATGCAGTTAGCCCAGTCAACATATGAATAGATTGATAGATGAAAATTCTAATTCCTAGGATACCGTAGGCCATAGTTAATTGTTCCTTTCAAGTGTCTGAATATTATTTTGACAACTAACAAATGACTCTGTTTAGGTGCGTCCTGATACCTTCCTACCGTTCCAACAACATGCATTATGTCTAGAAGGGATGTTGTGATGTACAATAGGCTACCTATCATTGAACTATATGAACTCTGATCAACATCAAGTGATTCATCATCCTTGATTAACTTGCATCTAGTGACCATACGTGTGCACATAGGCGTAGAATCTTCCATTTGAAACTGTTTCAACATTTCTCTTAGATATTTCTCCTGAGAAATAAATATTTCTTTAGACCTCTGAGTAATTTGCAGACCAAGAAAAAATGACAGTTCCCCTATCATAGACATTTCAAATTCAGACTGCATGGAAGGAGGAAACCATTGTACCAATGAAGCATTATTGCTTCCAAAGATGATGTCATATACATATACCAACACAATGAGAAAATCATTACCTTTTGTTTTGATATATAGATTGTTGTCAATTTTTCCTCTCTTGAACCCTTTGTCTTTAAGATACTTATCCGGTCTGTAATGCCAAGCACGAGGAGCTTGTTTCAAACCATATAAGGATTTCTTCAGCTTGTAGACAAAGTTAGGGTTATCTGACAGTTGGAAACCCTCTGGTTGTTCCATATAGACTTCTTCTTTTAGATCTCCATTTAGAAAAGATGGCTTGACATCCATTTGATAGACTTTAAACTATTTATGACACGCATAGGCAAGAAAAATTCTAATAGCTTCTAATCTTGCTACGAACGCAAATGTTTCATCAAAATATAGGCCTTCTATTTGACCATCTATTGGCCCTTGACCAAGTTTTGGGAGCACTTGGTCATATTTGACCGTTTTTGGGACTTCGACAGCCTGTCGAAGATGGAGCGCCAGACGAAGCGGAGATTGTATAATCTTGGACCACTTTTGGGTCCCTTTTTGGGTTTTGGTAATATGAAATGGGAAAGGGATGTCGGCCCGTGGGTTTAACCATTCTTAGGCCCATTTTTTGTGTATAAATAGAAGGACAGGAAAATGTAAGAAAGTAATAAGTAATATAGAAGAATATTGTATCTATGTGATATAGGCTAAGTACCAAGAAGAGATATGTGTGATTGAGAGTTTTGTGCATTCTGTATAGACTTGTAGAGCTTAGTGCAAGTCCCTGTGTGAAGATCTAGAAGGCTTTGTGCTGAAAGGCAAGGAAGAAGGCTCTAGCGAGCTGCGCAGATCTTTTTTCTTGTACGAAGTAAGTGTTTCTAAGGCTCTGTGCTTGTAACCGATTGGTTTATGATAATAAAGAAGAAGAGTTGGTGGATGTAGCCCCAGGGTGGGGGTGAACCACGTAAATCCTATGTGTCTTCTTTGTGCCTTGTTTTGATGCATTGATGTGATTATTTGCTAAGTGCTTTGAGATGAGTATATAGATCTACTATATATGCTTATTCTTAGTGCTTATTATGTGTAGAATGTTAGGTCTGATTCACATTCACATGTATATGCTAAGTGCTTGAACTATTATATTTGAATACTCTGTGGATGATAAGTGATCAACAATCTAGTTCATTGTGAATGTTGTGAAACTTTGTTGTATCTACGAAGTGATTATTGATTGCATGTTAAAGATCCAACAATGATGAGTGTTATATTAAGTAAGGAATCACATATCCATGTCCCAGCTTAGGTTGCATACACTTGAGTTCTGCAACCACCCCTACCTCTACCTCGGGTGAGACTTCATCTACTTCACAGGTGTTGTCTAAAGGGCCGACAGTTAGGGTTTTGTTGGTGTGTTGTTGTAGCGTTGAACCCTAGGTCTACTCCTGTGCCAACAAATGGTTCCATTGTTGGGACCTGAAACTATGATTGTTGGGAACTAAGAAGAAGAAGCTTTGTGCAAAAAGGTTAACCTAAAAGTCTTGTGCGATGATCTGTGCCCTAGTGCGCAGTATTCTAACTGATCTGAAAGAAAGAGGTTTGATTTGAAAGAAAGAGGCATGATCTGAAAGAAAAGAGATTGGATCTGAAGAAAAGGAACGAGATCTGAACACTTCATGCTTCGAGAAAGGTAAAAGTGGGAATTCTTGACTAAAAGAGGTAAGATCTATAAGATTTGTGCTCTGATAAAGGTAAGAGTAGTTAAAAGTTTTAGATCTGGAGGCTTTGTTTTCTGTCGAAGTAAGATAAGTGAAAATTTGTGTTTCTAAGTTATAGACTGGGTATATTTAATAGAGTTTATCCTAGTTTGAAAATTGGGGCACTGATAGATGAAATAAGGCTTGATATGAGTAGATCTGATAAGAATAGTGATAGATATATTATACCTATGCATAGAAAGAATGTTTGGACTAACAAATGGATGCAAGATCCTAGAAAGAGTTTTTTGCAGATTAGCTACCATGATCCTAGTGCGTAGTATAGAAGAAGTTGGGGATCGTTTAAAAGAAAGAGAGGAGTGACCCTCTGTTACAATTGTAGAAGACCCATACATCTTTCTAAGGAATTCCCTAGAAGAGGACCTCGTTGTCTTTGTTGCAAAGCTATGGACCATGAGGTATTATATTTCCCTAGAATGATCGCTAGGCTGGAAGAAATGAATTTGAATTAGGAAAACCCTAAGGAAGATCCAGAAGAGGCAGAACCCCAGCAAGATTCAGAGATGGTATTGCTACAAATGAAAGAGACCCTCAATGACCACCGCTATGTTAGGCTATCAGATATTTTCAAAGAAAAATAACGCAATGAAGCAAGAATAGGAGATTTCGACATTGACTCTGTCCTTGATGAAGAGACACAAGTGAACATTATGCCAGAAAGAATTTGGGAAGCTATAGGGAAGCTTGCTATAATCCCTTCATTAGGAGGAACAAGACTATTCAGAGGAAAATTGATGATGTTATGTGGAAAGCTTGCTCAGATACCTATGACAGTCAATGGAACTTCGACAAAGGAATATTTTGAGATTATTAAATTCATTGAAGACAATGCCCCATTTACCATGTTATTAGGAAAATCTTGGATTGATAGAGATCAAGCTAGAAAGAAGGAAGAAGAAGAAGTCTTAGGACAGAAGAGACAAGAGTTAAAATATTTCATGACCCAAAAGATTGCACAATTGATTGAATAATAGGAGAACAAATCGAAGCTCCTGACACTAGAAGCCCAGATGTCGAAGCTACAGGAACATCAGAAGACATACAGAAGGCTGAAATTTCTACCCCAGATAAAAAAGAAGTGATACACCTGAATCCTAGGAGAGGATCTCAGCAACGTGAAGTGCCTATGCCCAAGGAAAATAAGAATCATAATGGGAAAAGAACCACCGAGACGAAGCTCATTAGGAAAAGGGCTAGGAAGATAAGTAAGAAGAAGGTCAAGATTGAGAACTTACAATAGGTTCCAGAGGGTACCTCACAGAAAGAAACTCTGCAGAATCGGAGTTTTGTCGGGTTATCAGAACAATGACATATGCCAATTCTCTATGGTGAAGCAATATAGCTGTTGGAAGCCGATATATCCATTTGACTGCTGCCCCGAACGACTGGAAACACATTTATGGTTCACCACCAGACCATTGGACCGTGCCATCATGGACAGAAGAAGAGTTAATGACACTCATAACCATTGCAATTAATTGTTGTTGTCCTACTACCACGGAGGATACTTATGGTTGAACCATAACATCATTGTGGATCTGACCTTGATCATTCGGATCACAGGACTGAGCATGCAGGGCCCTAAACCACATGAGTTTTACCCTGGAAAGACCTCAGACNAGGGTTATCTGACAGTTGGAAACCCTCTGGTTGTTCCATATAGACTTCTTCTTTTAGATCTCCATTTAGAAAAGATGGCTTGACATCCATTTGATAGACTTTAAACTATTTATGACACGCATAGGCAAGAAAAATTCTAATAGCTTCTAATCTTGCTACGAACGCAAATGTTTCATCAAAATATAGGCCTTCTATTTGACCATCTATTGGCCCTTGACCAAGTTTTGGGAGCACTTGGTCATATTTGACCGTTTTTGGGACTTCGACAGCCTGTCGAAGATGGAGCGCCAGACGAAGCGGAGATTGTATAATCTTGGACCACTTTTGGGTCCCTTTTTGGGTTTTGGTAATATGAAATGGGAAAGGGATGTCGGCCCGTGGGTTTAACCATTCTTAGGCCCATTTTTTGTGTATAAATAGAAGGACAGGAAAATGTAAGAAAGTAATAAGTAATATAGAAGAATATTGTATCTATGTGATATAGGCTAAGTACCAAGAAGAGATATGTGTGATTGAGAGTTTTGTGCATTCTGTATAGACTTGTAGAGCTTAGTGCAAGTCCCTGTGTGAAGATCTAGAAGGCTTTGTGCTGAAAGGCAAGGAAGAAGGCTCTAGCGAGCTGCGCAGATCTTTTTTCTTGTACGAAGTAAGTGTTTCTAAGGCTCTGTGCTTGTAACCGATTGGTTTATGATAATAAAGAAGAAGAGTTGGTGGATGTAGCCCCAGGGTGGGGGTGAACCACGTAAATCCTATGTGTCTTCTTTGTGCCTTGTTTTGATGCATTGATGTGATTATTTGCTAAGTGCTTTGAGATGAGTATATAGATCTACTATATATGCTTATTCTTAGTGCTTATTATGTGTAGAATGTTAGGTCTGATTCACATTCACATGTATATGCTAAGTGCTTGAACTATTATATTTGAATACTCTGTGGATGATAAGTGATCAACAATCTAGTTCATTGTGAATGTTGTGAAACTTTGTTGTATCTACGAAGTGATTATTGATTGCATGTTAAAGATCCAACAATGATGAGTGTTATATTAAGTAAGGAATCACATATCCATGTCCCAGCTTAGGTTGCATACACTTGAGTTCTGCAACCACCCCTACCTCTACCTCGGGTGAGACTTCATCTACTTCACAGGTGTTGTCTAAAGGGCCGACAGTTAGGGTTTTGTTGGTGTGTTGTTGTAGCGTTGAACCCTAGGTCTACTCCTGTGCCAACAAATGGTTCCATTGTTGGGACCTGAAACTATGATTGTTGGGAACTAAGAAGAAGAAGCTTTGTGCAAAAAGGTTAACCTAAAAGTCTTGTGCGATGATCTGTGCCCTAGTGCGCAGTATTCTAACTGATCTGAAAGAAAGAGGTTTGATTTGAAAGAAAGAGGCATGATCTGAAAGAAAAGAGATTGGATCTGAAGAAAAGGAACGAGATCTGAACACTTCATGCTTCGAGAAAGGTAAAAGTGGGAATTCTTGACTAAAAGAGGTAAGATCTATAAGATTTGTGCTCTGATAAAGGTAAGAGTAGTTAAAAGTTTTAGATCTGGAGGCTTTGTTTTCTGTCGAAGTAAGATAAGTGAAAATTTGTGTTTCTAAGTTATAGACTGGGTATATTTAATAGAGTTTATCCTAGTTTGAAAATTGGGGCACTGATAGATGAAATAAGGCTTGATATGAGTAGATCTGATAAGAATAGTGATAGATATATTATACCTATGCATAGAAAGAATGTTTGGACTAACAAATGGATGCAAGATCCTAGAAAGAGTTTTTTGCAGATTAGCTACCATGATCCTAGTGCGTAGTATAGAAGAAGTTGGGGATCGTTTAAAAGAAAGAGAGGAGTGACCCTCTGTTACAATTGTAGAAGACCCATACATCTTTCTAAGGAATTCCCTAGAAGAGGACCTCGTTGTCTTTGTTGCAAAGCTATGGACCATGAGGTATTATATTTCCCTAGAATGATCGCTAGGCTGGAAGAAATGAATTTGAATTAGGAAAACCCTAAGGAAGATCCAGAAGAGGCAGAACCCCAGCAAGATTCAGAGATGGTATTGCTACAAATGAAAGAGACCCTCAATGACCACCGCTATGTTAGGCTATCAGATATTTTCAAAGAAAAATAACGCAATGAAGCAAGAATAGGAGATTTCGACATTGACTCTGTCCTTGATGAAGAGACACAAGTGAACATTATGCCAGAAAGAATTTGGGAAGCTATAGGGAAGCTTGCTATAATCCCTTCATTAGGAGGAACAAGACTATTCAGAGGAAAATTGATGATGTTATGTGGAAAGCTTGCTCAGATACCTATGACAGTCAATGGAACTTCGACAAAGGAATATTTTGAGATTATTAAATTCATTGAAGACAATGCCCCATTTACCATGTTATTAGGAAAATCTTGGATTGATAGAGATCAAGCTAGAAAGAAGGAAGAAGAAGAAGTCTTAGGACAGAAGAGACAAGAGTTAAAATATTTCATGACCCAAAAGATTGCACAATTGATTGAATAATAGGAGAACAAATCGAAGCTCCTAACACTAGAAGCCCAGATGTCGAAGCTACAGGAACATCAGAAGACATACAGAAGGCTGAAATTTCTACCCCAGATAAAGAAGAAGTGATACACCTGAATCCTAGAAGAGCATCTCAGCAATGCGAAGTGCCTATGCCCAAGGAAAATAAGAATCAGAATGGGAAAAGAACCACCGAGACGAAGCTCATTAGGAAAAGGGATAGGAAGATAAGTAAGAAGAAGGTCAATATTGAGAACTTACAATAGGTTCCAGAGGGTACCTCACAGAAAGAAACTCTACAGAATCGGAGTTTTGTCGGGTTATCAGAACAACGACATATGCCAATTCTCTATGGAAAAGCAATATAGCTGTTGGAAGCCGATATATCCATTCGATTGTTGCCCCGAACGACTGGAAACACATTTATGGTTCACCACAAGACCATTGGACCGTTCCATAATGGACAGAAGAAGAGTTAATGACACTCATAACCATTGAAATTAATTTTTGTTGTCCTACTACCACGGAGGATACTTATGGTTGAACCATAACATCATTGTGGATCCGACCTTGATCATTCGGATCACAGGACTGAGCATGCAGGGCCCTCAACCACGTGAGTTTTACCCTAGAAAGACCTCAGACCGAGCATTAGACCAACGGATTAAAGAGACTTATGGAAATGTAGAGAAGGGTACGTGAGGTTACAAGGTAGCCTCTATCTAGAGCGACACAATGTGCCTCACATGTTAGCTGATCGCAGGCAAGCTAGTTCGCAAGAACCAACACACCCAAGTAATTGGATTTGTTGTTGACCTCATCGCGAAGTGTGCAGAAGGACTACAGATGAATTGGGTGCAGTACCTCATGAACCAACTAGAGCTTGATTGTAGAGGAACGCAGGATGAAGGATATGAGTTCCACTTTAGCTGGCTTCTCATATTGATAGATTTCATCGCATGGGAGATGTCGGAAGGTGAAACCTTCCCAGACATCGAGTCCTTTGAACCTTTGGCTACGAAGTTCAGTACCTTGTGGTACTCGAGTGATATGAACAAGTAGTGGAAATTCAATGTCATCTTCCACACCTACTACAATAAATTAAAGATCACAATCCAATCTACACTGTGCATCACTCCGAAAACCCTCTTCAAGTTTCATCCCCTAATGAAGTTCAATGTAGATAGGCACTTTATATACATCACAACACACGCTGACGAGCACAAGAATTAGTTACAGTCCTATTATAAGTTAACAGAAGAAGACTTGGAATAAATCACCAAGGAGTGGTCGGAAAACTTCCTCATCTCAGTAGACCCCATGGAGATTTCTGATATAGACAGTCCAGAACCTGTGCATGATACCCCTGGACCAGGAAAGACCAAGAAAGATGAAGAATTTCAAGATGTCAACAATACTTCTGCGAAGACCACTTTGATCTCACCTGAGCAAGGAGGTGATGGTGGAGAACCAAGTGGCATAGAAGTTGATTAAAATAAAGGTGAAGTTACACCGCCTAGAGAAGAGGAGGATCCCTCCAAGAAAAGGAAGGTTACCCCACCAAATACTTCATCCAGGAAGAAAGCTAAGGCAACCAGAACCATGTTTGAGATTGTTCTCATTTCAGATGACTTTGAATTCATAGTCACTACGCTGAAGAATGCTTCGCTAGAGATAGAAGAAAAGTAGGAAGCCAAGCAAGAGGAAGTGTTTAGTCGCATCAGGGATGAGCTTCAAGGAGTACAACAAGCAATACAGTCTAGCCACACAGTTTCCACTATGCCCCTACCATCAGGAACACTAGAATTATTTGATGAACCAACCCAACTACATCAGATTGTTGATACAGTTGAAGATCACCTTCAACGAGCTCAATAAGAGACAACACAAGCCACCCAGGCTTTAGCGCAAGTATAGAAGGACCTTGAGGACCACAGAAGAACTGCAGAAAAGGAAAATCTCACTCTACAAGAAAAATGGGATGAAGAGAAAGTAACGCTACAAAAAAACAAGGAACAGTTGCTCGCAGAAAAACTGAATTACAAGAAAGGGTTCACAACGCACTTCTCTCTATGACAGTCATAGAAGTGAAAACTGAGGAACGAGTCCCATAGCAGGTGGCACAACTTGAAGAAGTAATCCAACAACTTTAGCAATGCATCGCAGATCTGGAACTTTGTATTGTGCCCAAGACTCCTCAAGAAATCAGATACCTAAGGGAGGCAACTGCTCGGAGCACAGTTGGCAGAATGAAATCCCTTTCCTTGGAGTGCAAGCAAATGAGCTCTAGGAGCGCTCAGACATATGAAAACCTTACAGAAAATCTAGAATTATAGGCATTGGAGTCCCATCTCCAGGAAGAAAAGAAGCATGCAGATACGCTACAGGTGCAACTAAAGGCCTTAACACCAATTGAAAGAATGAAGATGTTTCCAGAGTAGCGCATGGCCCAACAAAATATCCACATGATCCAAAGAAAAGTGATGGAAGTCTCTCAATGAATTCAACCAGTGCAAGAGAATGAATGCCAACTGTTCATCAAAGTTGAAAGCTAAGGAGTCGAGCTAGAACAAGTCATCATCATAGTAGAACATTGCCTAGAAGGGCCAGTCAATGACGCACTCATCTAGGAGTTCATTGAGCAAGAGGTCATAGAATTGCAGCAGCTCGAGCCAATATCAAGGCATTCTAGGAAGAATATCTCAGACTAGAGTGACTTGGGACGAGCCACGGGTGAGTGTTGGGGGCATGTTGGCCCTTGACCAAGTTTTGGGAGCACTTGGTCATATTTGACCATTTTTGGGACTTTGACAGCCTGTTGAAGATGGAGCACCAGACGAAGCAGAGATTGTAGATTCTTGGCCCACTTTTGGGTCCCTTTTTGGGTTTTGGGAATATGTAATGGGAAAGGGATGTCGGCCCATGGGTTTACCCATGCTTAGGCCCATTTTTTATGTATAAATAGAAGGATAGGAAAATGTAAGAAAGTAATAAGTAATAGATAATAATATTGTATTTATATGATATAGGCTAAGTTCCAAGAAGGGATCTGTGTGATCGAGAGTTTTTCACATTCTGTATAGACTTGCAGATCTTAGTGCAAGTCCTTGTGTAAAGATCTAGAAGGCTTTGTGCTTAAAGGAAAGGAAGAAGGATTTAGTGAGCTGCACATATCTTCTGTCCTGTGCGAAGTAAGGGTTTCTAAGGCTCTTTGCTTGTAATCGATTGGCCGAAGATAATAAAGAAGAAGAGTTGGTGGATGTAGCCCCAGGGTGGGGGTGAACCAAGTAAATCTTGTGTGTCTACTTTATGCCTTGTTCTGATGCATTTATGTGATTATTTGCTAAGTGCTTTGATATGAGTAGATAGATCTTCTATATATGCTTATGCTTAATGATTATGATGTGTAGAATGTTAGGTATGATTCACATATATATGATAAGTGTTTGACCTGTTAGATCTGAATACTCTATGGATGCTAAGTGATCAACAATATAGTTCATTGTGAATGTTGTGAAATTCTGTTGTATCTGCGAAGTGATTATTGATTGCATGTTAAAGATCCGACAGTGTTGAGTGATATATTAAGTAAGGAATCACATATTTATGTTCCATCTAAGGTTGCAGACACTTGAGTCCTACAACCACCCCTACCTCTACCTCAGGTGAGACCTCATCTTCTTCGCAGGTGTTGTCGAAAGGGTTGGTAGTTAGGATTTTGTTGGTGCATTTTTGTAGTGTTGAACCCTGGGTATACCCCTGTTCCAATACCATCTGCTGAATTGATCTATCTTGGTGTTCTACAACTCCATTTTGTTGAGGAGTACCTAAAATAATATATTCTCTTTTAATTCCATGTCTGTCACAAAATTATTTGAAATCTCTTGACATAAATTCTCCTCCCCTGTCTGAGAGAATTGCCTTTAACTCCCTTCTTGTATAATTCTTAGCTAATGCCTTAAAATTTTTGAACTTATCAAACACATCATATTTTTATCTCAGAAAGGCAACCCACATAAGTCTGGAGAAGTCATCAATGACTAGCATAAAGTAACATTCTCCTCCAATTCCTTCCTTTCATGATGATCCACACAGATGCATATGAACAATTTGAAGTGGTTTCTCTGAATATGTGAAACTCTTCGATTTGAATTGAGAATGAGTCAACTTCCCCATTTGAAATGATTCACATACAAAGTTATTAGGCTTAGATATTCTTGGAATTTATTTCACAGTGCCTTCATTATTCAGTTTGACAATATGATCAAAATTCAGGTGTCCAAGCCTTTTGTGCCATAACCAACTTTCATCAAATTTGCTTCAATGAAATTTCTCCTTATCTTCCTTCAGAACATATACATTGTTTTTAGTTCTAACCCCTTTTGCAGTCAACTCTCTTGTGTTTACTGTCTTTATTTTACAATTCTTGGCAGTGAAAGTGACTTCACATCCTCTGTCACATTTCTGACTGACACTAAGAAGATTATGCCTTAAACCATCGAAAAATAATACATCTTGAGCTTTGCTTCTTCCATTACTTAA
>JZKD02S1786784.1:22176-50042 GCA_000966675.3 Picea glauca
GCAAGAGTACACAAATGGGTTTCATAAAATGGCATTGATGTTAGATATTCCTTTACATACCCAAGAAAATATTATGAAGTATATAGGAGGTTTACCTACACATATTTGTAACACTATATTTATGTTTGGACCTACTAATCTTGATGAGGTTTCTGTTCAAGAAACATACATTGAAGCAGGGAAAACAAGGGTTGGTGTATCAGGGGAATCATCTTCGAGAAAAGAGGACAAAAGGAAGTGGAATGGCAAGAACGAAAATTCAGTGGCAAGAAAGGAAGATAATCCCTCTTACAAGCATTGCAAGAAAGAAGGGTATGATAAGGACCATTGTTGGCAATTGCATCCTAAGAAGAGATCAAAGGGGTTCAACGAAAGGAAAGGGAGGAAAACATTTGCAACAACATCATGACCAATCAGACTTGGGATCAGATTCAGGTGATGAATCTAAAGTCTCATTGGTTGGTTTGGCAGGTAAAATTGGTGATGGATTTGATTCTAGAAGTAAATTATTTCACATAAGGGTCATAATGAGGCATACTAAGGTCGACACATTGATAGATAGTGGATCTCAATCTAACTTGATTTCAGAGGAATTGGTTAAAAAATTGGGAATAAACACTCAGATGCATCATAAGCCTTACTCACTTAAATGGATAAGAAACAATCATAAATTGCACATAACCAAGCAGTGCACATTAATATTTTCAATTTCATCTAAGTTTTTGGATGAGGTAACATGTGATGTGGTGCCACTCAATGAATGTGGAATGGTCTTAGCCAATCCTTACTTGTATGATCACAAAGAAATCTTCTATGGGGAAAAGAATCAATATCACTTAACCAAAGCAGGTCAAGAATATGTTGTTCATGTTCATCATTTAAAGGAAAATAAATCTCTTCAAACTATGGAACAATTAATAAAGGTGGCTCATGCAAGAAACACACATATAGTTGTTTCAAATCAAGTCATTGATCTTAAGAAAAAACAAGAGATGATTGTAGAATGGAAGATCAATCACACTTTGCTTCAAGATAAGATAATGTCATGCAAATATTACAAACATATTTGCTCATTTGCAGTCATATTTATGATGTTATCATTAGTAATGTTGTCAACATGGATGATAGTGGCTTCAATAAGATGTGATAGAGTACAAATGGCTAACAATCTGTTGTTAGTTATCATGATTGTTTTACAGTTGATCTTGATGAGACAGGTGCACATGACATATTTTAAAGATAGAGAATAAGTCAGGTGGCCTATCCCATACTTGATGATTGGTTAGTAACCTTTTGAAGGACCAAAAGGTCTTTAGTGGGGAGGTGTGATCCATAATTGGATCTCGACACCAAAATGGGTCCAGGAAGGACTAAAAATCAAAGTGATCGGAATGGATTCAAAATGGACGTGTGTGTAGGTCTCATTGATACGACCCCAATGCAACTTGAATGGGCTCAAACAAACATCGTATTCTCAATATATCATGGTCTGTTGATTTTGTCAAACAGGCAAAAAAATATATGTTGACTGTACAGTCCATACAGTGCTGACTTGCAACTGACTATATAGGCCCTACGGCCATACAACTGACATGATAGGGTATGTTAGTGCTGACATGGGCAGGTACAGGTGGACCAGTCATAGTGTGACACATGGCACCACTGCAAGGATGACACATGGCACATGTTGACGTGGCAAGGTACAGTGGAAGGTACAATGGATGTTGACGCGTGGCAAAAGTTGTACAACATATGACATGTGACAGGTGTGTTGAATGGGCAGTGTTTATTGACATGGTTGAGTGACTATGTGACACTTGTCATTTATTGGGCGAATGTGAAGGTGCCATGTGGCCCAGTCCTGGGCTGCCATGTGGCACCCCTCTATTAGTCATTGGTTATTGGCAAAATTTTGGTTTCACAGGAGTCGACCCCATGACCTCTCGTCTGGGCTAGTGTCTTGTCAGAGCTAAGCTACCAGCCTGCCCTTGGTGTCTCTTGTTAAACCATGGCATAAAACCTCTATTTAAGTTTGAATATGTTATATATTAGGGTGGAAAAGGGTTGGATCTTAGCCCCGACTCTTGGCACATACGACCTCGCCATATGCCTTTCCATATTCACACAGGAACCATTACCCAAGTGTCAGCCCTCGGTTTCATTATCTACACCATGGGACTTGAATACCAACCATTGGCGCGAAGGTTTTTGGAACAACCCTAGAACCTAGCCCTAGATATCGGTCCCGTGTAACTACATATGACCCTCTCTGGTATTGTTTGGCGTGTGGATAACGGTTAGTGCCCAGTCGATTTAGCTAGCTCGCTAACTAGGGCACTTGAACAGAGGCCTAAACAATAGGATTTAACCTTTATAGCGTGAGGAGGTTTTGGAGTGTGGCCACATGGGCCTTACATATAACCAGGAGTCAGAATCAGAGGGGGCCAGCGCACCAACAACCTAGTGCTGGGCCACATGGAAGCGCCCAAGTGACCAAGAGCACGGAAAAAAGAGGTTGCACCTATTTAATGTGCCAAAAATGGGTTTTTATACCTTGTATTAAGATTTTTAGTGATTTTCTCAGCAATTTTGGGAGATTTTGGCCAATATTGGGGGATATTGGGACCTTTTTGAGGCCAGATATTGGATAGCAATTGGGAGGTTGTTACCACTTCTAGTCTATATAAACCAGAGGTTCTTGAAGCCATGGGAGGAGGTTCAGGATAGGATTATGCTGAAGGATTGTTGAGCCAAAGTCATTTTTATGCAGGGAAGCCATTGAGGAGAGCACATTTGCGGGCTATTTCTAGGAGCTTCATTCATCCGATTTCAATGTCGTCAGTTTTGTTGGGTTTTTGAGATCTGGTAGAACAAGACCAGATCAGTTTGTAACCTTTTCAACACAGTTATGATGCACTTTTAAATATTTTAACAGAAATAATAAAGCCTCACCCACTGAGACAAAGGCTCGGAGACATAGGAAAGATTGCCAAACTCCATTATCAATTTCTCTTGTTATGGTTTGCTATTTCTTATTGCTTATTTCTAGATCTGTATAATTTTATATGGATTCCTTGTTTCTTCATTAATTCTTCCTTTTTCATTATTTTCCTAAATGGTAAATTAACTCATGCAAAATAACTCAACCATTATCATTTAAAAGATCTTTTCAGATCAGTAATAATGCACATGCATTCCTATTCCTAATAACATGATTTATCCTTGAAACCCTTTACCAAGAAAACCAACACCAAAGAGATATTCATTATTACCTGAGCTAATCTAGTCAAGCCAATTAAAGAATGATATGATTGAGGCATCTTACAATGGAGTATACCAAGCCTTTAAATAGGCTTCATTACATCAATACCATGGTTCTATAAACTACCTATGGTAAACCCATTATTGACGGAATCAAGGTTAACATTAAACTACCCTTTACCAAGTCAAGGTTAACTTAACATTCCCCCTTTAAACTTGACTTGGAATAAACATCTACCCCCATACAATTTTACAATTGGGAATCTAATATTACAACATGCTCTTCACACCTTAATTCCATCACCTAGGTCTATGTCTATACCTTGCATTGAGGAACCACAAAATCATATGTACGTATTCCTAAAAAAGGTCTTACTGTTATATGGATATTTCCATGTGATTAAATCCAAACCCAAAAAATACTTACCACTATATTCCCAAGAAGATGATTCTTAAAAAATCCCCCAATTCATTTCCCATATCACTTCTTGTTCAAAATAGAGTTATGTTGTATCAAGTACACCTCTTCATTATCCTCTCTCTATATAAACACATCTCCCAATTCTCCTACGAACTTTTCCCTTTGATAAATGCACTAATAGAATTTAAATTTGATCTATAGGTTTCAATAAAACAACTTTGCCAATTTAGCTATATGAAACATCTAGTGAACAATGAGAATAAATATTATACAATTAGATATACCCATGAAATAGGTAACGTTATTAATCATATCACTGTGTTTGACTCTTGTTATAAGCAACGTAATGAATCCATGAATTCACCTATAGGAGGACCAAATTTACAAAACACACCATCTCAACCAACGTGAGATAGGGAAAAAATAGTTCCATCCTCCAAGCACGCAAATCCCTCCAACATTTCATTCCACACCATGAACTCCAGTTAATTGAGAAACCACATGGAGCAATTACTTCCAAGAATCATCATAGGTAAAAAATTGGATGTCAATTTTAGATCTAGTTGCTTCCTAGTTACATGATGACAACCATTATGCACCATTATTTTGGTGAACCATTGTTGGGAAACAAAATATGTGTGTGAGACTATCTCATTGAATGTGCTCAGAAACTAGGGCGCAAATAGGAAAAGGAAATTTCAAGAACTTGGCACTTTGTAGTGATTGCATTTACTTATATGAGTGCCTAGGGATTGTTTATATTCATAGTGAATACCTCCATGAGCTCTCATATCCATTCACACCACATCCATGAATTAACAAACATATGCTTTGTGGGTACATGAATTAGTGAGATCCTCTAAAACTTTTATTGTTCATGACTTTTAGTTCATGCTCCGCCATGTAGTGTCTCACGCAACTTCCACACATTGACGTACATGTTCAAAAATTTATTGCATTATAACTTTGTTTCCCATTTAATAGTAACACCATTAGTTAGTCTCTACTAACACATAAGTCTCTATTCTTAGTTCTCACCATCTAGTATATTAACTACCCAACTACAAATACATTTGCTCACAACTAGATTTATTCTTCTTAAATATCTACCATTTACAATCCCCATGAAACTAATGGGTTTCTTCATGGGAAACATCGCTAATTTGTAATAATTTTCCTCTTTGATTATATGAATTAAAATGGGAAGTATATTAAATGAATCAACAAATGATTCATTTCCTAATCATTTATAGAAACTAATCGATTTGTTTCTCCATATCTGCAACCAAATAGAAAATCCAACCTTATATCTAATATATCTCTTAGACCTGTACATGGTCTTGGTAGATATAATCATCTAGCAAGAAGAGGAACATGACAATATATATGTCCATATATGATCATATCCATGCTTTTCAAATCATGATCACAAGCCACCCTCTCTAGAAAGTCTAGATCAAAATTAGATTTTATACCATATTAAATTTACTCAGAGAGGAAAACATAAAACACACAAGATGTACAAGATATTTATCCTAGAAATCATTTCCTAGGAAAACTAACACTAAATATATATCTATTGTTACCTTGGATAATTCAGCCAAGGTGAAAAAAGAGAGTAGGTTGCTTGAGGCATCTTGCAATGGTGTATGAAAATATTTTAAATAATATTCATCACATAAATACCATCAGACCATGACTACCTATGGTAAACCTGTTATTGATTGAATCAAGGTTAACCTTAAACTATTTTTGATAAAGTCAAGGTTAACCTAATAGGAATGTTGAGTTTGTATATCATTTGCAGTGATAGAACAATCATCTGATTGTCTAGTCGAGGAGGATTGAATGGGAATAAGTCGAATGACGAGTCAAGTCAAGTCGATGGTTAATTCAAAGGTTGAATTTATTGACCAAGAAAGTAAAAGGTCGAAATGATCGAACATGAGGTAGAGTGGCAACCGATTGAAGAACAACTAGTGGTCGATGAGTATTCGACTATAACATAATATTGATTTTCATAGGATTGTATCGAACAATCTACATGGAACTGTAATCATCTTTGGATACCATGATTTAGGGTTTTACATGTTTTAACCCTATAAATTAGGCATGTTCTAATTTTATTATGTTAATCAATATTTAGATCTATCTTTAGACGTTGTTGATCTTGAAGATGTAAGACGTATTGGATACACAGTTGTTCTTGTGTAAATAAAGAGAGTATGATGGTGGTTGTGTCTTAGGTGTAGATGAAGGTTAGTCATGTACTCTTTATTCTAAATGAATAACACAACAAGGAGCAAGACATTCAAGTAATGTTGTTTTTTCCATTTGGGTTTCTAGGGTAATATCTCGGTGTACTGTGTTTGTAATTTATTTTATTTTTTTAATCTATCTTCTCTTTCCTACTATGTTTAGTGTGAATGTCTATTTCCTAACATGTGGTATCAAAGCCAAGATAAATCATTTTGATACTTGTGGTATTAGAGATAATTTGTATTGTTTCGTACAAGTCGTATTAGAGTAAGGTTACACATATCTTAGATCTGATCTAAACCCTAGGTCTAGTGAGAGTTGTAAATCAAATATATTTAAAGTTGTGTTTGAAATAATGGAAAGTAGTTTGAGGATAGATTTCGAAAAATTCAATGGCCAGAATTTTGAGCTTTGGAATCTTAAAATTGAAGATCTCCTTGTAGATCAAGAAAACTGGGCAATGGTGTATCTAGGTACCTTTTTGACAGGAATGTTGAGGGTATAATGGGAGAAAATTGAAAGAAGGGCAAGGAGTACAATTTAATTTTTTCTTGTAGATTCAATGCTGCTGAATGTTTGAGGTGAAGTCTTGGCCAACAAACTATGGGACAAGTTGGGAAGCTTGTACCATTCAAAATCCCTAGTAAACAAGTTTCTCCTTCGAAAGAAGTTGTATCTTCTGAGGATGAGATATGAGAGCTCATTAATTGAGCATATGGATGCATTTAATATTGTAATAAGCCAGTTATCGCTTATGGATATCAAAATAATTGAGGAGGATAAATGTATTACCCTATTATGTTCCTTTCTAGAATCTTGGGATAGCTTAGTCATGGATATAGGGAGTAATTAGACCATATTAGCGCTAGAAGATGTGGTTGCATCTCTATTATCAAAATAAATGAGACAGAAGAACATGGAAGGATCGCCCAAAGATTCCTTGATGGTGAGAGGTTAACTGGTTGACAAAGATAAAGGAAAATTCGCAAGTAGAAAGTCTAAGTCGAAGGGTAGATCTAAATCATTGATTCAATCGATGAGAAGATGTTGGAAATGCGGTAGAGATGGGAATTTAAAAAGAGATTACAAGTCAAAGGAAATAATAGTCAATACAATATCCAACGAGAAGCATTTGACTAAGATAAATACTACTCCTAATAAAGGAGACGATGTGTATTTGGCGTCGACCAATACACAGTTAGATCAAGATGTTTTCCTAATTGACTTGGGATTTTCATATGAAACCTCATAGAGAATGTTTCTATGAATATGAGAGATATGAAGGAGGAGAGATGTTCTTGGGGCATGAATTGAAAACCAAAATTGTTGGATGGGAAAGAGGTTGTTCGACAACACAGATATTCCAACAGAGGATGAACACCTTCAATAACCACTCACACAACTAGATCAAATATCAACACATCAACGTTTTTACATTGTAAAACCCCTATGGGGAAACATCCACGACCCCAAGTGACATTGACACTTGGAGTGATTTATTAATGAAAAAGAAAATATTACAAAGAGATTTACATGAGAGTATCTCACAATCAATCATCAACAAATGACCCTCCTTGCTCTTTAAATAGAGATCATGGACCAATCGAGTGTTAAGCCACATATAAATGTAGGCGTTAAGATCGAACATAGTATGATTTTTTAGATCACTCTATGTTAGGAACATATCATGACCGTCAAATTTCCTAACTAGAAATGCATACTAATGCATACTAAAGAAACACACTAAAAAACACATTTTATCCTAACAACACATTAGACCAAGATGATCTTAATTAACTCTTAAGTATATAAATATCCTAACATCCCCCTTTAAGGAAAAATTGGGATAGGATTGAAGGATTTACAAAGGATACACAATAGGAGAAGGAAGGAGGCATTAGAGCTTATTCCCCCCTTAATGACAACTTCCTGAACTCCTAACAAAGATCGAAGTTTGGAAAAATTTGTTTCTTTAAGAGACTTTGTGAAAATGTTTGTGGCTTCATCTTATATAGGTAAAAATAACACTTCAATAACTCGATCATGAATGATTTTTATAATGAATTCCATGTGTAGCTCAATGTGTTTGTTGCACTGATGTAGAGATGTATCTTTGGAGAACTTGATGGCATTCTGATTGTTGCACTAGAGGGTGGTCTGATTCTACTACTGGAAGCCAAAATATAAAAGGATTTGTCGAAGCCACAAGGCTTCTTGACTTGAATTAACCATTTCTCGATACTATGCTTCTACTAAAGAAAGAGAAATATCCTAATATTCTTATAGGCCCAAGTGACAAGTCTTGAACTAAGGATGAAAACATAACTTGTAGTAGAATTTTGATCATCAGGATTGTTGACCCAATATGAATAAGTTAAACCAACAAATAAAGGATTCCCCCCTGATTTATACTATATATTGAATTTAACTATAACATGGACATACCAAAGTATCCATTTAGCTACTTTCTAATGGATTTCATGGGGTGATTGCATATACTTGCAACAAGAACAACAACAAAGGAAATATCAGGATGTGTATGAGTCAAATATAAGAGGCTACCAACTAATTGATGGTATAAGTGTTGGACATGGTGTTATTTTGTCATTGATGTCAACAAGGGTTAATATGGATTTATCATCTAGACAAGTATCCATCTATACCATTTGCAAGAATTGACAATAAAAAACGAAGAATAATGTTGATCATTGGATCAAAATAAGAGCACGATCAGATGGTGAAGAAAGAAGAACAATGCTGATCATTGGATCAAAATAAGAGGACAATAATATGGTAAAAGAATGAAGAAACAATGTTGACTGTTGGATCAAAATGAAATCACTATCAGACGACTCAAATCTCTTTCTATGAGTTCGATGAGAAACTAAAAAATGGCTAAGTATCATACTCTATCGATATCACTTAAAATTTATAAGTATGGTTCATTATGGAGGAAATCGAATTTGGGCGTGCATTTTGATGACATTCAAGAAGACATATAAGTCAGTGATTCCGAGAGTCCGCGAACACCAGAAAAATCACTTAAATGTTTTTCTAATTATAGATTCATCTTGGAGGCTGCAGAAGTTGGGTGTCCATTTTGATGACACTCAAGAAGACATATGAGTCCGTGAGTCTAAGATTCCATGGACCTGTCATATAAAATAATTCTAAGTGTTTGAAATGAATGAGAATCGTCCACTCAACGATTGATTAAATCCAAATCGTAGATCCATCTAAAGCACCTAGATAAACCAGGTCCATCCACTCAACACTTGATTATATCTGAAATGTTGATCTAATTGAATGCCAAGATAAGTAATGAAAAGAAAGACATGTGAGTCTGTGAGTTCCCGAGTTCGCCACATAAAATAATTCTATGTAAAAAGTCCATGTTTGAAATGAATGAGGATCATCCACTTAAAAATTTATTAAATCCAAACCATGGATCTATCTAAATCACCTAGGAAATACAAGATCGTCCACTCAGCTCATGATTAAAACCCAACCATCAGATCAAGGTGAAATAAAGATCGTGGGAGGTTTATATCTAACTGTTCATCGGGATGGTAGATCTATGGTGGAGATGTAGCGTGCAACACCGAGGGGAGAAGAGGTTAATGAGAAGGTTGGAATTCACGTAGGTGTTTGGTAAATTACCACGGTAGACACGTGGTAACATCATGTGAACACAGATACCCTAATAGAGGGTTTCTAAAACCATTCTAATAACCCATGTCACTAAAAGGGATACCACGAGTGGTAAGTAGTAATACCATACATATTAACAAAGTCATTGGTCACAAACATCGGTCCTATGGATAGAATAATTTTTTGGCAAGGCTATGAGGGTGTTAATCTGATAACCATTAAAAGGAAAATACTCCAAAAAGTGTCTAGCTTACCAGTGCAAATTGAGAATATGATTCTTGATTTTAAAAGATATCGAAGAAGAAAAATAATAAAGAATAAAGAATAAAGGTGTTATTAAAGAAACATTATTATTAAATAAACAAGGAGGTGCAATGATATGTTATTAACAGACACAATGGTTCAAATTGTATACCCGTTGAAAGACTATATAAACCAAAAAATATAGTGGAAGGAAGATGTCTTTGTGGTCTAAATCAGAAGATCAAACATAAGCAGAGTCCAAGAAAGTATATGAAACCTGAAACATACACATGAAGTGAGGGTGGAAGGGAGGATCAAGGGAGGATTTGAGTCTTCTATAGGTTGAATCCCGAAAAAAGGTAGTTGGTTCTTGTAAACAAGGGAGTCAGTGCTTGAAAACAAGGGAGTTGGTGCTTGAAAAACAAGGCGTTGGTGCTTCCTAGAGGTGGTTCTCTAAACATGGGATTGGTGTCTCCCTGATTTGATGCTCAAAAGAAGAGATATTGGTGTCTCCTACACATTGTAACTTGTAATTTTTTTGACTGTTATATTTAATTTTTGTCCTCAGTACATTATTGTGATTAATAATTAATTGTTATTAAAAACATTGAAAAATAAGAAATATTGATTCACCCCCCCCCTCCCCCCCAAGTATTGGCCAACATTCCAACAATTGGTATCATATCAGGTTCCTTCACCACAATACAACCACTTGAAGGTAGATTCTTCGAAATCAAATGGATCAACAAGAAGGAATGTCCTCCAATAGAGCACCATTGTTCAAAGGAAATGATTATGCATTTTGGAGTATAAGGATGAAAAGTTATCTGATGGCTCTTGGATGTGATGTTTTTATATCTATGGTAAATGGTTACATTGCACCTTCAAATGTTGCTACAAAGAAACTTTGTAATGATAATTCAAGGGTTGTTAATGCAATTTTTGGTGTATTAGCAAACCCCATATTTGTAAAAGCAATGCATTGTAAATCAACAAAAGAAATTTGGGACAAACTTAAAGTCATCTATGAAGGAGATGGGAAAGTTAAGAAATAAAAACTTCAAACATACAGAGGGAATTTTGGGAGTTTGAAGATGAAAGAAGAATCCAACATTGCAAAATATTTTCAAAGAGTGGTTGAAATAGTCAATTCAATCAGAGCATTGGGAGACGAGCTAAAAGACAATATTATTGTCCAAAAGGTGATGAGATCACTACCAATGAAATATTATGACAAGGTATCTACCTAGGAAGATCTATAAGACCTTGAAAACCTTACAATGGATGAACTTCATGGGATTCTTATAGCCTATGAAATGAGAATCGGGCAAGAAAAGTCATCAAAAAGGGAGGCAACCTTCAAAGAATAAAAAAAACAAATAACCATGAGCATGTGCCAAATGAAAATCACTCAAACATGTGAGATGAATAAGAGGCCAACTTTATAAGTAAACTCAAGAAAGGGTCTAGAAAATACAAATGGAAGTTACCTTTCAAATGCTTTAACTGTGGAAAAATTGGACACTTTTCTAAAAAATGTCCCTATCCCAAACAAGAGGATAATGATGATGAAGAACCTTATAACCAAAAATAGAATAAAAAGGATAAAACCCAATACAAAAATAAATTCTACAAGAAAGAGGAAAAATTATACTCCAAAGAAGATAGTAGTTCATCTGATAAGAGTGAAGATGAGGAGACATAGCTTCTATTTATGGGCATAGAACATCCAAATGAAGATGAAGGTAACTCTGAAGTTGAAGGATAAGTATACCTTGAAGAAGAACTTATTAGTCCTCTTGAAGAACTGAGAAAATATAAAAATAAGAATAAATCATTAAGAGAACAACTACTATAATATGAAGAAGTAAAAAAATCAAGAGAAAAGGAAGTTTCAAAAACCCTCAAGAAAACAGAACAAATCATTATTGATTTAAAGACTCAACTCCAAGAAGCTAAAATAATAGAAGAATTCATTTGAAATCAACTCAATGAAAAGCAACAATACCGTGAAAAGATAGAGGATAAAATTATCCTTCTAAAAGGGGAACTTGAGAAAGAAAAGAAGCAATCAAAATTTGAAAATAGTTAAAAAATATTGGATGATATTCTTAATGGTCAAAGATCATAAAACAATCATACATGACTAGGTTATGATCAAAATAAGTCTAATAAAGGATATAACTCCACATCTCAGGAAACTGACAAAAATCCAAAAGTTATGCATCTTCCCTTCACAACTCTTTCAAAAAGGAAGAAAGAAAAATAAAAATTGATTCTAATCAACATAAATATGCTCTCCCTTCAAAAGAAAATGAATATATAAGAAACATAACTACAATAAGAACTCTCTCAAAAAGGTATCAACATCTCTTTCTTGGATATTGTTACTCTTGCAATAATTTTGGACATAAAGCATTACATTGTAGATCTTATAGAAAGAACAATCATAAGAATGTTCAAAAATATGGTTATAAGAAAAACAATAATAATAATAATAATCAAGAGAACATAAACTATAATTCATTCTCTCCACTACAAAATTTCAATGTTGAATGCCTCAAATGCAACAATTATGGTCACAAATCTAGTGATTGTAGACTACCAAAGTTTCCCATAAAAACTTCCAAAATTCAAGAATAAAAACATAAGAAGGCATGGAAAGAAAAACAAATGGAAGACAAGGAAATAGAGTGTAATGTAGCCTTATATGCTACAAAAAAAAGGATTCAATGATATGTTGATAATGGATGTTAAAAACATATTCAATATAGATCAAGACAAATTCCTCAGTCTAAAAAATAAAGAAAAAGGAAGTGTTACATTTGGAGATAATGTATATGCCAAGATACTTGGAAAGGGCATAGTCAGTATATGAAGTAATAAAGATAAAGTAGAAAATGTGCTATTAGTTGAAAATTTGAAGCCTATTCTCCTCAATGTGAACCAAACTTGTGATCAAGGACACATACTCATATTTGACTCTCAAAAATGTGAAATTAGAAAAAAAGACTCAGGAAAATTAATGGTTGTTGCACCAAGGACACCAAGCAATGTTTACATCTTAAACATAGAAGAAGAAGAACAATGTTGCATGATCCAAATAGAAAAAAGTTGGATATGTCACAAAAGAACGAGACATATATGTTTTGACAATTTGATCAAAGTCAATAAAAAGGAAGTTGTGAGAAATATGCCAAATATTATTAAACCTTCAGACCATTTTTGTAGGCACTGCCAACATGGAAAGAAGACAAGAGTAGGATTCAAGAAAAAAAAAATACTCTACATAAAAACCATTGGAACTTGTTCACATTGACCTTTGTGGACCAACAAGAAATAAAAGCATGCAAGGTGAACATTACTTCATTATATTCATAGATGACTATAAAATGATGACTAGGGTATCCTTTCTCAAAGAGAAATCAAAAGATTTCAACAAATTCAAGGCTTTCAAAGAACATGTTGAAAATGCGACTAATCTCAAAATCAAGTTCTTAAGATTAGACAATGGAGGGGAATTTACCTAATATGAGTTCAATAAGGGCCATCACCTGCAAATCAACTTCAGTGAAACATTTAAGGGCATCCAGAACAACATTCCTATAAGCTCTCAGATGGGGGTGTTTTTCTACATAATCACCTTTAATTTGCTTGATTATTAACTCAAAATCCCCTCTTACCATAATTTGTTTGGCACCAACCTTCTTTAGAAGTTTTAGACCGAGCATCAAGGCTTCATACTTGGCAATATTGTTAGTGCATTGAAAATTTAATTTGTAAGAATGGTTTTCCGAATACCTAGATCTGTGATTGTGCAACCAGACTCCTGCTCCAGCTCCTTCTTTACTTACAGCTCCATCAAAGTCCATGCTCCAGAAATCCGCTGGAAATTCTTTAGTTATCACATTTTTCTTTCTTTCTGCCTCAACGATTTCTTGGCCTTCGTCCAGACCAGATGTATCTTCTTGCAGATGAATGATTTGTTCTTCCATATCGCCATCGTTGTATAAGATAAAGGAATCTACGTTAGAATGTGTCAAGTACAGAGGATAGTTATGTGGTTTTTCTTGGATGCTAACCATGTATTTCATCAGTGTTTCTCTGTATAGTCTTCTCTGTTGCCCAAAAACTGGGACAGTGGCATATGACATATCCAACTGCAAGGTACCTTTCAACTTGGCCCCCCAAGACGGGGATAGTAACATACTATACTTCGGGGGAATGTCTGCAACCACAACATCCATGACCATGCTTTTTGTGGGAATATGAACCAGGGTGATACACAGATACTTGATCAAACCGATACATCTAACTTTACTAGAGTCAAAAGAGTGTAAGTCCTTGTAAGGTGTGGTAACCTCAAGTCCCATTTTTTCCATCACTTCTTTAGGCATCAGATTATGGGAAGCACCCAAATCCAACATAGCATTATGCAGAATCAGGTCTTGTATATTAAGGCTGATGTAAAAAGGAGCGACATCACCATTGTCAGTCTGACCATCCACTTCTGGTTCGAACAAGAGTTCAGGTTGGTCATCTGTAAGGTTTACTGTATCCTAATGATTTTTTGATCCAACGGTTAAGGCCTTTGTGCCTATATCAAGTTCAATGGTCAGCGCTTTAATCACCTGTGAATGGTAAGAATCTTTTCTCAACAACTCGGAAAGGGGAATGGGAATTTTTACTTTGGATAATTCCCCTTTGAGGCTAAAAGGTGTGGCTGCTCTGCTTTGGCTCAACAATTCTGATTTGTCCACCACAATCTTCTAGCCAGAATTATTTGGTGGGTTAATTGATGAAACCTCAGACTGAGATGATCTTTTCAGAATAGTAAGGTTTCTTTTTGCTAGAACTTCATCATTACGCTTCTCAGGGCTTTTCTCAGCAGAAGGCTCAGGGGATTTTTGGGTTTCGACTGTCTTCTTTGTTTTGGTCACCTTTTTTGGAGAACTTTCATCTGTCTTTTTACTTTGCAGATTGTACTGTCAGTGTACCTCAAAAATAGCATTTTAAAATGCCTTTTGTTCGGTGTCTTCAGCTTCTTCACTTACCTTTGTTTGATTGAGAAGAAAAAGTTATTGCTCTTCCTGGGTAAGGAAAATAGCTTTGTTGCCATGAATGCCCATGAGGTTTATGTGAGTATCCTCTAGTTATTCAATTACTTCCTCTCCTTCATCGGCATACTTTTCTTGTAGGGGAGGTCTGATCTGTTGATCAGGACCTCTCTATTCCCTTTGATCCCTAGGATCTCTCTACCTGATTTGAGGAGGGTTTCTTTTGAAGTTAGGATTTTGAATTTGAGGAGCTGGTGGGTTTTCTCTAGGAGGGTTTCTTTTGGATACAGTAAGTCTCTCCATAATTCTTTCCATTTCTCTGGCCAAGGAATCCAATTTGGAATCAGAAGTTGATGTGGAAGGTTCCTCTTTGATTGTGACTCTTCTCTCTGTCATCTGTCGTGCCCTTTTTGCCAACAGGTTGGCCTCCACACTTATTGCACTTTTTTGCATATCCTCCAGGGTGGTGGAGTTTCTTTCCCTTAATTGATACGACATATCGGTGTCAAAACCATCAGGGAATTTTATCAATGCCAAACCTTGTGGAGGTTTAATATCAGCTGGAATTGCATTGTACAGGTTATTGAAACGGGTGCAGTAATCTTGTACTGTCTCACCTTGATTTATTCTGATGTTTTCGTATTCTGAAAATATTTGGAGAGGGTTTTTATTTACCTCCCATATGTCTAGAAAACTTCTTTGGAATGCGGTTAGTTCCAGCACTGAGGCAACACATAAACCTTTATACCATTTCTTAACATCACCCGTCAAACTCTGGGCAAACAATCTCATTTGAATGTCAGCCTCATCTACTTCCTGCAGATCAAAATAATCATTCATTTTGTCAACGTGTTGTTGTGCACTCAAAGCTCCTGTTCCACCGAACTATGGAAGTCTCGTTTGATAGTCCTGGGGCATAGCATGAAGGGGTGTGGCCAACAACAAGGGGGCATATCTAGCTGCCATGATAGGTGGAGGAGGCGGGACGAAAAACTGGATGACAGGTGGGGTGGTGGCAGAAGACGAGGATGAGGAGGGGCTAGCTAGCACAGGGTGAGTGGTTTGAAGTTTAGCAGTGGGAGATAGAACTTCAAGAGTCTGGGATTGCAAGACGGTTGGGTCTAGGATGGTTTCAGCCACAAAGCTATCAGATTTTGTTATGAACAAGCTTTGTTCGAAAAAGATGTCAAAGTCAAGATCCCAAATGGAAACAAGCTCCTCTAGAAGAGAAGGGGACTTCTGAAGGGGATTATGTCTAACTGAACCTTCAGCAATGGTCTTTTTCCTGAGAAAATGTTCTGGATTATATGTTGCTATCGCAGGTTTCGGGTCTGGGTGAGATCAAGTATAAGCTCTTTTGGGAGCCATATTTCTCTTTGATTTTTATATATATACTTTTTAGTTTTACGAATCCGAAAATAATATGTACATGTTTTTAACAACCTCTAAACATTACTTCTTTCTCAGATTTGCAATATTTCATAAGCAAACTTCTCTTCTGGGGAAAAGAAGATGCGAGGTTAAAATTTGTTCAATTCTGTTCCCCAATGGAGTCGCCACTATGTTAACGCCCTATAAATTTCCTAGAGGTTGTCAGGAAAAAAGAAATATACGGGAGGTAACTTTATCCAACCACTTCGAAGCTGGGATCTATCCCTACCAACTTCAAAGAGGGATCTGTCTATATGATTTAGATATGTTTCAAATTTAAAATATTAGGCTAGGTAAATAAAATATATTGGTTTTGTTGATGCAATGTTAGTTTACACATCCATTGGGCTATGGGGTCTGTACCATGAAGATAAAAATCTAAACCAAAAAGCAAAGAAACTTTTCACAAGGTGAGATAATGTAATCGTTGGATTCTTTTAGTATCATAAATGAGGAAATAGTAGAAAAGGTGATAATGTCAATTATAAAAAAGAAGCAATTAAGAATTTCTTTATCATAAAATCAGAAGATGAAACACTAAAATCTTTCAAAGTGAGAAACAAGGTATACAAAGATAAATCCCGCAACATTCATTACTTTCAAAGATTAGATTTAGCAAATAGTGTGATAACTAAGCGAGAATAACATTAAACTTAGAATGAANCCCAAGTATTGGCCAACATTCCAACAATTGGTATCATATCAGGTTCCTTCACCACAATACAACCACTTGAAGGTAGATTCTTCGAAATCAAATGGATCAACAAGAAGGAATGTCCTCCAATAGAGCACCATTGTTCAAAGGAAATGATTATGCATTTTGGAGTATAAGGATGAAAAGTTATCTGATGGCTCTTGGATGTGATGTTTTTATATCTATGGTAAATGGTTACATTGCACCTTCAAATGTTGCTACAAAGAAACTTTGTAATGATAATTCAAGGGTTGTTAATGCAATTTTTGGTGTATTAGCAAACCCCATATTTGTAAAAGCAATGCATTGTAAATCAACAAAAGAAATTTGGGACAAACTTAAAGTCATCTATGAAGGAGATGGGAAAGTTAAGAAATAAAAACTTCAAACATACAGAGGGAATTTTGGGAGTTTGAAGATGAAAGAAGAATCCAACATTGCAAAATATTTTCAAAGAGTGGTTGAAATAGTCAATTCAATCAGAGCATTGGGAGACGAGCTAAAAGACAATATTATTGTCCAAAAGGTGATGAGATCACTACCAATGAAATATTATGACAAGGTATCTACCTAGGAAGATCTATAAGACCTTGAAAACCTTACAATGGATGAACTTCATGGGATTCTTATAGCCTATGAAATGAGAATCGGGCAAGAAAAGTCATCAAAAAGGGAGGCAACCTTCAAAGAATAAAAAAAACAAATAACCATGAGCATGTGCCAAATGAAAATCACTCAAACATGTGAGATGAATAAGAGGCCAACTTTATAAGTAAACTCAAGAAAGGGTCTAGAAAATACAAATGGAAGTTACCTTTCAAATGCTTTAACTGTGGAAAAATTGGACACTTTTCTAAAAAATGTCCCTATCCCAAACAAGAGGATAATGATGATGAAGAACCTTATAACCAAAAATAGAATAAAAAGGATAAAACCCAATACAAAAATAAATTCTACAAGAAAGAGGAAAAATTATACTCCAAAGAAGATAGTAGTTCATCTGATAAGAGTGAAGATGAGGAGACATAGCTTCTATTTATGGGCATAGAACATCCAAATGAAGATGAAGGTAACTCTGAAGTTGAAGGATAAGTATACCTTGAAGAAGAACTTATTAGTCCTCTTGAAGAACTGAGAAAATATAAAAATAAGAATAAATCATTAAGAGAACAACTACTATAATATGAAGAAGTAAAAAAATCAAGAGAAAAGGAAGTTTCAAAAACCCTCAAGAAAACAGAACAAATCATTATTGATTTAAAGACTCAACTCCAAGAAGCTAAAATAATAGAAGAATTCATTTGAAATCAACTCAATGAAAAGCAACAATACCGTGAAAAGATAGAGGATAAAATTATCCTTCTAAAAGGGGAACTTGAGAAAGAAAAGAAGCAATCAAAATTTGAAAATAGTTAAAAAATATTGGATGATATTCTTAATGGTCAAAGATCATAAAACAATCATACATGACTAGGTTATGATCAAAATAAGTCTAATAAAGGATATAACTCCACATCTCAGGAAACTGACAAAAATCCAAAAGTTATGCATCTTCCCTTCACAACTCTTTCAAAAAGGAAGAAAGAAAAATAAAAATTGATTCTAATCAACATAAATATGCTCTCCCTTCAAAAGAAAATGAATATATAAGAAACATAACTACAATAAGAACTCTCTCAAAAAGGTATCAACATCTCTTTCTTGGATATTGTTACTCTTGCAATAATTTTGGACATAAAGCATTACATTGTAGATCTTATAGAAAGAACAATCATAAGAATGTTCAAAAATATGGTTATAAGAAAAACAATAATAATAATAATAATCAAGAGAACATAAACTATAATTCATTCTCTCCACTACAAAATTTCAATGTTGAATGCCTCAAATGCAACAATTATGGTCACAAATCTAGTGATTGTAGACTACCAAAGTTTCCCATAAAAACTTCCAAAATTCAAGAATAAAAACATAAGAAGGCATGGAAAGAAAAACAAATGGAAGACAAGGAAATAGAGTGTAATGTAGCCTTATATGCTACAAAAAAAAGGATTCAATGATATGTTGATAATGGATGTTAAAAACATATTCAATATAGATCAAGACAAATTCCTCAGTCTAAAAAATAAAGAAAAAGGAAGTGTTACATTTGGAGATAATGTATATGCCAAGATACTTGGAAAGGGCATAGTCAGTATATGAAGTAATAAAGATAAAGTAGAAAATGTGCTATTAGTTGAAAATTTGAAGCCTATTCTCCTCAATGTGAACCAAACTTGTGATCAAGGACACATACTCATATTTGACTCTCAAAAATGTGAAATTAGAAAAAAAGACTCAGGAAAATTAATGGTTGTTGCACCAAGGACACCAAGCAATGTTTACATCTTAAACATAGAAGAAGAAGAACAATGTTGCATGATCCAAATAGAAAAAAGTTGGATATGTCACAAAAGAACGAGACATATATGTTTTGACAATTTGATCAAAGTCAATAAAAAGGAAGTTGTGAGAAATATGCCAAATATTATTAAACCTTCAGACCATTTTTGTAGGCACTGCCAACATGGAAAGAAGACAAGAGTAGGATTCAAGAAAAAAAAAATACTCTACATAAAAACCATTGGAACTTGTTCACATTGACCTTTGTGGACCAACAAGAAATAAAAGCATGCAAGGTGAACATTACTTCATTATATTCATAGATGACTATAAAATGATGACTAGGGTATCCTTTCTCAAAGAGAAATCAAAAGATTTCAACAAATTCAAGGCTTTCAAAGAACATGTTGAAAATGCGACTAATCTCAAAATCAAGTTCTTAAGATTAGACAATGGAGGGGAATTTACCTAATATGAGTTCAATAAGGGCCATCACCTGCAAATCAACTTCAGTGAAACATTTAAGGGCATCCAGAACAACATTCCTATAAGCTCTCAGATGGGGGTGTTTTTCTACATAATCACCTTTAATTTGCTTGATTATTAACTCAAAATCCCCTCTTACCATAATTTGTTTGGCACCAACCTTCTTTAGAAGTTTTAGACCGAGCATCAAGGCTTCATACTTGGCAATATTGTTAGTGCATTGAAAATTTAATTTGTAAGAATGGTTTTCCGAATACCTAGATCTGTGATTGTGCAACCAGACTCCTGCTCCAGCTCCTTCTTTACTTACAGCTCCATCAAAGTCCATGCTCCAGAAATCCGCTGGAAATTCTTTAGTTATCACATTTTTCTTTCTTTCTGCCTCAACGATTTCTTGGCCTTCGTCCAGACCAGATGTATCTTCTTGCAGATGAATGATTTGTTCTTCCATATCGCCATCGTTGTATAAGATAAAGGAATCTACGTTAGAATGTGTCAAGTACAGAGGATAGTTATGTGGTTTTTCTTGGATGCTAACCATGTATTTCATCAGTGTTTCTCTGTATAGTCTTCTCTGTTGCCCAAAAACTGGGACAGTGGCATATGACATATCCAACTGCAAGGTACCTTTCAACTTGGCCCCCCAAGACGGGGATAGTAACATACTATACTTCGGGGGAATGTCTGCAACCACAACATCCATGACCATGCTTTTTGTGGGAATCTGAACCAAGGTGATACACAGATACTTGATCAAACCGATACATCTAACTTTACTGGAGTCAAAAGAGTGTAAGTCCTTGTAAGGTCTGGTAACCTCAAGTCCCATTTTTTCCATCACTGCTTTAGGCATCAGATTATGGGAAGCACCCAAATCCAACATAGCATTATGCAGAATCAGGTCATGTATATTAAGGCTGATGTAAAAAGGAGCAACATCACCATTGTCGGTCTGACCATCCACTTCTGGTTCGAACAAGAGTTCAGGTTGGTCATCTGTAAGGTTTACTGTATCCAAATGATTTTTTGATCTAACAGTTAAGGCCTTCGTGCCTATATCAAGTTCAATGGTCAGCGCTTTAATCACCTGTGAATGGTAAGAATCTTTGCTCAACAACTCGGAAAGGGGAATGGGAATTTTTACTTTGGATAATTCCCCTTCGAGGCTGAAAGGTGTGGCTGCTCTGCTTTGGCTCAACAATTCTGATTTGTCCACCACAATCTTCTAGCCAGAAGTATTTGGTGGGTTAATTGATGAAACCTCAGACTGAGATGATCTTTTCAGAATAGTAAGGTTTCTTTTTGCTAGAACTTCATCATTACGCTTCTCAGGGCTCTTCTTGGCAGAAGGCTCAGGGGATTTTTGGGTTTCGACTGTCTTCTTTGTTTTGGTCACCTTTTTTGGAGAACTTCCATATGTCTTTTTACTTTGCAGATTGTACTGTCGGTGTACCTCAAAAATAGCATTTTAAAATGCCTATTGTTCGGTGTCTTCATCTTCTTCACTTACCTTTGTTTGATTGAGAAGAAAAAGTTATTGCTCTTCCTGGGTAAGGAAAATAGCTTTGTTACCATGAATGCCCATGAGGTTTATGTGAGTATCCTCTAGTTCTTCAATTACTTCCTCTCCTTCATCGGCATACTTTTCTTGTAGGGGAGGTTTGATCTGTTGATCAGGACCTCTCTATTCCCTTTGATCCCTAGGATCTCTCTGCCTGATTTGAGGAGGGTTTCTTTTGAAGTTAGGATTTTGAATTTGAGGAGCTGGTGGGTTTTCTCTAGGAGGGTTTCTTTTGGATACAGTAAGTCTCTCCATAATTCTTTCCATTTCTCTGGCCAAGGAATCCAATTTGGAATCAGAAGTTGATGTGGAAGGTTCCTCTTTGATTGTGACTCTTCTCTCTGTCATCTGTCGTGCCCTTTTTGCCAACAGGTTGGCCTCCACACTTATTGCACTTTTTTGCATATCCTCCAGGGTGGTGGAGTTTCTTTCCCTTAATTGATACGACATATCGGTGTCAAAACCATCAGGGAATTTTATCAATGCCAAACCTTGTGGAGGTTTAATATCAGCTGGAATTGCATTGTACAGGTTATTGAAACGGGTGCAGTAATCTTGTACTGTCTCACCTTGATTTATTCTGATGTTTTCGTATTCTGAAAATATTTGGAGAGGGTTTTTATTTACCTCCCATATGTCTAGAAAACTTCTTTGGAATGCGGTTAGTTCCAGCACTGAGGCAACACATAAACCTTTATACCATTTCTTAACATCACCCGTCAAACTCTGGGCAAACAATCTCATTTGAATGTCAGCCTCATCTACTTCCTGCAGATCAAAATAATCATTCATTTTGTCAACGTGTTGTTGTGCACTCAAAGCTCCTGTTCCACCGAACTATGGAAGTCTCGTTTGATAGTCCTGGGGCATAGCATGAAGGGGTGTGGCCAACAACAAGGGGGCATATCTAGCTGCCATGATAGGTGGAGGAGGCGGGACGAAAAACTGGATGACAGGTGGGGTGGTGGCAGAAGACGAGGATGAGGAGGGGCTAGCTAGCACAGGGTGAGTGGTTTGAAGTTTAGCAGTGGGAGATAGAACTTCAAGAGTCTGGGATTGCAAGACGGTTGGGTCTAGGATGGTTTCAGCCACAAAGCTATCAGATTTTGTTATGAACAAGCTTTGTTCGAAAAAGATGTCAAAGTCAAGATCCCAAATGGAAACAAGCTCCTCTAGAAGAGAAGGGGACTTCTGAAGGGGATTATGTCTAACTGAACCTTCAGCAATGGTCTTTTTCCTGAGAAAATGTTCTGGATTATATGTTGCTATCGCAGGTTTCGGGTCTGGGTGAGATCAAGTATAAGCTCTTTTGGGAGCCATATTTCTCTTTGATTTTTATATATATACTTTTTAGTTTTACGAATCCGAAAATAATATGTACATGTTTTTAACAACCTCTAAACATTACTTCTTTCTCAGATTTGCAATATTTCATAAGCAAACTTCTCTTCTGGGGAAAAGAAGATGCGAGGTTAAAATTTGTTCAATTCTGTTCCCCAATGGAGTCGCCACTATGTTAACGCCCTATAAATTTCCTAGAGGTTGTCAGGAAAAAAGAAATATACGGGAGGTAACTTTATCCAACCACTTCGAAGCTGGGATCTATCCCTACCAACTTCAAAGAGGGATCTGTCTATATGATTTAGATATGTTTCAAATTTAAAATATTAGGCTAGGTAAATAAAATATATTGGTTTTGTTGATGCAATGTTAGTTTACACATCCATTGGGCTATGGGGTCTGTACCATGAAGATAAAAATCTAAACCAAAAAGCAAAGAAACTTTTCACAAGGTGAGATAATGTAATCGTTGGATTCTTTTAGTATCATAAATGAGGAAATAGTAGAAAAGGTGATAATGTCAATTATAAAAAAGAAGCAATTAAGAATTTCTTTATCATAAAATCAGAAGATGAAACACTAAAATCTTTCAAAGTGAGAAACAAGGTATACAAAGATAAATCCCGCAACATTCATTACTTTCAAAGATTAGATTTAGCAAATAGTGTGATAACTAAGCGAGAATAACATTAAACTTAGAATGAAAAACATCACCAGTGAATACATTCAAGAATCCTGTAAAAATGCCTCTTTGTATTAATGGAAGATCTCTTGAAAAATATTACAGTCTGATAGCTCGCAGGGCATAAAGATCAACCCTTAATACTTTGAAAAGTGAAGTATTTATAACCCAAAATTACAAACGATCCTCTCATTAAAGATCAGGACATGGTAAATCTATTTTTAGCCTAACTAAATTAACAAATTACAAGAATCTAGGAAACTATTTGATGATGTGTCGCAACTGCATGCTGTTTTCTGGGTGAACCATTGGTGAGGCCTCTGCACGACCTCATCTGACTGGATAGATGACTGGGTTGGGACATCTCATCTACTACTCGATCAGGTCATAAATCTCTTCCCATCGAAGATGACTGGGAATGTTGAATTTGAGTAGCCTTCGGTAGACTTCATCCATTTCTGTGTACTTGGCGAAAGTAGGCTTGGTGATGAAGATGTACCAGATCTCATGCCGAATGCTGATATCCAACTGAAGTGCATCTAGGAATGCCTTGCCAGTGATTCTGCCTTGAACCCCTGAAAACTTTGAACTATCCTTAGCCACATCGGCTAGTCTCTTTTTGTAGTCTGGGAGTGTCATCAGTTTGTCGTTTATCACTTTAAGACCAGGAAGACCTTTCTTCTGTAGAGCCTCAATCTTGCTGAAAAACTTTTGTACCCCTAGGTCCATGGCCTGAACATTTTCTTCTAGCTGTAGCATCAGTCCTCTCTTGGTCAAGACTCTTTTGACCTCAAGGATGGTCTCTGTTCTATCCTCAATTCTCATCTCTTCCAGCTCCTCTCTAGTTTTAGAATTCAAGAATTTGATGATTTCATTAGCATGTGTGGGCATCTCTCCCAGTTTTGATCTGATCTTCTCGATGGTTTGTTTACTTCTCTGAACCAATTCATTTTTCTCAAACATAATCTGTATCATTGGCCATATTTTGTTCATAGACTTGGTGATGTTTGTCCAACCACTTTCTTTGACTTCAGCCAGTGTTTTACCTGCCATTGTTTGCTTCTGGAGCTGTTGTAACTCTTGTTTGAGCTGGTCTGACACCTATTTTTCCTTGGAGAGGCTGGTTTGATAAGAATATTTGAGTTCCTGAGGATTCTCAATCTCCTTTTTGAGTTGTCTAATCTCTGTCTCCTGCAGGTTCATCTCTTCCATAGATTTGTCCAATTCAACCATCTTTTCCATAGACGTCAATGGATTCGCTGATGGGACTTCTGCTAGTGATGTTGTGCTCACTCCTAAGAGTGGCACTGCACTCAACAGAATGACTTCCATGGGTTTCAACTATTCCTTCTCTTTCACTAGCTTCTCCATCTCGGCTTCCATTTCCTTCAGTTGTGCATTCTGCTCCATGATTAGTGTTACACATCAAAATTACTCACTTTGATAGTGTCACAAGTGTCNCCTGATTTGAGGAGGGTTTCTTTTGAAGTTAGGATTTTGAATTTGAGGAGCTGGTGGGTTTTCTCTAGGAGGGTTTCTTTTGGATACAGTAAGTCTCTCCATAATTCTTTCCATTTCTCTGGCCAAGGAATCCAATTTGGAATCAGAAGTTGATGTGGAAGGTTCCTCTTTGATTGTGACTCTTCTCTCTGTCATCTGTCGTGCCCTTTTTGCCAACAGGTTGGCCTCCACACTTATTGCACTTTTTTGCATATCCTCCAGGGTGGTGGAGTTTCTTTCCCTTAATTGATACGACATATCGGTGTCAAAACCATCAGGGAATTTTATCAATGCCAAACCTTGTGGAGGTTTAATATCAGCTGGAATTGCATTGTACAGGTTATTGAAACGGGTGCAGTAATCTTGTACTGTCTCACCTTGATTTATTCTGATGTTTTCGTATTCTGAAAATATTTGGAGAGGGTTTTTATTTACCTCCCATATGTCTAGAAAACTTCTTTGGAATGCGGTTAGTTCCAGCACTGAGGCAACACATAAACCTTTATACCATTTCTTAACATCACCCGTCAAACTCTGGGCAAACAATCTCATTTGAATGTCAGCCTCATCTACTTCCTGCAGATCAAAATAATCATTCATTTTGTCAACGTGTTGTTGTGCACTCAAAGCTCCTGTTCCACCGAACTATGGAAGTCTCGTTTGATAGTCCTGGGGCATAGCATGAAGGGGTGTGGCCAACAACAAGGGGGCATATCTAGCTGCCATGATAGGTGGAGGAGGCGGGACGAAAAACTGGATGACAGGTGGGGTGGTGGCAGAAGACGAGGATGAGGAGGGGCTAGCTAGCACAGGGTGAGTGGTTTGAAGTTTAGCAGTGGGAGATAGAACTTCAAGAGTCTGGGATTGCAAGACGGTTGGGTCTAGGATGGTTTCAGCCACAAAGCTATCAGATTTTGTTATGAACAAGCTTTGTTCGAAAAAGATGTCAAAGTCAAGATCCCAAATGGAAACAAGCTCCTCTAGAAGAGAAGGGGACTTCTGAAGGGGATTATGTCTAACTGAACCTTCAGCAATGGTCTTTTTCCTGAGAAAATGTTCTGGATTATATGTTGCTATCGCAGGTTTCGGGTCTGGGTGAGATCAAGTATAAGCTCTTTTGGGAGCCATATTTCTCTTTGATTTTTATATATATACTTTTTAGTTTTACGAATCCGAAAATAATATGTACATGTTTTTAACAACCTCTAAACATTACTTCTTTCTCAGATTTGCAATATTTCATAAGCAAACTTCTCTTCTGGGGAAAAGAAGATGCGAGGTTAAAATTTGTTCAATTCTGTTCCCCAATGGAGTCGCCACTATGTTAACGCCCTATAAATTTCCTAGAGGTTGTCAGGAAAAAAGAAATATACGGGAGGTAACTTTATCCAACCACTTCGAAGCTGGGATCTATCCCTACCAACTTCAAAGAGGGATCTGTCTATATGATTTAGATATGTTTCAAATTTAAAATATTAGGCTAGGTAAATAAAATATATTGGTTTTGTTGATGCAATGTTAGTTTACACATCCATTGGGCTATGGGGTCTGTACCATGAAGATAAAAATCTAAACCAAAAAGCAAAGAAACTTTTCACAAGGTGAGATAATGTAATCGTTGGATTCTTTTAGTATCATAAATGAGGAAATAGTAGAAAAGGTGATAATGTCAATTATAAAAAAGAAGCAATTAAGAATTTCTTTATCATAAAATCAGAAGATGAAACACTAAAATCTTTCAAAGTGAGAAACAAGGTATACAAAGATAAATCCCGCAACATTCATTACTTTCAAAGATTAGATTTAGCAAATAGTGTGATAACTAAGCGAGAATAACATTAAACTTAGAATGAAGAACATCACCAGTGAATACATGCAAGAATCCTGTAAAAATGCCTCTTTGTATTAATGGAAGATCTCTTGAAAAATATTACAGTCTGATAGCTCGCAGGGCGTAAAGATCAACCCTTAATACTTCGAAAAGTGAAGTATTTATAACCCAAAATTACAAACGATCCTGTCATTAAAGATCAGGACATGGTAAATCTATTTTTAGCCTAACTAACTTAACAAATTACAAGAATCTAGGAAACTATTTGATGATGTGTCGCAACTGCATGTTGTTTTCTGGGTGAACCATTGGTGAGGCCTCTGCACGACCTCATCTGACTGGATAGCTGACTGGGTTGGGACAGCTCATCTACTACTCGATCAGGTCATAAATCTCTTCCCATCGAAGATGACTGGGAACGTTGAATTTGAGTAGCCTTCGGTAGACTTCATCCATTTCTGTGTACTTGGCGAAAGTAGGCTTGGTGATGAAGATGTACCGGATCTCATGTTGAATGTTGATATCCAACTGAAGTGCATCTAGGAATGCCTTGCCAGTGATGTTGCCTTGAACCCATGAAAACTTTGAACTATCCTTAGCCACATCGGCCAGTCTCTTTTTGTAGTCTGGGAGTGTCATCAGTTTGTCGTTTATCACTTTAAGACCAGGAAGACCTTTCTTCTGTAGAGCCTCAATCTTGCTGAAAAAATTTTGTACCCCTAGGTCCATGGCCTAAACATTTTATTCTAGTTGTAGCATCAGTCCTCTCTTGGTCAAGACTCTTTTGACCTCAAGGATGGTCTCTGTTCTATCCTCAATTCTCATCTCTTCCAGCTCCTCTCTAGTTTTAGAATTCAAAAATTTGATGATTTCATTAGCATGTGTGGGCATCTCTCCCAGTTTTGATCTGATCTTCTCGATGGTTTGTTTACTTCTCTGCACCAATTCATTTTGCTCAAACATAATCTGTATCATTGGCCATATTTTGTTCATAGACTTGGTGATGTTTGTCCAACCACTTTCTTTGACTTCAGCCAGTGTTTTACCTGCCATTGTTTGCTTCTGG
>JZKD02S1786784.1:61203-102086 GCA_000966675.3 Picea glauca
TGTGAACTTGTCTCAAGATCAAAGAACAAAAATGTGGTAGGGACCAAGTGGATTTTTAAGAATAAAGTTATCGAAGATGGTCAAATTATAAGGAATAAAGAAATATTAGTGTGCAAAGGATATGCACAAGTATAAGGAATTGACTTTGAGGAAACATTTTCCCCTATTTCCATATTAGAATCTATCATAATGTTTTTGGCATTTGCATGCCTTAAAAAATTCAAAATTTGTCAAATGGAAGTCAAATCAACATTCTTAAACGGAAATCTAGAGGAAGAAGTTTATATAGAACAACCTGAAGGATTTATATTGTTAGAAAATAAAGACTATGTCTCCAAATTAAGGAAATAATTGTATGGTCTCAAACAACCTCCTAGGGAATGGTGTTCAAGACTTGATAATCATCTACAACAACAATGATACAAAACAGGAGCCATTGCCAATAATCTCTATATTAAAATTGAAAATAAGAATATGATTATTGTTGTAGTATATGTGGATGATATCATCTTTGGAAGTAATCATCCTCTAATCAAGAAATTTGCTACAGAAATGAAAAAAGAATTTGAGATGTCGAAGCTTGGTGAACTCACATTCTTCCTAGGATTACAAGTTTCACAATTAGAAAAAGGCATATTCATATATCAGACCAAATATATTAAAGAAATGTTGAAGAAATTTCAAATGGAAGATTGAAAACCTATGAGCACTCCTATGATTATAGGATGCTAACTAAGCCAAGATCATGAATCACTAAATGTAGACCAAACCGTGTATATATCAATGATTGTTAGCCTATAATATGTAACAACAACATGACTAGACATCATGCAAGCTCTAGGATTAGTGGCCATATTTCAATATGCACCTAAAGAGACACATATTAAGGCAATTAAAAGGATTTTTAGATATCTCAAAGGCACCTTGGAGTTTGGTTTATGGTATTCAAAAACAAAAGAATTCACATTAACTGCATATACTGATGCAGATTGGGCAGAAAGTATTGATGATAGAAAGAGAACTAGTGGAGGTACATTTTTCCTAGAAAATGTATTGTGTCATGGATAAGTAAAAAGAAACCCTTCATATCACTATCTACAACAGAATATGAATATATTTTTTTTGCCTCCTGTTTCACTCAAGTAATTTGGATGAAACAAACTATAGAAGAATTACAATTAAAATATGATCATCCAATTCTTTTTAATTGTGACAATATCAGTTCCATAAGACTTTCTAAAAATCTTGTAATGAACTAAAAAACCAAGCATATCCCAATCAAATTTCATTTCTTAAGGGAACCAGTTTCTCAAAAAATCATTAAAGTGGAATATGTGGATACTAAAGAATAGATTGCAGATATATTCACAAAACCATATCTTAGACAGAAATTGGGGGCAATCTCCATATCTAATTGAATTGAAAAGCATTCATCAGAGAGGGAGTACATGGACAAGGGAAGTATAATCTTAGGGGGAGCAAAGAAATGTCCCTTCTGTCATTGTTTTCAAAGGGGGAGAATACACAGTAAAACTTAGTTAAAATAAAGAGTTTTTACTTTGTTTCCATCAATGCCAAAGGGGGAGAATGTTGGACATGGTGTTATGTTCTCATTGATGTCAACAAGGGTTAATATGGATTTATCATCCAGAAAATTATCCGGATACACCACTTGCAGGAATCGACAGTATAAAATGAATAACAATATTGATTGTTGCATCAAAATAAAATCCCGATCGAACAGTAATGAGCGAAGAACAATGTTGATCATTGGATCAAAATAAGAGTATGATCGGATGACAAAAGATTGAAGAAACAATGTTGATCGTTGGATCAAAATGAAATCACGGTCATATGACTTAGATCTCTTTCGGCGAGTTCGTTGAACAACCAAAAAAATGGCTAAGTATCATACTCTATCGAAATCACTTACAAAATTTTAAGTATGGTTCATTATGGTGGAAACGAAAGTTGGGTGTGCATTTTGATGACATCCAAGAAGATATATGAGTTTGTGATTCTGAGAGTCCGTGAACCCAAGAAAAATCACTTAAAATTTGTTTCTAAGTATAGGTTCATCTTAGAGGTTGTGGAAGTTGGGTGTGCATTTTGATGTGACCTGAGAAGACATATGAGTCCTCGAGTCTGCAAACTTGTCACATAAAATCCAAATTGTTCACTCAATGATTGATTAAATCCAAACTGTAGATCTGTCTAAAGCACCTAGATAAAGCAGGGTCGTCCACTCAACACTTGATTATATCCAAATTGTCAATATAATTTAACACCAAGATAAGAAATGAAAAGAAATACATGTGAGTCCGTGAGTCTATGGGCCCGCAACATAAAATAATTCTAAGTAAAAATTCCATGTTTGAAATGAATGAGGACCGTCCACTCAATGGTTGATTAAATTCAAATTGTGGACCTATCTAAAGCGCCTAGGAAAGAAAGGATAGCCCACTCAATGCCTGATTAAAACCCAACCATCAGATTGAGGTGAAATAAAGAGCGTGGGAGGTTCAAATTTAATTGTTCATTGGGATGATAGATCTAGAGTGGAGATGTAGCATGCATCGCCGAAGGGAGAAGAGGTTGATGAGAAGGTTGTAATTCATGTAGGTGGTTTGTAAATTACCATGGTATACACGTGGTAGCATATTGTCAATGTGGATACCTCGATAGAGGGTTTCTAAAACCATTATGATCACCACTAAAAGGGATACCAATAGTGGTAATTAGTAATCCCATACATATTAATAAATTCGTTGGTCACAAAAAATCGGTCGTACAGAGAGAAGAACTTAGCATCAGGGATATGAGGGTTTTAATATGATAACCATTGAAAGACAAATACTCCAAAAAATGTTCTTGGCTTACCAGTGCGTATTGAGAATATGATTCTTGATTTAAAAAGATATAAAGGTGTTATTAAAAATAATAATAATAATAATAATAAAGGTGAAGAAAAATAATAAAAAATAAGGAATAAAGGTGTTATTAAAAAAACATTTTTATTAAATAAATGAAGATGTGAAATGATACATTATTAAAAGACACAATGGTTCAAATTTTATACCCGTTGAAAGACTAAACCAGAAAATATGGTGCAAGGAAGATGTCTCTGTGGTTTAAATCAGAAGATCAAACAGAAGCAAAGTCCAAGAAAGTGTATGAAACTTGAAACATACACATGACATGAGGGTGGAATGTAGGAGAAAGGGAGGATTGGAGTTCTTGTTGGATGCAGAACTAGTCAAGAGAAAAAGTTATTTTTGGGAAGAGAAGCAAAAAAGGAGGAAATGATAGATGGAAGGAAAAGAAACACATGTGAGGGAAGAAGGCGAGTCGTGCATGGAAGGAAGACCTAATGATGCTAGGAATAGGGTTTTTTTAATGTATTATAATGGATGACGAGACAAGAATATAAATAGGTAGTATTTAGAGGAAGAAGGGGAGACAGAGAGGGAGAGAGAGAAGATAGAGAGAACAGATGGTAGAGAGTTGTAAGAACTGTACCATTCAGTAAGTTTGTGAGCTAGAGAATTAGTGAGAAACTCGATCCCAAGGGTTATATTGCAGGCTGAGGAGCCTGGTGCAATCTAGCCAGACTCACATGGATTGAGGAGCCTGTTGAAGATAGTAAGATCTAATATTGTAAACAAGCATAGTGTGATATATTACTGAACCATAATAAAGATCTTGAGAACCAAATTTTTATGGATGTATCCCAGGAGGGGGTGAACCAAAGTAACACCTATGTTGTGTGAATGAATGTATGTGTATTCATTGTTGTTAAGTGATGAATGTTAGATAAATGAATTAACTAGCTAGATCTGATATTTCACATGCATGAATATAATGACTATTATAATTAGATGCTAAAATGACTAAATAAAGGTTACAAGATAAAATTGTATATCTCCACTCTTTCCCAGGTTGCAAACACCTGAGTATTGCAGCCACCCATAGAGCTATCTTAGGTGAGTATTGTTGTGTTTCCTTCTGGTCTACCAGAGGGGCCGATATTTTTAGAGGGATTTGTTGGGAGCTTATTAAATCTGAACTGGGGTCAATATATGACAGTAAGGTAGGACCATAAAATCCTAAGTAGAAGAGTAGAAAAACCAACAAATGGTTATGTTTTCTATTGGTTGGAAAAGGATGGGCTTGAGTGAATGAGATCTGTTGAAGACACATCGAAAGAATGCCAAATCGAATGACAAGATGGTGAGAGAATGAGAATATAAAAGGGGATTTTGAGACCGTGGAATCCAATGAAGGAAGAGATAGAGAGATGGTTGAAAACAAAGGACCTAGAATTTGCAAAAAAAGATAACAAAAACCTGAAGTTGACACCACGCAAATATCTGGACAAGTACGTATTCAATGACTTGCATGAGTATTTTTCTATGATTTCCCACATGTATTGCAGGAGTGGATAAAAAGGTTGAAATAAAACCATCCCACAAATCAGATAAGATAGCTAAAGTGGAATCCTATAGATATCGTGCAGTTACAAGAAGTTGATAATAAATTTACGCGAGCAATAGATTTCTGGTTAGACAACATTGTTGTAGGATTTATCACAGAATTTGCAGTAGATACAATGAATTCTTACAACGCAACAGAGAAAGAGTTCTTGAAGGGACCTCAAGGTAGGTATATCAGATCATTATATACTTCTATTAAGATATTACTATACAATAAAGGTGTAATGACAATGGCGTCAGACAACTAAACTTTCCTATGTGCATGGGGGAAGGGGGGACACACTGATAGGAGAAGGAGAAATGGAAGGAGAAAGGGATAAATGAAAGAAGGAGGAGGCCTTTGACCCAATTATGATGGAAAAAGACCAGAAAAAGTGGATCATGGAAACAACTGGAAGAACGCACAGTGGATTACCCTACCAATATAAGGTGAACACCAAGAAAAGAGGCATAGCTGTGAGGGAGGGCTTAGCAAGTGATGAAGAAGAGGTAGAGGATCTCTGGGTTGTGGAAAAGATTGAGGAAATCCTACACGTGGCATATGAGAGGAAGACAAGAGGTCCAAGAGTGGGAATAGAAGAAAACACTCCTATCCATATTAGTGTCAGTGTGGAACCCATAAACCCATGTGCGGCTAATACACCAAGAAGAACACCATTTAGACAACCGAATTTCGGGAGAAGGAGGACAAAAAGAAGTACATATACACAAGGTACAACAACTGGAGGATCTAGTTCAAGAAGCAATAGTCAAGTATTTACACCACGCGGAGGTAGTATTTCAACATTCAGGATGGAAGGAAATGATCCCACCATCAGGTTACCAAAATTCAAAGGAGAGGTGTTGGAAGACCCCAAGAAGCACTTGTTTATTTGTGAAAAGATTTGGGAAGAGAAACAGATCATAGATGAGGACACTAAACTTGCGTAGTTATATATCACACTAAGATATCACGCACTATATTGGTACATGAGTTTAGTTGCAAACAGTCCGTTGGGGACAACCATAACAATTGGAGATATCAAAAATTTATTGATAAATGAATTCCAAAAACCTAGTTCAGTGGATCAATACATGAATGATATGATAAAGATTAGACAGAAACCATGAGAATATGTATGGGATATTGACGAGAGATTCAAACAATTGAAGGGAAAAATAAAGTATGTTATGACAGATATGCAACATAGGCATATGTTCGTCAATTCACTATGACCACACTTGAAATACCCTTTGTGACAACAGAAGTTTCAAACACAGGAAGAGGATCTACATGCAACCCTACAATTGGAATAGAAACATTATCAGAAGACGGATCCAACCATAGAGGAGTTGAAGGAGGATCTGAAGAACTTAAAATTCGAGCTCAACCAAAACAAAGGTAAGGACAAAAGAGAATTTGTTTGGTGTACTAGATGTAGGACAAAAGGACACCATAAGAACGAATGTACAACATTCGTGCAGTACATGTCAGCAGGAATGCAAAACCCATTGCCAACATGAGGACTATGGTGTGAGATCTGTAAGAAATAGGGGCATGATCCATATCACTACCCAATGATGCAGAAGTACTAGACAATAACTAAGAGTTCATATTGTAACTTTTTCAAGTCGGTAGGCCATGATGACAAAGATTGCAAGACCATGGATCTGATGAGGGAAAGAACATCATATGCTTACAGGGTGTAGGCACAAATGATGACCAGGAAAGTTGTGTTTAACCAAGTACCATGCCCGTATAACACTACGTAGTAGCAGTATAACATTGCATAACAACAATATAACACTGCACAGTCGCAGTACAATACCGTGCAACCACACTATAATCCCACGCAGTATAACCAGGCGCCCCGGTACAATGCACCATGAGGAGATCGAGTTGGATACAAAGGTGGAGGAAGAGAAATATGAGGCTTTGGAAGAGGCAGAGGACTAGTGGTATGCCATAACTATCAACAACCAAGACATTGTGCAAGAGAATTTCCACACCCACCTGCGACATGTATGTATTGTCGCGCATCAGATCATGATACATAAGAATTCCCTACACTATTGGGGAAGATCCAGGAAAAGAAAAATCAAAACAATCATAGTTTTCAATGGATTTCAGTGGACGCAAGGGATGAAGGAAGAAACATCGACATAGTTACACAAGGAGGAGCTAAGACAGGAAACGACATAGTAAGACAAGATCCATCACAACACCAATGGGTAAAGAAGAATGTTGAACCGAAGAAGTTTGATGCACAGAATGAAAAGGTATTCAAGCAGGCCAGACAAGAATTCTTGAATCTAGACATTACATCGACATCAACTGCGTAGCCTAATAAGGAAGTACTAGTGTACGAGATGCCTCCATCGTTGGATCACACGAAAGAAGAACAACTCATGGGACAAGTAAGTACGATTAAGGGTTTTTTTCAATCCTGTGTTAAACTACTAAATGATCCATCATCTATTAAATTATTACAAAATATGCTTGAAAGATGTAGCATAGAGATCAAAGGAAAGATAGAATAGAAAACAGTTAATCATCTGCATACAAGGAGAAGAACAAGCAGATAATTCAGACTGAAGGCTAACATTGGATATTTCAACATGGGAGATATTATACTGGATTTAGGATCTGAAGTGAATGTGTTACCCAAGAAGACATGGAAATGTATGGGAGATCCCATGCTAGAATATTCACCTGTTCAGCTGAAACTAGCAAATCAACACAGAGTTCTACCAATTGGAAGACTAAAGGGGGTGACAGTAGATCTGCATGAAGTGTACACTAAAGCCGATTTCAAAGTAATAGAGATAGTGGATGGCACAACACCTTATCCATAATTACTTGGCTTGGATTTGGCGTTTGAAAATTAGGCCATAATAAACTTAAATATGAGGAAGATGGCATTTGATTCAAGAGAATACAAAGTCATTGCTTCATTGGATCCATTATAAGGGGACAGGTTTGTAGAACCTACTTTCTTAGACCTGGAGGAAATTAACCAGTTGTAAAAAACAACCACGCAAGAAGAAGATTATGTGAACCCAACTGAAAATGGGGTACTCAGTTGGAGAATCATCACCTCATGTACGTTAGACTTAGATACGGGCTTAGTGAACTAGCAGCAGAGTTTACACAAAGTCTCTGCAAGAAGATACGCAAGAATAACAATGCAATGAGATGGGTAGGTACGGAGATAAGGGAACCTCCCATCTTCCATAGGGTGAATTAATTAGAATCATTATTAAAATGAGATGAAGATGAAGTTTTATAAAATCAGAGGCTCTTAGCCCTGGATATATCACTCAAGGAAACACCTGCAAGATGGTGGGGTGTGCACAAAGAAATAGTTAAGGATTGGTACCAATGTAAGCAGTTACTGGGCATGAGGTTTGGCATAGAACAAGCAACCAACTATAGAAATATGACAGAAAGGGGGCACCATCAGAACACTTGAAGAAGTGCATAATGCTATGGAGGATGACACCACAAGAGGAGTGGCCTCATCATTTTTTTCACACATTAGAATGGATTCCAACAAATTGGTATACATACTAGGAATTGCGCAGAGGAACTACAAACTGGACATTATTACAATAGAAATTTACAGTCACTTTCTCATTTGAACATGAGAACCCCAACATAGACTAAACACTTAAACGAATCAGGGGTGTGATATTCATTAAAGAACCAGAAGTTGAACTCATGAAATAAGAACAATACCAAAACAGACAGACAGTAAAACAACTATTGTCATGCTACCATGTGCAGGAAGGAACACCAGATGAAGATGACTCACGAAACATTTAGATTGTGGAAGTTGAAGGTGAAAGAGAAGTGGAAGGTCCACCTATGGAATTAAAAGTATTTGTTTTTCCGATCAAGGTGAAGAAATTCAACATTGGGACAGTTGAGAATCCCAAAATGCCCAGCATTGGAGACTACTGGGATGAGCAAACAGTGGAAAGCATCACAGAGTTACTATGCAAGTATAAAAACTTGTTCCCAAAAACATTCACAGAAATAAAAGGCATAGAAGGAGAGCTAGGTGAAATGAAGATACCTCTCATATATGAGGCAAGACCTATCAGACAGAGACCATATAGACTAAACCCCATATATAAGCAGAAAGTCAAAGAAAAAATTGACAGGATGTTAGAGGCTAGAATAATAGAACCTCTGGAGGAATATGAATGGGTAAGCCCTATGGTAGTTCAAGAGAAAAAGCAGGGAGGGATAAGGATATGTGTCAACCTAAGGAATTTGAATGATGTGTTCCTAAATGACCCGTTCCCTACTCCTTTCACAGATGAGGTGTTGGAGAATTTAGGAGGACAAGAAGCTTACTCATTCACTGACAGATTCTCAGGCTACCATCAGATCGAGATAGATATAGAAGATAGGTACAAGACCACTTTTGTAACAGAATGGGGATCCTACCAGTACATAGTCATGTCGTTTGGAATGAAGAATGCACCATAAATATTTTCCAGAGTATTCATAGCTACATTCAAATAATTCATCCACGAGTTTCTAGAGGTATATCTGGATGATTGGACAGTCTATAGTTTGTTGAAAGACCATGTAGAGGTGTTGAGGCTGATGTTAGAAAGAAGTAGGCATTATCAAATATCGTTAAACATCAAGAAGTGCATCTTTGCAACACCCTTTGGGATACTATTGGGCCATATAGTATGAAAACAAGGCTTGCTAGTAGATCCTGCCAAGATTGTAGTAATTTTTAATCTACCACCACCTAAATCAGTACGTCAGTTAAGAGAAAAATTGGGACACATAGGATACTACAAGAAATTTATAAAAGGATATGTGTAGATCAATGTGCCAATGGAGAAATTTATAAAAGGATTATGTGTAGATTCCTGGATTGGGAAAATAAATTCCATGTTCATGTATATGCATTAGCCATAGCACTTGAAGCTATTATGGCGCAGCTAGGAGTAGGAGAATTGGACAATCTTATAGTGTTTGCTAGCATAAAATTGTCATAATCAGAGTAGAATTACAATACCACATAGAGAGAAGGCTTAGCTATGGTTTATGCGCTTCAGAAGTTCAAACATTAATTATTGAGAAATCATTTCAATATGTTTACAGACCATTCATCTATCAAATACCTCATCAACAAGCCAGTGTTGGGGGGGGGGGATTTGTATATGGTTATTGTTGTTCCAAGAATTTGAATTTGAAGTGATAGTCAAATCAGGGAAGTTGAATGCAGGACTCGATCACCTGTCAAGGATCACTAATGGAGAGGAACCTATGAATCTAGAGGACAACTTTCCTGATGCACAATTATTTTCATTCCAAGTAGTTGACGAATAGTTTGTTGACATCATTCAATACTTGAGTACAGGGACTGCGCCTCAAGAATTCAACACCGCAAAGAAGAAAAATATGGTAGTTAGAGATGCGGACTATCAATTGATTGCATGACACTTATACAAGATGGGTGAAAAAAACATCCTGAGAAGATGTGTGCTAGAACATGAAAGATCTAGGATTTTAGCAGAGGCCCATGAGGGAGTAGCAGGAGGACATTATGTAGGTAAAGCTACCATGCAAAAGGTATTGCGTGCATGACTATGGTGGACAATTGTTCACAAGGATTCAAAGGAATATTGCCAGTAATGTGATGTGTGTCAAAGGGTTGGTAAACCTAATAGATAGGACAAGATGCCCCTGAAGCCACAAGTAACCTTACAGGCATTCAAAAAATGGGAAATAGATTTTTTGGGGCCAATTAACCCACCAGAAAAAAGGTTAGGAGCGAGGTATATCATTACTATGACAAAATACTTAACAATATGGGCAGAAGCAGAACCAGTAAAATATTGCAGCGTAGAGACATCAACACACTTATTGTTTGAGCACGTGATCACTAGATTTGGATGCCCAAGGATTTTGATGAGTGGCCAAGGCACTCACTTCATTAACAACACTATTAAGGTGATGATTGAGGAGTTTGAAGTTTATCATCAAAAGAGTACACCATATCACCCTCAATCGAATGGAACAATGGAAGCCTTTAATAAGATCCTCGAAAATGCACTGACAAGGATATGCAACGTCAATAGGGATGATTGGGACTTGAATATGCCAGCAGTATTGTGGACATACAAGACCCATGAAAACAATTGATAGGGCAGACAACATTTAGATTGGTGTATGGACAAGAGGTAGTGGTTCCATTAGAGTTTTTGGTATTTAGTCTGCGCGTAGCAACAATTATAAACATGACATACCGAGGCGCAGTACAAGAAAGGTTAAGTCAGTTGATGATCATGGAAGAAGATAGGATTCTAGCATGGTTTCACCAAGAAGTATAGAAAGAAAATGAAAAAGATTTGCATGATAGACATATCAAGAGGAAAAATTTCAAAGAGGGAGACCTAGTCTTGGTGTACGACAATAAATCTTTTCAACACCCAGGAAAACTTAGAATGCATTGGTTGGGACCATATGAAGTAAATATTGTCACATATGGGGGAGTTGTATATTTTATGGATTTGGAAGGAAAAGAACTCAGGGGAATGATAAATGGGAGTCAAATGAAGTTGTATAGGGGTAGTCAATCCCCTAGCACTTAAAAAAAAAAAAAGGACTACGCGCAACAACAGCGGGGTTCCTGTGCCAGACATCAAAAGACTGAAACCAGTGAAATGAGAAATAGCACAATGAAAATAAAATGTCCATGCGGTCCAGATAAACAACATAATGCGCACTCGGAAATGTTAGTGCACTGGAGAAAGGATCAACGGTCAAAAAAATGAAGAAATGGTGGAAATGGTGGGTACAGAAAATAGGCGCCAACTGACGATGTCTATCGAAATTGAATTTCAAGAATGATTGACAGAACGTCCCATTAATCGTGCCAACTGGCAACGTCAATGGAATTCAATGGTAGGGAAGCGCCAATTCATTCAAAACACAAGTTGGGTAACGTCTCTGAGAAGTTTCACATGATTCCTATATAAGGCAAGCACATGGGTATCAGAAGGGTTATTATAAAATTGAGAAAATCATAAGCGAGAGAGTATACAGAGCAGAGAGCGAGTTTGTAGGAGTTACAAAACTAAGCTCAGAGGAGACCATTTTTACCACCATGGCACCACCCAAGCTAGGAGCATCGAGCCAGGCCTGCAGATCACCTCAAAGCAACCTTAGAGCACCACAAAAGCCACAGNAGGGAAGTTGAATGCAGGACTCGATCACCTGTCAAGGATCACTAATGGAGAGGAACCTATGAATCTAGAGGACAACTTTCTTGATGCACAATTATTTTCAGTCCAAGTAGTTGACGAATAATTTGTCGACATCATTCAATACTTGAGTACAGGGACTGCGCCTCAAGAATTCAACACCGCAAAGAAGAAAAATATGGTAGTTAGAGATGCGGACTATCAATTGATTGCAGGACACTTATACAAGATGGGTGAAAAAAACATCCTGAGAAGATGTGTGCTAGAACATGAAAGATCCAGGATTTTAGCAGAGGCCCATGAGGGAGTAGCAGGAGGACATTATGTAGGTAAAGCTACCACGCAAAAGGTATTGTGTGCATGACTATGGTGGACAATTGTTCACAAGGATTCAAAGGAATATTGCCAGCAATGTGATGTGTGTCAAAGGGTTGGTAAACCTAATAGATAGGACAAGATGCCCCTGAAGCCACAAGTAACCTTACAGGCATTCGAAAAATGGGAAATAGATTTTGTGGGGCCAATTAACCCACCAGAAAAAAGGTTAGGAGCGAGGTATATCATTACTATGACAAAATACTTAACAATATGGGCAGAAGCAGAACCAGTAAAATATTGCAGCGTAGAGACATCAACACACTTATTGTTTGAGCACGTGATCACTAGATTTGGATGCCCAAGGATTTTGATGAGTGGCCAAGGCACTCACTTCATTAACAACACTATTAAGGTGATGATTGAGGAGTTTGAAGTTTATCATCAAAAGAGTACACCATATCACCCTCAATCGAATGGAACAATGGAAGCCTTTAATAAGATCCTCGAAAATGCACTGACAAGGATATGCAACGTCAATAGGGATGATTGGGACTTGAATATGCCAGCAGTATTGTGGACATACAAGACCCATGAAAACAATTGATAGGGCAGACAACATTTAGATTGGTGTATGGACAAGAGGTAGTGGTTCCATTAGAGTTTTTGGTATTTAGTCTGCGCGTAGCAACAATTATAAACATGACATACCGAGGCGCAGTACAAGAAAGGTTAAGTCAGTTGATGATCATGGAAGAAGATAGGATTCTAGCATGGTTTCACCAAGAAGTATAGAAAGAAAATGAAAAAGATTTGCATGATAGACATATCAAGAGGAAAAATTTCAAAGAGGGAGACCTAGTCTTGGTGTACGACAATAAATCTTTTCAACACCCAGGAAAACTTAGAATGCATTGGTTGGGACCATATGAAGTAAATATTGTCACATATGGGGGAGTTGTATATTTTATGGATTTGGAAGGAAAAGAACTCAGGGGAATGATAAATGGGAGTCAAATGAAGTTGTATAGGGGTAGTCAATCCCCTAGCACTTAAAAAAAAAAAAAGGACTACGCGCAACAACAGCGGGGTTCCTGTGCCAGACATCAAAAGACTGAAACCAGTGAAATGAGAAATAGCACAATGAAAATAAAATGTCCATGCGGTCCAGATAAACAACATAATGCGCACTCGGAAATGTTAGTGCACTGGAGAAAGGATCAACGGTCAAAAAAATGAAGAAATGGTGGAAATGGTGGGTACAGAAAATAGGCGCCAACTGACGATGTCTATCGAAATTGAATTTCAAGAATGATTGACAGAACGTCCCATTAATCGTGCCAACTGGCAACGTCAATGGAATTCAATGGTAGGGAAGCGCCAATTCATTCAAAACACAAGTTGGGTAACGTCTCTGAGAAGTTTCACATGATTCCTATATAAGGCAAGCACATGGGTATCAGAAGGGTTATTATAAAATTGAGAAAATCATAAGCGAGAGAGTATACAGAGCAGAGAGCGAGTTTGTAGGAGTTACAAAACTAAGCTCAGAGGAGACCATTTTTACCACCATGGCACCACCCAAGCTAGGAGCATCGAGCCAGGCCTGCAGATCACCTCAAAGCAACCTTAGAGCACCACAAAAGCCACAGATAGTCGAATAGGAACTAGCATGGCCTACCAAATTCATCAACTTGGACGAAATCCCATTGCCCAATATGGAACTAGTGAGCCCCACACCAGTGGTGGAGGAAACAAAACAAACAACAACAATAGGCATGGATATCAATATACTGGAAGTGGAATAGAGCCCATAGGCCAAGGACATAGGCAATCCTTCGTGCCCTAAAACCATCAAGAAGCCCTGAGGGTTAATGGAATGGTCCCGAACCAGACACAACAATGCCAGAGAAACAACAAGAGAGCATAGTAGAAGATGTCACCAGCTGGGAAGAGGCGTATAAAAAGGAGAGAAGAATGGAGGATGGAACCTCGAGTCAGACACCACAGTGGAAGGGAAAACAACCAGTAGCAAGATCACCGTGCAGGTAGGCTACAACAACCATAGTATTACCAAGGATGCTAGAAGAGGTGTATATCATGGCTAAGTTGTTAGGATGCGTGGAGAAACTACAGTACTCAAATCATGATGTGACCGACATGGACAAGTTTCCATAGTTTTCAAAGCAATTCTACATGGATACCATGGGTATAAGAACCTTTGATGAGCCAATTTTCAAACCAAAACAATGGTCATCCGGACTGGCCAACACAAGGATTCTAATCTTGTTGGATATCCCACACTTTGTAAGGGGCCACGACGTAAATAACTACATCAAGAAGTTGATGGCAGTTACCTACAGAGGATACCTATGGGTGGAGGATCCTGTCTCGATAGGCGTAGAGCTCATTGCGTTTATTATAGGGCTACCATCCTAGGGGGAGATCCCCACGCAGTTCCTTGATGAAAAGACAAAGGAGAAGGTGTTGGTCGAGGAAATGAAGAATATGTATGGCACAAAAAGAGGGTCACACATAATCATCATTAAGTGCATCAGTGGTGCAACAAAAAAGGTTAGCCACAAAACTGATGTCGTGCAAGTTGATCAGGAAGTGCCGAAAGGAGGAATTCCCTGTCGGGGTCATCGCAGCTAAAGCACAGTGTGTAGAGGGCATTATTCTTAGTTGGTCCCCATACTTATTGAACCTATTTCTTCAAGACTACAAAGACGCACAGGACCTGGGGACATAATTTCATTACTCTTGGCTACTCATCCTGATTTCCTTGGTCGGATGGAGGGAGCCAAAGTACTCATACTTTTGCAAGCGATCCACTCGTTTTCATGAAACATGATACCTGTCATTGGGGAGCACTTTATACCCCAAAAACAAAAGTGCAAATGCAAGCATGTTCGTAGGGTATTACAATGACCTGCATGAAAACATTGCCAACACTTGGCAGGTTATGCCATAAGTCGTTGCGCAATATCGGGGCATATCCAACTTCAAACCAACCAGGCATGCAGTATCGATCCAAACACAAAAGGACCCCGAGAAGGAATGGCTACAAATGCAATACTGCGTCAAGGAAGAGGACATAGATATGGTCATCAAGGATTTGCAAGATGACTAGAGAGTTCCAGTTCTAATTCAAGAGATGTCCATGGATAACGAGGCTGATGTAGGGTAAGAAAAACACCTGTAGGAGACAAAACGATGCCCAATAATTCAAATCTAGGTTAGAAGCTGACGCAACAAAACAAATTGGGTGCGCCAAAGAAATATACCCAAGCGAGGAAGAAGGACAACACTAAAGCGTCGCAGGAATAGGAAAAAGAGACTGAGACAACACAGGGGACCACATCAAGTCCTACCCAATAGGAACAAGTCTATACTAAGAGGTCAATCATACACACTAGGGGTGCATGCAAGAAATCCAAAGCACACAAGACGCCGCTGGAATATACAATCACTAAGGATGACGTGGACCTTGTGGCCGAAATGGTCCAGGACAGAACAATGAAAGATTTTAAAGAGGCCCAACACCAAAGGGACCGTATCCAGAATGAGTTGGATGACATGAGTCAACTCCTAGAACATACAGAAAAATGTAGAGGGTGGGAAAGGGAATACAGTCAGTCTCCACAACATCAGAAGCAGGAGACAAGGCTACGTCGAGCGAGCAGGATATGATCCAGACGATATCACAGGTGAGCTTGACTTTTCACATTACACCTAGCATATTGTGCATGGATGTAATTGTATGCCAAACACCCTTGAAACATATGGCACAAACAAATTTGGTAATGGGGAAGATACCAACCAAGGCATTATATAAACTACAAGTCAGCATCGCGCAGGAGGTACATTCATGTGCACGCACAGACGCAACAGAACTGCATCACACAAAGGACAACCGAGAAGAGTTGGAGTTGGTGCTCGAGCAGGTCAATTTCAAGACGAAAGATGAGAAATATATCATGTATAGGCTCGTGCAGGGATTGATTGTATCCTATGACATGATTCCAAAGAGCGTGCAAACATCAGAGCCCACGACGATGCAAAAAATTGATCATATTGTGCAAACAATCGATCAATACATATAGGATATCGAGAATCTCTGGGATCAACTCATCCCTACCACTCCCTCGGAGGTGAAGGAGAAAAGGAGGCGGGAAGCAGCAGGGTAGATGGAGGAAATGCAACGACAAGTCAGCACAACTGTCGACTTGTTTGATAGAGCAGCACAACTATGGACAACGTTGGAAGAGGATCAACATGTCCAACAATGGGACTAGGAAGAGGAGAAGATAAGAAAATCTATCCATGACCTCAAGTAGAGGCAAAAGATGATGAACATCACTAATTGCCTCAAAGGAGTACAAGATATAAAGAAGATGAAAACATATCTCATAGCCACGCAGACACAAAAGAAGGACCGACAAGCTCAAATGGAACCTCTTCAAGAGATAGCAGTAGAGGTCATTGCATAGGAAGAAGAGGCAAATAAGAACATGGCACAAATTCAAGTAGAGTGTGCAAAGATGATCAAAGAGGAGATTACAACGCAAGTATTGGACGCACTCAGAGAAAATACCGCACAGGCTCAAACACAAGCAAGGGAACTCACATAGAAGTTCCAGACTCTCACAGGAGATGTTGAAGAAGCACGCAAAGTTTAGGTGGCTTGGGACAAGCCACATGTTAGCGTTGGGGGTCTGTTGGATGCATACCTAGTCAAGAGAAAAGGCTATTTTTTGGAAGACAAGCATGGAATGAGGAAAGGAAAAGAAGCATGTGTGAGGAAAGAAGGCGAGACGTGCATGCAAGGAAGACCTAACGACGCTAGGTTTAGGGTTTTTTAATGTATTGTAATGGTTGATGAGCCAAGAATATAAATAGGTAGTACTTAGAGGAAGAAGGGGAGATGGAGAGGGAGAGAGAGAAGATAGAGAGAATGGATGACAGAGAGTTTGAAGAACTATACTATTCAGTAAGTTGGTGAGCTAGAGAAGCAGTAAGTGACTCGATCCTAAGGGTTAGATTGAAGGATGAGGATCCTGGTGCAATCTAGTCAGCCTCGCAGGGATCGAGGAGCCTATTGAAGATAGTAAGATATAAGATTGTAAACACGTGCGGTGTGACATACTACTGAACCATAATAAAGAGCTTGAGAGATAGATCTTTGTGGATGTAGCCCAGGATGGGGTGAACCATGGTAACACATGTGTTGTGTGAATGAATGTATGTGTATTTATTGTTGTGAAGTGATTAATGTTAGATAAATGAATTGACTAGTTAGATCTGGTATTTCACATGCATGAATAGAATGAATACTATAATCAGATGCTACAGTGAATAAATAAAGGCAACAAGATACAACCACATATCTTCACTCTTTCCCAGGTTGCAAACATCTAAGTAATGCATCCACCCATAGATTTATCTCAGGTGAGCCTGCACAGTTCAATCTGTGTGTTGCGTTGCCTTCTGGTCTACCAGAGGGGCCGATAGTTTTAGAGGGATTTGTTGGGAGCTTATTAAATCTGAAATGGGGTCAATCTATGACAGTAAGCTAGGACCAGAGAATCCTAAGTAGAAGAGTATAAAAACCAACAATCCTCTATAGGTTGATTCCTGAAACAAGGGAGTTGGTGCTTCCTCAAGTTGGTGATTGAAAAATATGGATTTGGTGCTTCCTAGAGTTGGTTCTCTAAACATGGGATTGGTGTCTCCTTCAGTTGGTGCTCAAAAGAGGAGATATTGGTGTCTCCTACACATTGCAACTTGTACTTTTTGTAATTGGTATATTTAATTTTTTTCCTCGGTACATTCTTGTTGATCAATTGTTGTGATTAATAATTAATTATTCTTAAAAATATTGAAAAATAAGCAATATATATTCACCCCCCCCTCTCAGTATTGGCCAACATTCCAAGTGACATCAACTTCAAGAGAAGTAAAAGTGGTACCAAGTTTGACTCCATAGTGGAAGGGAGAAGGGACTGGTTTAGAATCATCCATGTGAAAGAAACAAAGAATGTCACAAGAATACTTAGATTGGGAAAGAAAGATTCATTCCTTGGTTTGCAATACTTGAAGTCCAAGGAAATAGTGAAAATATCCTAAGTCGATCATTCCATATTTATTCTTAAGGATGGTTTTCACCTGGTTTAAAATTTTAGTGCCACTACTAGTGAGGATAAGATTGCCAACATAAAAAACAAGGATTATGAGATGGCTTCCTACTTTTTTGGCATAGTCATTAGGATCAAAATGACATTTAGAAAATCCGGTGTCAAGAAGAAATATGTCCATTTTGGCATAGCAAGCTCGGGGAACTTGATTAAGACAATAAAGATATTTCTTAAGGAAACTAATAAGGATAGATTCATTCTATACATATCCATGAGGTTCTTCTATGTATATTTATTCTCTCAAATCCACATTGAGGAAGGTGGATTTAACATCCATATAATGGACCTCCCATTTATGTGAGGTAGAAAGGACTAGAATAAGGAAAACGGAATTCATTTTGGCTACAGTGGAAAAGGTTTCATTATAGTTTATGCCTTCAACTTGAGAGAACCCTCTGGAAACTAATCGAGCCTTATGTCTTTCACTACTTCCATATGATGCATACTTAGTTATGTACACTCATTTACATTTGACAATTTTTCTTCCTTTCGAAAGAGGTACAACATCCCAAGTATGGTTCTCCCTTAAAGAGAGATACTCTTTATTCATTGTTGTATCCCAATCTGGATGACCTAAAGCATTTTCAAATGTTTTTGGATCATGAGTATATGAAACTTGAGCCAAAAGAGAAGAGGCTTGATATAACTATGAATGTGTCTGATGTTGATTTGAAGGATCACCAACAAGATCACCAAGTGATTCTTGAGTTGAATGGACCCATCTGGGAAGTTGTGATGTTGGTGGAGGTTCATTTTCAATGGAATCATCTGGAGGAAGGTGAGCATGTAGAGGTGGATTTTCATCCTCATTGTCATCATCTAAAGAAGAAGAAACCAAAATAGTAATATAATATGGCACAAACTACGAAGATGTATTATAGGTCAAAGAAGGCACAAACATCGAATTAGGCTTGCAAGAAAATATATTTTCATCAAATTAAACATATCTTCTAATAAAAATTTCATTAGAATGAGGTTAAAGAAGTCTGTAACCTTTGACATCTTCAAAATATCCAACAAAAAAATACACTTCTCACTTTTAGGCTGTAAATCCTTCCTTTTCTCATCAGGAATGTGAACCCATGCTACACTTCCAAATACACATAAGTGTCTTACACTTGGCTTAATTTTATTCCATGCTCGTTCCAGTGTTATATTTTCTAGATCCTTTGTGGGAGTGAAATTTACTATGTAATTTGCACAGTTAATGGATTCCACCCAATAATTAAGACTTAATCCCTTATATTGGATCACACAGTTAGCCATTTCTTTTAATGTGCGATTATTTCTCTTAGAAACACCATTTTGTTGTGGTGTATATGGAATAATGTGTTTCATTTGGATGCCCTATGCAGTGCAATAAATTGTAAAATTGTTTTTCACATATTCACCTACATTATATGTTCTTAACCTTTGAAGTTGATGTCCATATTTGTTTTCTACAAGGTCCTTGTAGGACACAAACTTATCAAACACTTCGCTCTTAAATTTTAAGAAGTAAAAACAAGTGCATATAGAGAATTCATCAATTAAATTTAATAAATACTTGGACCTAGAAAAATAAGGAGAAGAAAGAGGACCACACAAGTCATTGTGAACAAGATGCAAAGGGGTTGATGCATGCTAAGAGGCATGTTTGTCAAAACTGTTTTGATGATGTTTTCTGAGAACACAAATGACACAAACACCATCTCTACAAGAAACAAGAGGAATACCAATCACCATCTATTGATTACATAGTTGCTACAATGAGAAATATTTTATATGACCAAACCACTCATGCCAAAGTTTTCTCAAGTCATCGCTTTGAACAACAAAAGCTGATGGAAAATATGTTGACCCAAAGTTTTCAAACTTGTACAACCTGGTAATATCATCAACAATTCCAATTCTGAGGACATTCTTAGGATATTTTAAATCATTAATTACAACTTGGTGAGGTGAAAAATCTACGATTTTACCTTCACATGAATGAGTGATCTGATATACTAATAGAATATTGCAGGAAAGACTTGGAACACATAATACATCATTGAAATGGTTATGATCTACCTGAACTATTCTTTACCCTACAACACTAAGAGATCTATCATCACCAACAAATATTTCTTGGTGTTACAATCATTTAGAGAAGAAAATATGGCTTTATTTAGCAATATGATAAGTTGCCCCAAAATCAATAAGCCACTCATTAGAAGAATAAGAAGTAGAATTTGCATTGAAGGAGAAACTAGAAGCAGAAAGTGCATGCCCATGAGAAGAAGAAGAAGAAAAATCAATATTGATGTTGTTCTTCTTCATCGCCGCTTCTAAGGCTTCCATATTTTAAAAGCATTTAGACTCCACATGACCATATTTCACACAAAAGTTGCAATGTCTGTCACTAGTCTTATTACTTTTGTATTTTTCACCTTTGTCACCATTAGGTGAAAAAGATGGTGGAGAGGGTTTGAGACCCTTGTTTTGCTTGTTTTTGTGGGGAGGATGTTGCTTCCTTGGATTCTTGGATTTATATTTCTAATGGACCACTAAGGCTTTATTGGATGTATCTACAGTGCTAATCAATCCAAGTTGCACAAGATTATCTTTCTCTTGAATCAGAGAATCACAAAAAGACTCAAGAGAGGGGTGTTTATAAGAACTCTCTAGAGATTCTACAGTGGCATAAAAGGTAGATACGAAAATAAAATATGCACTAACAATCTTAGAAAGAATAACATATATACATCAATATTCCTTCATATCTAGTTGGAATTCTATACAAAAAATTCTAAGTGTTTAGAAATTAGAACATAATCTTCAATGAAAGAAAAATAATTTCAACTTAAAGTCATTAACTAATTTTCCAAATAGTGAGCTCGAATAATATTTTGTTCACCAAACACAGCTTCAAACTTTTCTCAAGCTTTATCTGGGTCCTCAATTCATTAAGGTTGAAACCTTAAATAAGGATAGATGGATATTTTGATTGGTCCATGTTCTTAATCATTCCTATTATCCCTATTGGCATACTTGTCATCATCAATGGGTTCTTATTCATTTCCCAAGGTAATTCAGTACAAGCCTTTACTTCTTATTACATCCTCCCTATGGGATTTCCATGAGAAGTAGTTGGTACTGGTAAGAAAAAGATCACTGGGATAATCCATATTAAATATGCAAATAATATGGATTTAAAATCTGAAACTAATGGTCTAGATGGAAAACTCTCGAAAAAAATAGGTAGTTTAAAAAAAACACGACATTGAAAATTGACTTTGGATGTGAAAGTTATGCCCTTTCAAAAAAAGACATAAATGGTAACCACAAAGCCACGTGACAAGTGTAATTTTGTCCACATGGTGCTGTTGACCTTAATTATGCCTATAAACTCACTTTTAAATAAGTTACTTATGAAATGACCCACTTTTATAGAATAAGAGAGAATCACTTTTACAATGAAGTTACTTTGTAAATGAAAGTTGCATGCAAAAAAATAACTTAAGAGAAAATATTATAGTTATTTAACAGTGATTCACTTTTATAATTAAGTGAAATGCACTATACAATTAATGCATGAACTTTTTTTAAAAAGTAACAAAAAAGAGACTTGAACTCAATACCCTTACTAAGTAAAGTAACTTTCAACCAAGTGAGCTAGTGAATGCACATTATAGCCTTAAGAAGCAGGATCGAGGGTGTTTTTTTTGTTGTGTAAGATAACCTTGGAGTGCGTGCTCAATAAAAACTTATTCTCATGCATTCACACACAAAAACAATTTTTCTTATTGACAACAACAAGGATTTAATCTCGATTAGCTTACCTAGAAAATGCGATTTTTTTCTCTGTTTCTAATTTACTGAGATTGCACAGAACACACGACAAAGAGCATACATAGACATGGAAACCCTTTATTATATGTTTTTTATTTGTCGATATCACACAAAACACAAGGAAAATAGCATATACAAATAAAAAAGAGTATCAACATAGAAATAGAAAATATAAAACCGACATATAATCTCTGTAAAAATTTAAAAAGGCGTATTCAGCCTTTATACCTTTGGATCTAACTGAAATGGTCGTATCTTGGAAAAACATAAACCTTTTCGAGTGAAATGAAAAGTGTTTCTATCTTAAAGAATCACTTTGTATGTAATGGAACAATCATATTATACCATAAATGTACAAAAATAGCAAAAAGTAGAGATGCAATAACATGGCTTCAAGATCTCGATCTACAATGAGAGTGGATTTTCAAATGCGCTTTGATACCATGTTGGAAAACATAAGTATTCCAACAGAGGATGGGCACCTTTAGTAACAACTCACACAACCAAATCAAATATAAACATAATGATGTTTTTACGTGGTAAAACCCTCATGTGGAAACATCCATGGCCCCAACCAATGTGGCCATTTGGAGCAATTTATTAATGCAAAAGAAAATTTTACAGAGATAGTTACAAGAGAGTTTCTCATAATCAATGATCAGAAAATAAACCTATGTGATATTTAAATAGAGATCATGGACCAATTAGGTGCTAAGAAACAGATCAATGTATATTTTAAGATCAAGGAGAATATGAGTTGTTATATCACTCTGCTTTGGGAACATACTGTGACTGTCGGATTTCCTAACTAATAATGCATACCAAAGAAACACACTAAGAAACACACTTTAACCTAACAACACATTAGACCAATTTGATCTTAATTAACTCCTAAGTGTGTAAATATCCTAATAGATTTTGACTGATACTGTAGGATAGGAGGAGTAGAAATCTTCCATGTGTGCTAAATATTCCAGTTTTGGAAAGAACCCTGATATTTGTCAGCACGATGAGTGATGCAGTTATACTCTTTGCAGGGATAGAAAAATCATCTCAATGTCTAGTCGAGGTTGATTGAATGGGTATAAGTTGAATGTTGATTTAAGTCAAGTCAATGGTTAATTCAAAGTCGAAGTGATTGACAGGAAAGTTGAAGTGGTTGATAGGACATCGATAGGAGGTTGAGTGGAAACCGACTGAATACTAACTGATAGTTGACTGGTAATCTGAATTAGGTCGATTGTAATAGAATCGTTGAATATGCATCCAATCATCATCATGGATCTATAAGTATTTTTGGGTGACATGATTTAGGGTTTTGCATGCAGTAAATCCTATAAATAAGGCATGAAAAATGGTCAGAACTGTGATGGTCTTAAGCAAAGGAGTTTGTATTGGAACCCTATACAAGTTGTTAGGTAATTTTTACTCAAATGGATGCAACAACACCATTGTTCCTGAAGTCGACTCGACCCAACTTAACTTAGTTTTGAGTTGATACAAACCGACTTGATTTTTCTTCATCAAGTCAGCCCGACCATGTTATGGCACCAGAGGATGAGACACATTGGAGTAAAAGGACTTCGAGCTATGAAAAACAAATGTATGGATGAATGTTTTCTTGATTGTAATTTGGAATTCAATTTTTTTTAGCATTTCATTTATGGAAAACAAAATCGGGTCAGGTTACCATATGGAGTGACAAGGGAAAAGTGGATTATCGAATTTATTCATAGTGACGTGTTTGAGCATGTAACAATCCTTCACTTGGTGGATCACTATATTATGTCTCCTTCATAGATGATTTTTCCAAGAATACTAAATAAGAAATAGAATGTTTTTGAGGAATTCAAAGATTTTAAATCTCTTGTGTAAAACCAGGTAGATGAGAAGATTAAGGTGTTGAGAATTGACAATGGTGGTGAATTTTTTCAAAAGGACTTTGAGTAGTTCTACATTCAGTGTGGCATATCATGCCAAAATACCACAACCTATACCCCACAGTAAATGGAATTTCTAAGAGAATGAATAGGAAGTTGATGGATAAGGCAATGATCATGCTCAGTAGTGGAGGGATCACAAAAGAATTTTGGGCAGAGGCAATCGACACAAAAAATTATTTGGTAAATAGGTCTCCTTCATCAACGTTAGTCGAATCAACTCCAAATGAGGTATATTTTGGTAAGAATACTTCGATTTAACATCTCAAATTATTTGGTTGTGATGCATTTGTGCATGTTCCCAAGGAAAAGAGGAACAAGTTGCACAAGAAGGAAGTCAAGTATATTTTCATTGGGTACGAGGATGGAATGAAAGGATATAATCTCTGGGATGATGTATCAAGGAAAATAATGTACAACTGATATGTGGTATTTAAGGAAGTCAGAGGAACTTCCAATTATAAATAGGTTCAAACATAGAAAGATAGAAAGAAGGTGAGGTTTGAATTGAGGAATGAAGAAGATTATTCAAATGAGTCGAATGAATCATATGAAGAGGTGGAACAACAAAATCTATGTGTAAGGAGGTCTAAACGAGTAAGAAAAGCAACTGAAAGGTATATTCCACCCGATTTCCATTATACATTTGTATTAACTGCCACTAACGAGGAGCCCAAGTTTGTCAAGGAGGTAGCCGACTTGACAGAAGGTAAACTTTTGAAGGATTCCATGGTCGAAGAAATAGAATCATTTCACGAGAATCATATGTGGGATCTGGTTGAATTACCTAATGGAAGGAAACCCATCGATAGAAAGTGTATTCAAGAAAAAGTTGAACTCAAGAGGTCAAGTCAAGAAATTCAAATCTCTACTGGTAGTGAAAGGATATTCCCAAGTCGAAGGAGTCGACTTTGGTGATATGTTTTTCACTATTGAAAAATTTACTTCCATTAGAGTACTATTGTCTCTGGCTACAATATTTTATCTTGAGATAGAGAAAATGGATGTGAGGACAATGTTCCTACACGAGGACCTAGAATAATAAATATACATGAAGCAACTTGAAGCATTTGTAGAAAAGGGAAATAAAGAGCTAGTGTGCAAGTTGAAAATATCCATTTACATTCTAAAGAAATCACCAAGGATGTGGTATCAAAAGTTTGACACATACATCCTTATTTTTTTATTTGTTAAAGAAAGGATGATCACTATGTATATTCTAAGGAAGAAGGAGGTTGTTTCATATATGTAGCATTGTATGTCGATGACATGTTGCTAGTTAGAAATAACATGGATGCAATAAAGGAGGTGAAGAAGAAACTATCCTCCAAGTTTGACATGAATGATCTAAAAGAAACAAACTTCATTATGGGAATGGATATCAAGAGAGATTTGGAATTAAGAAATCTTTGGTTGAACCATAGAAATTACATTGAAACAATCGGTTCAACATGCAGGATCACAAACTAGCCAAGGTGCCAATTCTTATAGGAGAAAAAATAATTGTTGAAAAGTGTCCAAAGACACAAGAAGAAATAGAGGACATGGCACATGTTCCCTATGCAAGTGATATTGGTAGTCTGATGTATGTGATGGTCCCCACTCGACTAGACATTTCTCATGCAGTGGGAGTTTCGAGTAGATACATGTCGACACTTGGGAAAGAACAGTAAACAACTGTCAAGAGAGTGTTTAGGTATTTATGTGGCACAAAATATTATGATATGTGCTACCAAGGGAATCCTGAAGCTAATAGTGAACTGAATGTACATGGATTTCTCAATGTTTACTGTGCTAGATATTTGGATCGATGAAGTTCGACCAATGGATATGTGTTCAATATATTCAGTGGAGCAATCTGCTAGATGAGTAAGTAACATAAGTTCATATCCTTGTTGAAAATAGAAGATGAATACATGGAAGAAAATATGCAGTGTGAATGCATTGACTTTGTTAAAGGATCAACTTTGAGCAGAAATCTATGAAAAACAATCAAAGCACAATATTTTTGGAAAAAAACCCAAGATACCATTCCAAGATGAAGCATATTGATGTACAATACCATTTCGTAAGAGACATGGTGGAAAGGAACAATATAACACACCCAACCCCTTAAATACCTTTTTAGGGATGCGGCATCAAAATTTCTCTCTCTAAATTCTAATTTCTTACTTTAATCATATCGAATCCTCTCTCTAAATTCTCCATCCTCTTCTACTCAACCATAGATTGCTAACGACTGCTACGCGACTCAAATTTGAACTCAGTTTTGCAAGTTATGGCCTCCCGAACCTCTTTGGGAATTATTAGTCAAGGGACACGTGGTGCCCATGTGGGTCCATATCATTCATACCATACCCAAGTTCCTATATCCAAAGTGGAATTCCATCCACCGTCCAATCCAAAGGCGAGACTTGATCCTCATTTAACACATAGGCTATAGGGGAGTTCGACATTTGGCACTTAGACGTTGAACACCCCTTTTTCCCTTTTGCATGCATGTCCTCCAGAGCCACAAATTACCGAACTCCTGAAGGAGCCCGAAATATCGCCACATGGCTTTGACCTTCGGACCTTTCGACATATCTATGACATTGCACCCCATACCTTCAAAGTCTCGAAGTCCTGGACTCTGGAAGGGTTCACCCTTGCATGTGGTGATGTATTCAATGTAGAGGTAAGGATAGTCGGGTCCTGAGTACTCCACCCACCAATAATCCAAAAGAATATGTGCCAAGGGTGACACACAGCATGGCATAGATGACATGTGGCCCCTTCAGTGGGTGACATGTGTCACGTTTTAATGGGCACATAGGGTTTGTGGAACGTATGATTCCAGGTGACACATGGAATGTCAAACATGGGTCTGCATCACCCTCGGTGACTTCAGTGTGCCACGTCACTACATACTGATAGCCTTTCGTCTCCCGTAGATCTAATGGTTGAGAAGCATCCACATAGATCCATTGATATACGNAGGGGAATGATAAATGGGAGTCAAATGAAGTTGTATAGGGGTAGTCAAACCCCTAGCACTTAAAAAAAAAAAAAGGACTACGCGCAACAACAGCGGGGTTCCTGTGCCAGACATCAAAAGACTGAAAATAGTGAAATGAGACATAGCACAATGAAAATAAAATGTCCATGCGGTCCAGATAAACAACATAATGCGCACTCGGAAATGTTAGTGCACTGGAGAAAGGATCAACGGTCAGAAAAATGAAGAAATTGTGGAAATGGTGGGTACAGAAAATAGGCGCCAACTGACGATGTCTATCGAAATTGAATTTCAAGAATGATTGACAGGATGTCCCATTAATCGTGCCAACTGGCGAGGTCAATGGAATTCAATGGTAGGGAAGCGCCAGTTCATTCAAAACACAAGTTGGGTAACGTCTCTGAGAAGTTTCACATGATTCCTATATAAGGCAAGCACATGGGTATCAGAAGGGTTATTATAAAATTGAGAAAAGCATAAGCGAGAGAGTATATAGAGCAGAGAGCGAGTTTGTAGGAGTTAAAAAACTAAGCTCAGAGGAGACCATTTTTACCACCATGGCACCACCCAAGCTAGGAGCATCGAGCCAGGCCTGCAGATCACCTCAAAGCAACCTTAGAGCACCACAAAAGCCACAGATAGTCGAATAGGAACTAGCATGGCCTACCAAATTCATCAACTTGGACGAAATCCCATTGCCCAATATGGAACTAGCGAGCCCCACACCAGTGGTGGAGGAAACAAAACAAACAACAACAGTAGGCATGGATATCAATATACTGGAAGTGGAATAGAGCCCATAGGCCAAGGACATAGGCAATCCTTCGTGCCCTAAAACCATCAAGAATTCCTAAGGGTTAATGGAATGGTCTCGAACCAGACACAACAATGCCAGAGAAACAACAAGAGAGCATAGTAGAAGATGTCACCAGCTGGGAAGAGGCATATAAAAAGGAGAGAAGAATGGAGGATGGAACCTCGAGTCAGCCACCACAATGGAAGGGAAAACAACCAGTAGCAAGATCACCGTGCAGGTAGGCTACAACAACCATAGTATTACCACGGATGCTGGAAGAGGTGTATATCGTGGCTAAGCTGTTAGGATGCGTGGAGAAACTACAGTACTCAAATCATGATGTGACCGACATGGACAAGTTTCCATAGTTTTCAAAGCAATTCTACATGGATACCATGGGTATAAGAACCTTTGATGAGCCAATTTTCAAACCAAAACAATGGTCATCCGGACTGGCCAACACAAGGATTCTAATCTTGTTGGATATCCCACACTTTGTAAGGGGCCACGACGTAAATAACTACATCAAGAAGTTGATGGCAGTTACCTACAGAGGATACCTATGGGTGGAGGATCCTGTCTCGATAGGCGTAGAGCTCATTGCGTTTATTATAGGGCTACCATCCTAGGGGGAGATCCCCACGCAGTTCCTTGATGAAAAGACAAAGGAGAAGGTGTTGGTCGAGGAAATGAAGAATATGTATGGCACAAAAAGAGGGTCACACATAATCATCATTAAGTGCATCAGTGGTGCAACAAAAAAGGTTAGCCACAAAACTGATGTCGTGCAAGTTGATCAGGAAGTGCCGAAAGGAGGAATTCCCTGTCGGGGTCATCGCAGCTAAAGCACAGTGTGTAGAGGGCATTATTCTTAGTTGGTCCCCATACTTATTGAACCTATTTCTTCAAGACTACAAAGACGCACAGGACCTGGGGACATAATTTCATTACTCTTGGCTACTCATCCTGATTTCCTTGGTCGGATGGAGGGAGCCAAAGTACTCATACTTTTGCAAGCGATCCACTCGTTTTCATGAAACATGATACCTGTCATTGGGGAGCACTTTATACCCCAAAAACAAAAGTGCAAATGCAAGCATGTTCGTAGGGTATTACAATGACCTGCATGAAAACATTGCCAACACTTGGCAGGTTATGCCATAAGTCGTTGCGCAATATCGGGGCATATCCAACTTCAAACCAACCAGGCATGCAGTATCGATCCAAACACAAAAGGACCCCGAGAAGGAATGGCTACAAATGCAATACTGCGTCAAGGAAGAGGACATAGATATGGTCATCAAGGATTTGCAAGATGACTAGAGAGTTCCAGTTCTAATTCAAGAGATGTCCATGGATAACGAGGCTGATGTAGGGTAAGAAAAACACCTGTAGGAGACAAAACGATGCCCAATAATTCAAATCTAGGTTAGAAGCTGACGCAACAAAACAAATTGGGTGCGCCAAAGAAATATACCCAAGCGAGGAAGAAGGACAACACTAAAGCGTCGCAGGAATAGGAAAAAGAGACTGAGACAACACAGGGGACCACATCAAGTCCTACCCAATAGGAACAAGTCTATACTAAGAGGTCAATCATACACACTAGGGGTGCATGCAAGAAATCCAAAGCACACAAGACGCCGCTGGAATATACAATCACTAAGGATGACGTGGACCTTGTGGCCGAAATGGTCCAGGACAGAACAATGAAAGATTTTAAAGAGGCCCAACACCAAAGGGACCGTATCCAGAATGAGTTGGATGACATGAGTCAACTCCTAGAACATACAGAAAAATGTAGAGGGTGGGAAAGGGAATACAGTCAGTCTCCACAACATCAGAAGCAGGAGACAAGGCTACGTCGAGCGAGCAGGATATGATCCAGACGATATCACAGGTGAGCTTGACTTTTCACATTACACCTAGCATATTGTGCATGGATGTAATTGTATGCCAAACACCCTTGAAACATATGGCACAAACAAATTTGGTAATGGGGAAGATACCAACCAAGGCATTATATAAACTACAAGTCAGCATCGCGCAGGAGGTACATTCATGTGCACGCACAGACGCAACAGAACTGCATCACACAAAGGACAACCGAGAAGAGTTGGAGTTGGTGCTCGAGCAGGTCAATTTCAAGACGAAAGATGAGAAATATATCATGTATAGGCTCGTGCAGGGATTGATTGTATCCTATGACATGATTCCAAAGAGCGTGCAAACATCAGAGCCCACGACGATGCAAAAAATTGATCATATTGTGCAAACAATCGATCAATACATATAGGATATCGAGAATCTCTGGGATCAACTCATCCCTACCACTCCCTCGGAGGTGAAGGAGAAAAGGAGGCGGGAAGCAGCAGGGTAGATGGAGGAAATGCAACGACAAGTCAGCACAACTGTCGACTTGTTTGATAGAGCAGCACAACTATGGACAACGTTGGAAGAGGATCAACATGTCCAACAATGGGACTAGGAAGAGGAGAAGATAAGAAAATCTATCCATGACCTCAAGTAGAGGCAAAAGATGATGAACATCACTAATTGCCTCAAAGGAGTACAAGATATAAAGAAGATGAAAACATATCTCATAGCCACGCAGACACAAAAGAAGGACCGACAAGCTCAAATGGAACCTCTTCAAGAGATAGCAGTAGAGGTCATTGCATAGGAAGAAGAGGCAAATAAGAACATGGCACAAATTCAAGTAGAGTGTGCAAAGATGATCAAAGAGGAGATTACAACGCAAGTATTGGACGCACTCAGAGAAAATACCGCACAGGCTCAAACACAAGCAAGGGAACTCACATAGAAGTTCCAGACTCTCACAGGAGATGTTGAAGAAGCACGCAAAGTTTAGGTGGCTTGGGACAAGCCACATGTTAGCGTTGGGGGTCTGTTGGATGCATACCTAGTCAAGAGAAAAGGCTATTTTTTGGAAGACAAGCATGGAATGAGGAAAGGAAAAGAAGCATGTGTGAGGAAAGAAGGCGAGACGTGCATGCAAGGAAGACCTAACGACGCTAGGTTTAGGGTTTTTTAATGTATTGTAATGGTTGATGAGCCAAGAATATAAATAGGTAGTACTTAGAGGAAGAAGGGGAGATGGAGAGGGAGAGAGAGAAGATAGAGAGAATGGATGACAGAGAGTTTGAAGAACTATACTATTCAGTAAGTTGGTGAGCTAGAGAAGCAGTAAGTGACTCGATCCTAAGGGTTAGATTGAAGGATGAGGATCCTGGTGCAATCTAGTCAGCCTCGCAGGGATCGAGGAGCCTATTGAAGATAGTAAGATATAAGATTGTAAACACGTGCGGTGTGACATACTACTGAACCATAATAAAGAGCTTGAGAGATAGATCTTTGTGGATGTAGCCCAGGATGGGGTGAACCATGGTAACACATGTGTTGTGTGAATGAATGTATGTGTATTTATTGTTGTGAAGTGATTAATGTTAGATAAATGAATTGACTAGTTAGATCTGGTATTTCACATGCATGAATAGAATGAATACTATAATCAGATGCTACAGTGAATAAATAAAGGCAACAAGATACAACCACATATCTTCACTCTTTCCCAGGTTGCAAACATCTAAGTAATGCATCCACCCATAGATTTATCTCAGGTGAGCCTGCACAGTTCAATCTGTGTGTTGCGTTGCCTTCTGGTCTACCAGAGGGGCCGATAGTTTTAGAGGGATTTGTTGGGAGCTTATTAAATCTGAAATGGGGTCAATCTATGACAGTAAGCTAGGACCAGAGAATCCTAAGTAGAAGAGTATAAAAACCAACAATCCTCTATAGGTTGATTCCTGAAACAAGGGAGTTGGTGCTTCCTCAAGTTGGTGATTGAAAAATATGGATTTGGTGCTTCCTAGAGTTGGTTCTCTAAACATGGGATTGGTGTCTCCTTCAGTTGGTGCTCAAAAGAGGAGATATTGGTGTCTCCTACACATTGCAACTTGTACTTTTTGTAATTGGTATATTTAATTTTTTTCCTCGGTACATTCTTGTTGATCAATTGTTGTGATTAATAATTAATTATTCTTAAAAATATTGAAAAATAAGCAATATATATTCACCCCCCCCTCTCAGTATTGGCCAACATTCCAAGTGACATCAACTTCAAGAGAAGTAAAAGTGGTACCAAGTTTGACTCCATAGTGGAAGGGAGAAGGGACTGGTTTAGAATCATCCATGTGAAAGAAACAAAGAATGTCACAAGAATACTTAGATTGGGAAAGAAAGATTCATTCCTTGGTTTGCAATACTTGAAGTCCAAGGAAATAGTGAAAATATCCTAAGTCGATCATTCCATATTTATTCTTAAGGATGGTTTTCACCTGGTTTAAAATTTTAGTGCCACTACTAGTGAGGATAAGATTGCCAACATAAAAAACAAGGATTATGAGATGGCTTCCTACTTTTTTGGCATAGTCATTAGGATCAAAATGACATTTAGAAAATCCGGTGTCAAGAAGAAATATGTCCATTTTGGCATAGCAAGCTCGGGGAACTTGATTAAGACAATAAAGATATTTCTTAAGGAAACTAATAAGGATAGATTCATTCTATACATATCCATGAGGTTCTTCTATGTATATTTATTCTCTCAAATCCACATTGAGGAAGGTGGATTTAACATCCATATAATGGACCTCCCATTTATGTGAGGTAGAAAGGACTAGAATAAGGAAAACGGAATTCATTTTGGCTACAGTGGAAAAGGTTTCATTATAGTTTATGCCTTCAACTTGAGAGAACCCTCTGGAAACTAATCGAGCCTTATGTCTTTCACTACTTCCATATGATGCATACTTAGTTATGTACACTCATTTACATTTGACAATTTTTCTTCCTTTCGAAAGAGGTACAACATCCCAAGTATGGTTCTCCCTTAAAGAGAGATACTCTTTATTCATTGTTGTATCCCAATCTGGATGACCTAAAGCATTTTCAAATGTTTTTGGATCATGAGTATATGAAACTTGAGCCAAAAGAGAAGAGGCTTGATATAACTATGAATGTGTCTGATGTTGATTTGAAGGATCACCAACAAGATCACCAAGTGATTCTTGAGTTGAATGGACCCATCTGGGAAGTTGTGATGTTGGTGGAGGTTCATTTTCAATGGAATCATCTGGAGGAAGGTGAGCATGTAGAGGTGGATTTTCATCCTCATTGTCATCATCTAAAGAAGAAGAAACCAAAATAGTAATATAATATGGCACAAACTACGAAGATGTATTATAGGTCAAAGAAGGCACAAACATCGAATTAGGCTTGCAAGAAAATATATTTTCATCAAATTAAACATATCTTCTAATAAAAATTTCATTAGAATGAGGTTAAAGAAGTCTGTAACCTTTGACATCTTCAAAATATCCAACAAAAAAATACACTTCTCACTTTTAGGCTGTAAATCCTTCCTTTTCTCATCAGGAATGTGAACCCATGCTACACTTCCAAATACACATAAGTGTCTTACACTTGGCTTAATTTTATTCCATGCTCGTTCCAGTGTTATATTTTCTAGATCCTTTGTGGGAGTGAAATTTACTATGTAATTTGCACAGTTAATGGATTCCACCCAATAATTAAGACTTAATCCCTTATATTGGATCACACAGTTAGCCATTTCTTTTAATGTGCGATTATTTCTCTTAGAAACACCATTTTGTTGTGGTGTATATGGAATAATGTGTTTCATTTGGATGCCCTATGCAGTGCAATAAATTGTAAAATTGTTTTTCACATATTCACCTACATTATATGTTCTTAACCTTTGAAGTTGATGTCCATATTTGTTTTCTACAAGGTCCTTGTAGGACACAAACTTATCAAACACTTCGCTCTTAAATTTTAAGAAGTAAAAACAAGTGCATATAGAGAATTCATCAATTAAATTTAATAAATACTTGGACCTAGAAAAATAAGGAGAAGAAAGAGGACCACACAAGTCATTGTGAACAAGATGCAAAGGGGTTGATGCATGCTAAGAGGCATGTTTGTCAAAACTGTTTTGATGATGTTTTCTGAGAACACAAATGACACAAACACCATCTCTACAAGAAACAAGAGGAATACCAATCACCATCTATTGATTACATAGTTGCTACAATGAGAAATATTTTATATGACCAAACCACTCATGCCAAAGTTTTCTCAAGTCATCGCTTTGAACAACAAAAGCTGATGGAAAATATGTTGACCCAAAGTTTTCAAACTTGTACAACCTGGTAATATCATCAACAATTCCAATTCTGAGGACATTCTTAGGATATTTTAAATCATTAATTACAACTTGGTGAGGTGAAAAATCTACGATTTTACCTTCACATGAATGAGTGATCTGATATACTAATAGAATATTGCAGGAAAGACTTGGAACACATAATACATCATTGAAATGGTTATGATCTACCTGAACTATTCTTTACCCTACAACACTAAGAGATCTATCATCACCAACAAATATTTCTTGGTGTTACAATCATTTAGAGAAGAAAATATGGCTTTATTTAGCAATATGATAAGTTGCCCCAAAATCAATAAGCCACTCATTAGAAGAATAAGAAGTAGAATTTGCATTGAAGGAGAAACTAGAAGCAGAAAGTGCATGCCCATGAGAAGAAGAAGAAGAAAAATCAATATTGATGTTGTTCTTCTTCATCGCCGCTTCTAAGGCTTCCATATTTTAAAAGCATTTAGACTCCACATGACCATATTTCACACAAAAGTTGCAATGTCTGTCACTAGTCTTATTACTTTTGTATTTTTCACCTTTGTCACCATTAGGTGAAAAAGATGGTGGAGAGGGTTTGAGACCCTTGTTTTGCTTGTTTTTGTGGGGAGGATGTTGCTTCCTTGGATTCTTGGATTTATATTTCTAATGGACCACTAAGGCTTTATTGGATGTATCTACAGTGCTAATCAATCCAAGTTGCACAAGATTATCTTTCTCTTGAATCAGAGAATCACAAAAAGACTCAAGAGAGGGGTGTTTATAAGAACTCTCTAGAGATTCTACAGTGGCATAAAAGGTAGATACGAAAATAAAATATGCACTAACAATCTTAGAAAGAATAACATATATACATCAATATTCCTTCATATCTAGTTGGAATTCTATACAAAAAATTCTAAGTGTTTAGAAATTAGAACATAATCTTCAATGAAAGAAAAATAATTTCAACTTAAAGTCATTAACTAATTTTCCAAATAGTGAGCTCGAATAATATTTTGTTCACCAAACACAGCTTCAAACTTTTCTCAAGCTTTATCTGGGTCCTCAATTCATTAAGGTTGAAACCTTAAATAAGGATAGATGGATATTTTGATTGGTCCATGTTCTTAATCATTCCTATTATCCCTATTGGCATACTTGTCATCATCAATGGGTTCTTATTCATTTCCCAAGGTAATTCAGTACAAGCCTTTACTTCTTATTACATCCTCCCTATGGGATTTCCATGAGAAGTAGTTGGTACTGGTAAGAAAAAGATCACTGGGATAATCCATATTAAATATGCAAATAATATGGATTTAAAATCTGAAACTAATGGTCTAGATGGAAAACTCTCGAAAAAAATAGGTAGTTTAAAAAAAACACGACATTGAAAATTGACTTTGGATGTGAAAGTTATGCCCTTTCAAAAAAAGACATAAATGGTAACCACAAAGCCACGTGACAAGTGTAATTTTGTCCACATGGTGCTGTTGACCTTAATTATGCCTATAAACTCACTTTTAAATAAGTTACTTATGAAATGACCCACTTTTATAGAATAAGAGAGAATCACTTTTACAATGAAGTTACTTTGTAAATGAAAGTTGCATGCAAAAAAATAACTTAAGAGAAAATATTATAGTTATTTAACAGTGATTCACTTTTATAATTAAGTGAAATGCACTATACAATTAATGCATGAACTTTTTTTAAAAAGTAACAAAAAAGAGACTTGAACTCAATACCCTTACTAAGTAAAGTAACTTTCAACCAAGTGAGCTAGTGAATGCACATTATAGCCTTAAGAAGCAGGATCGAGGGTGTTTTTTTTGTTGTGTAAGATAACCTTGGAGTGCGTGCTCAATAAAAACTTATTCTCATGCATTCACACACAAAAACAATTTTTCTTATTGACAACAACAAGGATTTAATCTCGATTAGCTTACCTAGAAAATGCGATTTTTTTCTCTGTTTCTAATTTACTGAGATTGCACAGAACACACGACAAAGAGCATACATAGACATGGAAACCCTTTATTATATGTTTTTTATTTGTCGATATCACACAAAACACAAGGAAAATAGCATATACAAATAAAAAAGAGTATCAACATAGAAATAGAAAATATAAAACCGACATATAATCTCTGTAAAAATTTAAAAAGGCGTATTCAGCCTTTATACCTTTGGATCTAACTGAAATGGTCGTATCTTGGAAAAACATAAACCTTTTCGAGTGAAATGAAAAGTGTTTCTATCTTAAAGAATCACTTTGTATGTAATGGAACAATCATATTATACCATAAATGTACAAAAATAGCAAAAAGTAGAGATGCAATAACATGGCTTCAAGATCTCGATCTACAATGAGAGTGGATTTTCAAATGCGCTTTGATACCATGTTGGAAAACATAAGTATTCCAACAGAGGATGGGCACCTTTAGTAACAACTCACACAACCAAATCAAATATAAACATAATGATGTTTTTACGTGGTAAAACCCTCATGTGGAAACATCCATGGCCCCAACCAATGTGGCCATTTGGAGCAATTTATTAATGCAAAAGAAAATTTTACAGAGATAGTTACAAGAGAGTTTCTCATAATCAATGATCAGAAAATAAACCTATGTGATATTTAAATAGAGATCATGGACCAATTAGGTGCTAAGAAACAGATCAATGTATATTTTAAGATCAAGGAGAATATGAGTTGTTATATCACTCTGCTTTGGGAACATACTGTGACTGTCGGATTTCCTAACTAATAATGCATACCAAAGAAACACACTAAGAAACACACTTTAACCTAACAACACATTAGACCAATTTGATCTTAATTAACTCCTAAGTGTGTAAATATCCTAATAGATTTTGACTGATACTGTAGGATAGGAGGAGTAGAAATCTTCCATGTGTGCTAAATATTCCAGTTTTGGAAAGAACCCTGATATTTGTCAGCACGATGAGTGATGCAGTTATACTCTTTGCAGGGATAGAAAAATCATCTCAATGTCTAGTCGAGGTTGATTGAATGGGTATAAGTTGAATGTTGATTTAAGTCAAGTCAATGGTTAATTCAAAGTCGAAGTGATTGACAGGAAAGTTGAAGTGGTTGATAGGACATCGATAGGAGGTTGAGTGGAAACCGACTGAATACTAACTGATAGTTGACTGGTAATCTGAATTAGGTCGATTGTAATAGAATCGTTGAATATGCATCCAATCATCATCATGGATCTATAAGTATTTTTGGGTGACATGATTTAGGGTTTTGCATGCAGTAAATCCTATAAATAAGGCATGAAAAATGGTCAGAACTGTGATGGTCTTAAGCAAAGGAGTTTGTATTGGAACCCTATACAAGTTGTTAGGTAATTTTTACTCAAATGGATGCAACAACACCATTGTTCCTGAAGTCGACTCGACCCAACTTAACTTAGTTTTGAGTTGATACAAACCGACTTGATTTTTCTTCATCAAGTCAGCCCGACCATGTTATGGCACCAGAGGATGAGACACATTGGAGTAAAAGGACTTCGAGCTATGAAAAACAAATGTATGGATGAATGTTTTCTTGATTGTAATTTGGAATTCAATTTTTTTTAGCATTTCATTTATGGAAAACAAAATCGGGTCAGGTTACCATATGGAGTGACAAGGGAAAAGTGGATTATCGAATTTATTCATAGTGACGTGTTTGAGCATGTAACAATCCTTCACTTGGTGGATCACTATATTATGTCTCCTTCATAGATGATTTTTCCAAGAATACTAAATAAGAAATAGAATGTTTTTGAGGAATTCAAAGATTTTAAATCTCTTGTGTAAAACCAGGTAGATGAGAAGATTAAGGTGTTGAGAATTGACAATGGTGGTGAATTTTTTCAAAAGGACTTTGAGTAGTTCTACATTCAGTGTGGCATATCATGCCAAAATACCACAACCTATACCCCACAGTAAATGGAATTTCTAAGAGAATGAATAGGAAGTTGATGGATAAGGCAATGATCATGCTCAGTAGTGGAGGGATCACAAAAGAATTTTGGGCAGAGGCAATCGACACAAAAAATTATTTGGTAAATAGGTCTCCTTCATCAACGTTAGTCGAATCAACTCCAAATGAGGTATATTTTGGTAAGAATACTTCGATTTAACATCTCAAATTATTTGGTTGTGATGCATTTGTGCATGTTCCCAAGGAAAAGAGGAACAAGTTGCACAAGAAGGAAGTCAAGTATATTTTCATTGGGTACGAGGATGGAATGAAAGGATATAATCTCTGGGATGATGTATCAAGGAAAATAATGTACAACTGATATGTGGTATTTAAGGAAGTCAGAGGAACTTCCAATTATAAATAGGTTCAAACATAGAAAGATAGAAAGAAGGTGAGGTTTGAATTGAGGAATGAAGAAGATTATTCAAATGAGTCGAATGAATCATATGAAGAGGTGGAACAACAAAATCTATGTGTAAGGAGGTCTAAACGAGTAAGAAAAGCAACTGAAAGGTATATTCCACCCGATTTCCATTATACATTTGTATTAACTGCCACTAACGAGGAGCCCAAGTTTGTCAAGGAGGTAGCCGACTTGACAGAAGGTAAACTTTTGAAGGATTCCATGGTCGAAGAAATAGAATCATTTCACGAGAATCATATGTGGGATCTGGTTGAATTACCTAATGGAAGGAAACCCATCGATAGAAAGTGTATTCAAGAAAAAGTTGAACTCAAGAGGTCAAGTCAAGAAATTCAAATCTCTACTGGTAGTGAAAGGATATTCCCAAGTCGAAGGAGTCGACTTTGGTGATATGTTTTTCACTATTGAAAAATTTACTTCCATTAGAGTACTATTGTCTCTGGCTACAATATTTTATCTTGAGATAGAGAAAATGGATGTGAGGACAATGTTCCTACACGAGGACCTAGAATAATAAATATACATGAAGCAACTTGAAGCATTTGTAGAAAAGGGAAATAAAGAGCTAGTGTGCAAGTTGAAAATATCCATTTACATTCTAAAGAAATCACCAAGGATGTGGTATCAAAAGTTTGACACATACATCCTTATTTTTTTATTTGTTAAAGAAAGGATGATCACTATGTATATTCTAAGGAAGAAGGAGGTTGTTTCATATATGTAGCATTGTATGTCGATGACATGTTGCTAGTTAGAAATAACATGGATGCAATAAAGGAGGTGAAGAAGAAACTATCCTCCAAGTTTGACATGAATGATCTAAAAGAAACAAACTTCATTATGGGAATGGATATCAAGAGAGATTTGGAATTAAGAAATCTTTGGTTGAACCATAGAAATTACATTGAAACAATCGGTTCAACATGCAGGATCACAAACTAGCCAAGGTGCCAATTCTTATAGGAGAAAAAATAATTGTTGAAAAGTGTCCAAAGACACAAGAAGAAATAGAGGACATGGCACATGTTCCCTATGCAAGTGATATTGGTAGTCTGATGTATGTGATGGTCCCCACTCGACTAGACATTTCTCATGCAGTGGGAGTTTCGAGTAGATACATGTCGACACTTGGGAAAGAACAGTAAACAACTGTCAAGAGAGTGTTTAGGTATTTATGTGGCACAAAATATTATGATATGTGCTACCAAGGGAATCCTGAAGCTAATAGTGAACTGAATGTACATGGATTTCTCAATGTTTACTGTGCTAGATATTTGGATCGATGAAGTTCGACCAATGGATATGTGTTCAATATATTCAGTGGAGCAATCTGCTAGATGAGTAAGTAACATAAGTTCATATCCTTGTTGAAAATAGAAGATGAATACATGGAAGAAAATATGCAGTGTGAATGCATTGACTTTGTTAAAGGATCAACTTTGAGCAGAAATCTATGAAAAACAATCAAAGCACAATATTTTTGGAAAAAAACCCAAGATACCATTCCAAGATGAAGCATATTGATGTACAATACCATTTCGTAAGAGACATGGTGGAAAGGAACAATATAACACACCCAACCCCTTAAATACCTTTTTAGGGATGCGGCATCAAAATTTCTCTCTCTAAATTCTAATTTCTTACTTTAATCATATCGAATCCTCTCTCTAAATTCTCCATCCTCTTCTACTCAACCATAGATTGCTAACGACTGCTACGCGACTCAAATTTGAACTCAGTTTTGCAAGTTATGGCCTCCCGAACCTCTTTGGGAATTATTAGTCAAGGGACACGTGGTGCCCATGTGGGTCCATATCATTCATACCATACCCAAGTTCCTATATCCAAAGTGGAATTCCATCCACCGTCCAATCCAAAGGCGAGACTTGATCCTCATTTAACACATAGGCTATAGGGGAGTTCGACATTTGGCACTTAGACGTTGAACACCCCTTTTTCCCTTTTGCATGCATGTCCTCCAGAGCCACAAATTACCGAACTCCTGAAGGAGCCCGAAATATCGCCACATGGCTTTGACCTTCGGACCTTTCGACATATCTATGACATTGCACCCCATACCTTCAAAGTCTCGAAGTCCTGGACTCTGGAAGGGTTCACCCTTGCATGTGGTGATGTATTCAATGTAGAGGTAAGGATAGTCGGGTCCTGAGTACTCCACCCACCAATAATCCAAAAGAATATGTGCCAAGGGTGACACACAGCATGGCATAGATGACATGTGGCCCCTTCAGTGGGTGACATGTGTCACGTTTTAATGGGCACATAGGGTTTGTGGAACGTATGATTCCAGGTGACACATGGAATGTCAAACATGGGTCTGCATCACCCTCGGTGACTTCAGTGTGCCACGTCACTACATACTGATAGCCTTTCGTCTCCCGTAGATCTAATGGTTGAGAAGCATCCACATAGATCCATTGATATACG
>JZKD02S1786795.1:8194-18373 GCA_000966675.3 Picea glauca
ATTAACTGAAAAAATTAAAAAATCCTAAGGGGGACTTAGTACATTTCCATAAGACTCTAGGAGTATGTTTAGCATGGTAATATACATTAGACACTAGGCTTAGATCCATGCTCAAACCTAACTATGAGCATATACTCCAGCTTTGGAGGGATTGAGTGAAAAAACTCATAAATTATAAATTGCCTGAAAACAACAAAATATAATTAATAAATTAAAAAAACACTCCAGAGTATAACTCATGCTTAGGACTTAAGCTGGCTAAGAGCTTTTACAAGTTCATCATGCAACATCTCTTATTACAATTTTTATGGAAATGTAAAAAAAGAAAAAAGTTCGTCTTTATGACCGGCTGAACTTTTGAACTCTAAATTTTGAACAATAATGTTCAAACTTTGGCAGCTCGCTGGAAGTCGATCCTAGTGCTACTTTGATGGATAACATTGGCTCCATATGGGGACGTATGCTTGATCTTTTATTCTTTGAAGGAAAGCATATGAGAATCCAGAATCACATGACCTGCATTCACCGACACTGTCAATAACATGTCCATATATAAAATCCAAAATTAAACATAAGTTGCAGAAATAATATACATGTATATATACAAATTTAAAAAAAATAAAGTATGTGGAAAATTTACAAAATTAAACTATATACAAAAATAAACTATGTACAGGAAATAAATAAATTTAAAGTACAGAGGATAGGGTTTAGAGAATATGATACAACAGATGCCCCATGGACATTAGATGACTTTGTTGAAGAAGAGATTGAGAAGTTGACCATTTATTGGTAGTGACAACTTCTCACCGTCCAATTTGCTTAGGATAAAAGAGTTCTTTCCAACTACATCTTGGATAATATATGGCCCTGCCCATAGACTGTCAAATTTGTCGTGGCTTCCTGGTTTCTCTTTCCATTTGTCCCATAGGAGGACCGTATCACTTGCTTGGAAATCCCTTTGTCTTTTGGATTTATCAAAGGTCTTCTTTATTTTTTCTTGATTTTTTATACTTTGATCTAGGTCTTTCCTTCTATTTTCATCCAACTCAATTATCTGATCGATCATGTTCTGATGAAAATTCTCGTCTAAACCATACTTCTAGACAAATTGATACACTGGGAGCTTCATATGAACTGACAAAGTGACATCAAGACCTTAAACCAACTCAAAGGGACTCTTTCCTGTTGAACTCTTCTTTGTGATCCTGTCAGTCCAAAGTGCAAACTTGATCTTATTATCCCATGACCTCTTGTTATCCCCAACAGTTTTCTNCTGTTCTAAAACAGCAAGCTAAAACTCCTAAGTAGCTAGATCTACAAATGCAAAACTAGAGCAACTTTCTACCTTAAGATTTTTTTATAAAATTTATAGAAAATTGCAGCAAAACTACTTAGATTTACTTCTTTGAATAAAAAAGAATTAAACAAGATCTAAGATTCATGCATGCAATACTAGATACTAAAATTTATCTTTGAAATCAACTCTAGATGACATGCAAGAAAGTAATCAAATGATTTTCCTTTAGAAATTAAAGAGAGAGGAGGAGAAAGCAAGCTTGTGCTTGGAATGTCTTTGGGCTATGGGGTCCTCCTTTGGTGAAATGTGGAGGGATCTCCTTCAAATGTCTTGAAAGAATAGAAGCATCAACCTAGATCCTCCTAATCTCCAAGTAGAGCATCAATCACTTCAAATCCTTCCAAAATAGAGGGTTAGAAAAAATGTGCCACCTACAAGAGAGACTTCAATACAAAATTAGTTAAGCAAAACAAAAGATGCATTGATAATCTCGCTAATAGATAAACAAAAAGGATTACTAATCAAGCAAGTTTAGTATCCCTATCCAAGTAAGCAATAGTACTTTTACAAGGTCGATTTAAACCACAATATAATAGCAAAAATAATGAAACAACATCACCTCATGGTTTCAAGCATCCACACACTACCAAGTCACCAATTTTTGACCTCCAAAGTCTTCTTTTATTCCAATATGAGAAAGAATATTACAATGACAAAGATACAACAAACAATTCTATCCAAGCTGAAAATTAACACAGCAATGGGAGAATGCTTCAATATATAGGCAATGGGTGGAGTTCCCAATGAAGGAGGGTGCACCATGTGGATAGGGAGGGCGCACCAAGTGTGAGGAGACGACATGCAAGTGGTGAGGTATGGGCTGCCACCTCTCCCACATGCCCAAACAATGCCAAGTGTGAAGCAATGGTGAAGTAGAGGGGTGCCACCTCTCAAGAGGTAGGCTGCCCTCTCTAGAATGTGCCACCTCTCCAAGAGAGGCGCACCTCTCTTTTAGCACATGCTCAAAATCAACCAACAACTTGCCCACTTTATTTCTTTGACCAATGAGAGTCCTCTACTAGCTGCCACATAGCTTTTTTGGAGTTCTATTTGTCTCCAACATTTCCCCACATGTTTTCTTTATTTTTGCTTTTGCTGATTTTTTTTATTTTATTTTGACTTTTTTGGTTTTTTTGAGCAAAAATGTTTTTTAAGTGATTAAAATCACTATTTTTGCTCGATTAAGTGGGTACTTAGGTAATATGGGTGCTCTAGGTCCAAAAATGAGTACCCCCAAAGCATATTAAGTCCCATAGTACCACTTTTTTAATACATCTTTATATTTTAATTAAAAAATGCCGAATTTTGAAAATTTTTTAATTAACTGAAAGAATTAAAAAATCCTAAGGGGGACTTAGTACATTTCCATAAGACTCTAGGAGTATGTTTAGCATGGTAATATACATTAGACACTAGGTTTAGATCCATGTTCAAGCCTAACCATGGGCATATACTCGAGCTCTGGAGGGATTGAGTGAAAAACNCTGTTCTAAAACAGCAAGCTAAAACTCCTAAGTAGCTAGATCTACAAATGCAAAACTAGAGCAACTTTCTACCTTAAGATTTTTTTATAAAATTTATAGAAAATTGCAGCAAAACTACTTAGATTTACTTCTTTGAATAAAAAAGAATTAAACAAGATCTAAGATTCATGCATGCAATACTAGATACTAAAATTTATCTTTGAAATCAACTCTAGATGACATGCAAGAAAGTAATCAAATGATTTTCCTTTAGAAATTAAAGAGAGAGGAGGAGAAAGCAAGCTTGTGCTTGGAATGTCTTTGGGCTATGGGGTCCTCCTTTGGTGAAATGTGGAGGGATCTCCTTCAAATGTCTTGAAAGAATAGAAGCATCAACCTAGATCCTCCTAATCTCCAAGTAGAGCATCAATCACTTCAAATCCTTCCAAAATAGAGGGTTAGAAAAAATGTGCCACCTACAAGAGAGACTTCAATACAAAATTAGTTAAGCAAAACAAAAGATGCATTGATAATCTCGCTAATAGATAAACAAAAAGGATTACTAATCAAGCAAGTTTAGTATCCCTATCCAAGTAAGCAATAGTACTTTTACAAGGTCGATTTAAACCACAATATAATAGCAAAAATAATGAAACAACATCACCTCATGGTTTCAAGCATCCACACACTACCAAGTCACCAATTTTTGACCTCCAAAGTCTTCTTTTATTCCAATATGAGAAAGAATATTACAATGACAAAGATACAACAAACAATTCTATCCAAGCTGAAAATTAACACAGCAATGGGAGAATGCTTCAATATATAGGCAATGGGTGGAGTTCCCAATGAAGGAGGGTGCACCATGTGGATAGGGAGGGCGCACCAAGTGTGAGGAGACGACATGCAAGTGGTGAGGTATGGGCTGCCACCTCTCCCACATGCCCAAACAATGCCAAGTGTGAAGCAATGGTGAAGTAGAGGGGCGCCACCTCTCAAGAGGTAGGCTGCCCTCTCTAGAATGTGCCACCTCTCCAAGAGAGGCGCACCTCTCTTTTAGCACATGCTCAAAATCAACCAACAACTTGCCCACTTTATTTCTTTGACCAATGAGAGTCCTCTACTAGCTGCCACATAGCTTTTTTGGAGTTCTATTTGTCTCCAACATTTCCCCACATGTTTTCTTTATTTTTGCTTTTGCTGATTTTTTTTATTTTATTTTGACTTTTTTGGTTTTTTTGAGCAAAAATGTTTTTTAAGTGATTAAAATCACTATTTTTGCTCGATTAAGTGGGTACTTAGGTAATATGGGTGCTCTAGGTCCAAAAATGAGTACCCCCAAAGCATATTAAGTCCCATAGTACCACTTTTTTAATACATCTTTATATTTTAATTAAAAAATGCCGAATTTTGAAAATTTTTTAATTAACTGAAAGAATTAAAAAATCCTAAGGGGGACTTAGTACATTTCCATAAGACTCTAGGAGTATGTTTAGCATGGTAATATACATTAGACACTAGGTTTAGATCCATGTTCAAGCCTAACCATGGGCATATACTCGAGCTCTGGAGGGATTGAGTGAAAAACNAAAAAAGGGCATGTAATATACCTAATATGTATATAAATAATACAATAATATGAATACTATCCTATTATCATCATCTCTTATCAATTATTTAATAGTTTACCAATATGGTAGCTTGAATTCTCATATTCACAAGTAACATCCGTAAGGGCCATTACAGCCTCTCTTTGTTTTTCATCCCAGTATCTCAGTTAAGATCCAATGGCAGACACAGTTTCACCTTTCAAACATGTAGGTTGTCTTTTAGTCTCTACGGTTATTAGATACACCAATCAACTTCATGCAATTGAAACATGAAAGAGAATACATATAATCAAAAAGTGCTCCATCAGTGACAGTTTTGTTCATTTATTAAAAATTTGAATATTTTACATGTGAGGTGCAGATTTTATTGTTGGAAGTAGGGTAAGTTTCCATTTAGATTTCACGCTAGCTGTAAATCATTTTTGTGTGCAATTTGTAGTTCTTGCTGCATGTATTTTCTTGGTAAGTAATTCTACATTATGATCAAGTTGTTTAAGTTTGTTTCATCCTTTCATTTGAAGATTGGTGAGAGTGGGGATCAAGTTTTGTTCTTGCAGAGCATAATAAGTATTAATTTCAGGCATCTATTTATTTCTTCAATCTCCTGTGTTGGTGCACTATCTGACTGGTTTTGGCTAGATTTTATCATAATCTTTAATTCATCTCTTCGAAGGGTGATTATGATGGTTTGTCATGGCCATAGTTCTGGGTTGGGATGTAATTATCTTACTTCCTTTTGATGTTGAGCGTCACAGTGATTCTAAATTCTAATCTTAACTAGACAGTAGTGATTGAAAAACTGCATTAGAGCATGAAGATCGTTGCTTACATGACTTCTGGCATATTTCCCAGCTTGCAGATGCAGCAAAATCACGCTTTTCTGCGAAGGATTACAGTGATCATATGGCCCTTGTCCGTGCTTATGAAGGCTGGAAAGATGCTGAAAGAGTAGGATCAAGCTACGAATACTGCTGGAGGAATTTTCTCTCATCTCAAACATTGCAGGCCATAAATTCTCTTCGGAAACAGTTCAGCTTTCTGCTGAAAGAAGCCGGTTTAGTGGATGCTGACACAAGTACCTCTAATCAGCTGTCTCATAATCAGTCATTGGTTCGAGCAATTACATGTGCTGGCCTTTTTCCAGGCATTGTTTCCATTGTGGTAAGTGTTTTTAATTTGTGTAGAGATATATTTATGGTTACTTTCCAGTGGGTGAATTGTGTATTCCTTAGATAGCAAATTTTGGAGATTCTGATGGACGTTACTGGGCAGCCAAGACAGAGTTGGCAATATTTTTATTGATGAGTGGTTATAAATGCCTCCTGGGGGCTTGTGTTGCATGGACTCTGGAGAGGAAGTGGTCAATACCCTGAACTCTATCCCATGTAGATTCATTGAAAAGGGCCAGGTGATGTATGCCCATATAATTTGGCAAGACTTAGACCTCTCTTCAAGAAATACCAACTCCTGATAATGGGTCAGGACTCAGGAGGGTGTTTTTCAAGGAAAACAAATGCAGGAGTCAAGCCAAAGTAGGAAGTCAGTTGGAGTTGGAGATAACTTGTACAAAAATGATATGAGAGGGCACACTAATTTTTCACTGATTTCATTGGTTTTCTGGTGTTTTGCAGTCTATTTTTATGTGTCACTTTAATTTGTTAGTATGGATGCTAAAATCCCTGGTTACTGTGTATGCAGCATAGAGAGAGGTCAATGTCAATGAAGACCATGGATGATGGGCAAGTTATGCTTTATGCTGTATGTTTTTAACCCAGTATCCTGCTTTATTTGTTATATTCTTAACACTTGATTCATGTGGATAGGAGACTTGCATAATGTTTCTCTGACCCTGTGCGAGAAAATGTATTCTCTTTAATTTCACACCAGACCTCTGTGAGAGATTTTCATGAAATTTAATCATTTCATATGCCCCTGTTGGCTCTGAGTAGCCATATTTTAAATTTGTATGGTGTTTTATTTGACTTCAGAATTCTGTTAATTCCCATGAGCAACAAATCCCCTATCCCTGGTTGGTCTTCAGCGAAAAAGTTAAAGTGAACACGGTATATATTCGTGATTCAACAGGGATCTCAGATTCCATTCTGCTTCTTTTTGGTGGTGCTCTTTCTCATGGACGCATTGTAAGATATCCATACTTGGGCATTTTTTATACCCTTCTAATATTATAGATCAATTTAAGGCTTACTGGATAGTATGTAATATCCTCTAGAAATATAATTTGGAGCTCGTGATTTCCATTTTCTCTTCAGGACGGTCAATTGAAAATGTTAGAAGGCTACTTGGAGTTCTTTATGCAACCTGATTTAGCTGAGACTTATTTGAAACTCAAGGAGGAGCTTGAAAAACTAATTCAGAAGAAAGTAAGTACTATGCAGCTTTTTTTTATCAAAGCGGTTCTTCTTCAATAGCTTCAAGGAAGCAAGACTAATTGAAACTCTTATCTGTACCAGCTTCAGAATCCAGGTTTGGATATCCATAGGGACGGGCAGCATTTATTGCTAGCTGTTCAAGAACTCGTATCAGGAGATCGATGTGATGGAAGATTTGTCTTTGGCCGTGAGATTAAGAAACCCAAGCCAGATGGTGAAGATCCATATAGCAAAGATGGAAAAAATCCCAAATCCTTATTGCAGACTCTACTGATGAGGGCTGGATATGCTCCTCCCAAATACAAAACAAAGAATCTAAAAACTAATGAGTTTAAATCCATAGTGGAATTTAAGGGAATGCAGTTTATTGGCAAAGCCTGTAAAAACAAACAGCTAGCAGAAAGAGATGCAGCAGTTGAAGCACTAAGCTGGCTAACGGGTGTCTCTGGCACCTATGGGAGCGAAGGGGGTCCTTCACTTGAGGATAATAATAATTTAGCAGTACTGCTCGGTAATAAGGTAAAAAAGAAAAGGAGGGGGAGGCGAAGGGCTTAATCATTTATGTACAAGCCTGAAGTAAGATAAATTATGTGCAATGCAATTGCATTCAATAATAGAAATTCATTGGAAAGCCCTCCTCACTGTACATAAGTGGAACTTTCTGTGTAAGTTATATATCTTGCTTGTAAAAATGGGGGCATATAGGCTCAACCCCTTTTTGGCTGTTGGTTTCTTTTCTGCTGTTTGTTTCAATATATTGGAAATTTAATGGTCATTACTTTTGCATTACCCCTTTGCTTATTTCTGTGTTTTGGGAACTCAGACTTCATCTGTACTTGCCATGGCTCCTCTTTGAACAGTTCTATTTTTCCTTCTATTTTCAGAATTACAAATTCAATCTGCATTACAAGTAATGCATGTTCTTTCGTGTTTATAGTTGGCACTACGCATTTGTTATCATTTCTTCAACATTGACAATTTCGACCTTCACGAAATGACAATATTGTTGGATGCCTCTGGCTGACATTGTGTTCCCGACATTGCTTTTCCACCGATCTCAATCTTTGAGAAAAGGAAGCATAAGAAACTACATGAACAGGATCTTCGATGTGGCTATATTTTTTTGAAACGGTTTGCTTGTCTTGTCTTGAAAGCGAAGATGTCATCTCATGCACAACAATAGTCACTATAGTTAAAAAAATATATTTTTATTTTTCTGGGAATGTCGGATCGGTTTCACTCCAAAATACCTCTTGCCTGCTTCCTCTAGGATACCTGTTCCATCCTACCACAGTCATAATAGAAAGCAAATCACCCGGATTGTTTGTTCTTTGTGCAGATCACTTGGTGGGAACATTGCTTGCCATCAGTACACAGCCAAAAAGGATGACTAATTTGCTTGTCATTATTATTCCCAACTCCAACACTATTTAAAGGATCTTTGAGTAACTCGGATGTGACGCCTTAATCCTCCGGATTGGTTGAAATTTAAGTCAATGTTCTTTTGTTTTGTCTAACTTTAGTTCCATAATCACTTCCTCTAGATGACTTAGTCTAGTTTAAATGTCCATTTCATAATTATTGCGTATTGTACTGTAGCTGTCCTGTGGTGTAGCTCCTTTGGTGAACAATGCCAACAGAAACTTTTTATTTTTATTTTGAAGCCTGTATCATTTGAAGAACGAAAAGTTTGAATAAAGCACTAGAGGATTGCGAAATAACCATTTGGGATTTCAAATGCAAGGGTCCTCAAAAATCATCTCAATAGTGAGTCATCATCATCCATAAACGGTAAGTAGTTTTTTTATTGCTTTGTAATTCTTATTCCCATCTATTATCTATGTCTATATATCAAAGTAGCTTTTAATTTTTTAATGAACTGGCAATCCCATTGCAAAGAAGATGCTTCTCTCATGTGAATTCGAGGAATACTTTGTGGATATGCGTTCAACAGGTTACAGAACTGTCAAAGAGCAAGGTATGGTAGCTACCAACCTTTGTTCTTCAGGAAAACGACATATAGTTTCTGCTTTATCATATGGATTCTACTATAATTGTAATGTGGTTGAGCATATCGAGAGAATTTAGATGTTCACCACTGATAGCTTCATATCATGATAGACGTCACAGTATAAGTATTGAATTGGGAAATTCAGTATCAAAGGGAAGCAATTTCATATTAATGGCAGCTTGTGGGGATGCCATCATGCTTGCAAGATACATACATAGTACTGTGAATAAGTAGTTTTATCGAGAACTTTGAATCTGCCTATTTCAGAAAGGGGCATGCTGGATTCTGAGACACGTGTTGTTGTGCGAGTTTGAAGAATTTTTTGTTAGCGACCTCCATCAGTAAACAATAAGATAATCTTTGCCTTTAGCGTTTTGAGAATATGATTTCTGAGTGAAAACCATATAAAGTATGGAGATGCTAATTATGGTGGGAAGAAAAAATGCTACCCATCATTTACACATAATCAATTTAAATATGTTAAACATAACCATAATCATAGTTATTGAGAAATTTATAGATATATGGGTCATAGTTTTTAATCTGAGTGGGACTAATAGTTAAATATAAGGAGGTTACAGGTTCAAATTCAGATGATGGTAGGGTATGTATATCTTCGTAAACTTTTGCAGTCAAATTACTACGTTGAGGGGGTCTCTTGTCCCACAAACAAGGAGGTCTTATACACCAATTTAGTGTTTGCTTGATCGCGACCTTAAAAATAGATCATTATTATTATTATTAAACATCTTCCCATCTATAACTTAAAACTAGTCATAAACATTATTCAATCTAACTTAAAATTAACCATTTTATAAAACTCCTCACAATCATCAATTTTGAAGTGGTGATCATGGTTTTCCAAAAAAAAAAATGTGTTTTATCCCTTTTGGTAATGGCCTAAATTATTTGTGAGGTATGTGAAATGCATAGTTGATGTTTTAACATGATTATGAGTAGTTTTTAAGTATTAAATTATTTTTATTAACAGTATGCAAAAGGGAGAAATGGGTTTGAATGAATTTCACTTCATTTTCGTATTTTAGTAAGTCTTTATCATGGAAATCTACTTTTTTTCTTTGAGAGTATTTTAGCCAGATGTCAAATAATGTGAAGAAAACAAAAAAATAAGTTGTGAAACCCTTTATCATGGATATCTACTTTTTCTTTTAGAGCATTTTAGCAAGTTTTCTACCCTTATTAAGTTAAAAATGTGAAGAAAACAAAAAAGGTAAGTTTTTAAACCATGGTTAAGAAAGATACGAAACTACATAGTGAGTTTGTGTAAGTTATAAGCTATATAATTTTAATAATGTTTGTAAAAGCTTTTAAAATCAATTACATG
>JZKD02S1786795.1:29401-41751 GCA_000966675.3 Picea glauca
CAAATGTTGTCCATAAAATAAGGGCAAGCTTAGATATATATTTTTTCCAAAGAAAACCTCATGGGATTCCCCCTTTTCCCTAAAGTAGCTAGATAGAAGGTGGTTCAATTGCCAATTACAATAGTGACTAGTAACCTCAAGGGACTTGACTCAATTTGAACCTATGCTTTATGACCTCCTCATTGACAACATGCATTGGGAGGTGTTATCCTCCTCTCACCTAGGGGTAACTAGAGGAGATCATGTCTTATGGTCCACAATGAAGACAATGATCCCAAAGATGATCGCCAGCATTCTACACAGACAACAACCCTCAAATGCCTACCCCCTCATCATTGCACAACTCAGTCCATTTCACTTTATCAACATGGTTCATCTGATGATGGTGGTCCAACGCACATGAGGTACGCTAGTCATTGTTTCATATAAAGTGTCACATTTAATGCATTAAGAATTTAGGTGAGGATCATGGGTCAAAGTCAGCTAATGGATCATGATTGCTTGGAAGTTATGATTTTTTCCTTGTTTCACCTTGGTGGTTATCATATGTGTCCTAGTCCAATGTGGTCAATCTTAGGGAACATGGGTACTATTGGAAGGCCTTGATAGGGGTAATGTACTACTCCCTTCTATACTTAATACTTTTCATCTTGATTCATTTCGTCGTCTTGTCTTTTGGTAGTGAATGTTACATGTACCTCAAAAAGGCTTGTGATTCATTCTCCTATGAGAAGAAGGGCTAGAATGTTAAGGTTGATGCAGCTACTATAAAAAATGAAAAGAAATTATGTTATAAAAGAAAGAAGAAATAATGGGATAATAAATGACCAAGAAAAAAGCCAAAGGTTAGCTTGAGCTCTACCCCTTGCTATGAAGTGATTGTCGCTAGAAGTTCTAATGCATTGAATGCATATCAACCAAAAGGACTTAAACCTAGTAAGAAAAGTAATAAAATATTGAAACTTGAAAAGGGGACTTGCAAGGAAATAAAATACTATCAAAAGACAAGAAGGGGTTGGAAATACATAGACTATTGAGGAAAGAGTATCACAAGAAACAAGTGCTCCCTCTACAAAGGAACTCATGGCAATGGATAAAGCATGATCAACTTGCATGTTAATGACTCCATGGCCATGAAGTAAACTCCATGTCATATCATTCATTATACTTACACTTTGAAGGGTTTCACAGGAAATATCTCTCTACCTAGGTATTGACACACCTAATAGGGTCTTACGATGGTCCTCACATACCTAAACTTGACAACTTGCATAAATCTTGAGCTAGTGTGAAGTTTGAAGAAGATACCTAATTTGAATTGCTTAAGTGACTTTTGTATTAGGTGGTGGCTTACTTTGTATGATTATAATGGCTATTGCATCTTGTAATTATTTGTCTTACATGTTTTTGTGGACCTTGTTTGATCATGATGCTCTCTTGACTTGGTCCATTGGAGGACGATTTTATGATGATACCTAGGACATTGTGCACTATACAGAGGATGTTGCACGTTTGATGCAAAACGTTGGGCCATAGGATGATTGGACATGTCCTGGGGAACCTCCCCATACCTCCTAGACCTTAGACAATGGACATATGAGCTTGGATGTTGCACATACATCAGGATCTAATATTGAGAGGGAAGAAAGCCCCACACACTAGATAGTGCACCCTTGAGCATATTAGGGTTTGATTGGATGATGTTGCAATTGGAAATGATGTCACGCCTCTTTGGAGAGGTTATGGAGCTCTCTTCACCTACGATGTCACACCCTAGCCCTTTGATGTTACATTTGTAATGATGACATCATGATTTGATGCTTGGTGGGCTGACCTAGCATCTGTGAATCTTCTTTTATGATGAGTTGGCATTTGATGGTGATGAGACATGACTTTTGGGGTGAGAAATGTGATCCTTGATGATGCTTACACCCTTTTATGGAGAGATGTGGCCTTTAGAGGCACCTTTACCCTTCTAGAGAATGGTGCCATAGCCTTTGGAGGCTCTCATGTCCATACATGTCATTTTTTAGGGGACGTTTTGATGTGTTTTCATTTCATCTTTATGTTGGAGGCTATTTTGGGGGTTGGCCTTGACCTATTCACCTTGTATCATGGACATTTTACATTTTTAGGGGTTTTTTAGGGTTAAAGCACTAGGGTTGCCTCATATAAGAAGGGAAACACTCCCTCATTGTAAAATCATAACTCACACTTGTGGAGAATCACTTATACAGTCTTCTCATATTCTTTTCCCATCGTGGAGTACTTATGCGCACATCTTGGAGAGTGATTTTGTGGATGCTTCTCTTGTTTTGATGGATGATTCATGAATTAGGGTTTCCTCATGCATATTGGCTTGCTATAGTAAGTGTTATTTCTAAGTATGTATGTTTGTTCTTAGTGTTGTAAGTATATTCTCTATTTAATTGTTGATAAGTTGCATGTTATCTTGTTTCCCTTAGATAATTTTGTTAGAAACCCTAAGAAGGATTGTAAGCATGCATCCCCTTCCTTGTTAATCATTTATCTTAATCTTGTTAAATCATATCAGATCAAATTTAGGGATTGTGATTGTGACATTGGTGAAATTCTAGATCTTGTGATTGTATAACTCTAGGGTTTGACCTATTTCTATATCGATCCCTTTTTAAAATCCATATAAAGGATAGGACGATATTAGGGATTGTGATTGTACATACCCCTAACTTGTTCTCTTAAAGGATTAAACCAATGGATTATGATTGGACATCCCCCTAGATTTTAAGCCTTGAGTTTTCTTTGCCTTTTATCCTCCATTGAGGTAGCATTGACTTCGTAAGGACTTAAGACCACTAGTCTTTCTCTTGTTGCAAGTGACCTAAACCCTAGTTTAATCTCTCTCTCCCTCAACAACTTGGTTTAGCTTAGGACTAATTGCATTACATCTCCATTTGTTATCATCCTTGGCCTAACGCCTTGCACCCTTTGATGGAGAGATGTGGCCTTTAGAGGCACCTTTACCCTTCTAGAGCATGATGTCATAGCCTTTGGAGGCTCTCATGTCCACACATGTCATTTTTTATGGGACGTTTTGATGTATTTTCATTTCATCTTTATGTTGGAGGATATTTTTGGGGTTGGCCTTGACCTATTCACCTTGTATCATGGACATTTTACATTTTTAGGGGTTTTTTAGGGTTAAAGTGCTAGGGTTGCCTCATATAAGAGAGCCAGTGTTCCCTCATTGTAAAATCATAACTCACACTTGTGGAGAATCACTTATATAGTCTTCTCATATTCTTTTCTCATCATGGAGTACTTATGCGCATGTCTTGGAGAATGATTTTGTGGATGCTTCTCTTGTTTTTGATGGATGATTCATGAATTAGGGTTTCCTCATGCATAGTGACTTGCTATAGTAAGTGTTATTTCTAAGTATTTATGTTTGTTCTTGGTGTTGTAAGCATATTCTCTATCTAATTGTTGATAAGTTGCATGTTATCTTGTTTCCCTTAGATAATTTTGTTAGAAACCCTAAGAAGGATTGTAATTGTGCATCCCCTTCCTTATTAATCATTTATCTTAAGCTTGTTAAAGCATATTAGATTAAATTTAGGGATTGTGATTATGCATCCCCCTAAACTTGTCTTTATTGGTGAAATTCTAGAGCTTGTGATTGTACAACTCTAGGGTTTGACCTATTTCTATATCGATCCCTTTTTAAAATCCATAGAAAGCATAGGACAATATTAGGGATTGTGATTGTACATATCCCTAACTTGTTATCCTAAAGGATTAGACCTAGGGATTGTGATTGGACATCCCCCTAGATTTTAAACCTTCAGTTTTCTTTGTCTTTTGTCCTCCATTGAGGTAGCATTGACTTTGTAAGGACTTAAGACGAAACTAGTCTTTCTCTTGTTGCAAGTGACATAAACCCTAGTTTTATTTCTCTGTCCCTCAACATGATGGTTTAGCTTAGGAATAATTGCATTTCATATTCATTTTTCATCATCCATAGCTTAACGCCTTGCATCTTAGCTTGGAATCATCATGTAACATCATTATTTCTACATTAGTTGCATTTTCAACCATTAGGGTTTGTCATCTTGCATCCATAGTACAATATTATTTCTTTTAAGAAATCATTAGATAATGGTTTATTAGTCTTTTATCTAACATTTGACACATTTTCATTATTGCTTATTACTAATTTAGGACTGATTTACTACTGTTGTTATAAACTTGTGAAGTATCTTATATTTCATTCAAGTTTTATTATAGCCTTTCTTTTTCCTATGATAGCTAGTGTTTTGGGGCATTTAATTTACTAGCTTAGTAAACATCATTGATTGTCTTGGAAACACCCCTCACACATGCACAGTCAATTTAATTTTTCTAGTCCATCTTGACCTTTCCTTTAACCTTGATCTAACTGTAATATCCCAGATCTGGCTAGTCTAGCAAAAATTGTTAATCTGTTGTGTCTACTATCTGATCTGATACACTAGGGGTTTCTGGATGCATTTAAGTTGTGGGTTTTAACATGCTTGGTGTTGTTGCATGTGTGTATAGATAAATAAGTTGTTTACAACATATGAATAAGCATACATATAGAGAATGACACAAAATATTGTAAATCATATATTATGAGTTTTATGTTGGCTACAATGTCGTATACGGCTGAAAATAGAGAATCACTCGGCTGGATTAGATCCAAGTGGATCTTAGCCGAAGCACAATAAAGAAATAAACTAGAAGGGTGATACCTAGATTATAGAATATTTTTGTTGGATAGGGTATGAGTTGAATGATATGTTGCATGCTATGACAATTGTTGCGGGACTCGATTGTGTGCCCTAGTGGATACACACCTCAGATCTAACTGGAAACTGACTCAAACAATGCACCTTGCCCTATCACAAAGTCCTGGTGACTGCTAGCCTGACAATCGACCCTCTGTTGATGTGTCTAGACCCCGAATGGATCCCCCTGGGGAAATGCGCCTTGGAAAGTGCGCCATAGTGATTCCTCTGTTGGAATAAGATAATAAGGGTCTCAAACTAAGCACCCTAGGATCCTCTGAAATGGGTTAGAAGTATTTCCCTGGATCTGACATGACGATCACTCGGGAATCCGAAATGCATCCTCCCCAACTATCGCACCCTCAATGGTTGAGTGATGCGCGCAAGATGATTTCTCTGTCGGAATTTGACGACAAACCAGGAAATAGATGCATCCTACCCTCCTCTCAATTGGGTCGAAAGGGAATCACTAGATTCTCCCTGGTTGGGACAAGTCGAACCTTTTTTATGCTCAGTAGTTGCGCCCTCTATCTGGATAAGTGTTCCCTCACTATTGCAAAATTGATAATTGTTGTTGAAGTATGATGGAATATATGGATGATATTCCTGGTGACTAGTGTGTGTCTCTCAACACCGAAATCAACCTCTGGGTGTCTTCCTCCTGGAATCCACAAAATTCTCTCCTGAGATGCGCCTCTCTCCTCAACTGCCAAGTCAAATTCTTCATAATGATGAATTAGGTTGATTTACCTTCTCTTATAGCTACCCGAAACCATTAATTCGTTGTTGACTTATTTTTAGCTCGCCTACTCTATTTTTAGCTCAATTTGTCTTAAGCAAGATTTTATTCACTTTTAGCTCGATGTCACTTTCGAATTATAACACCCTCGGTTGTAGTGACCTCTAGTAACCTTGTTTACCCCTATACAACCCTGACTATAGTCTAATGGGGCTATTTAGACTACTAATCCCTCCTCTCTGGAGCTCCTATTCGGAAAGGGACATTACAGTCCTCCCTTCCCGAKATTKCTTTTCCTCAAGCAATACCAATCCATGGTGTTGTAACACTTTCTCACTCTCCCAAGTAGCATCCTCGATTGGAAGCCCTCTCCATCTGATCATACACTCTCTAATGACCCTGCTCAGTTTTCTCTCTGGAAACTCCAGTACCTCCTACGGAACCAACTCTAACTTTCTCTCCTCATCCAATGGGGGAAGCTCCTCGGATGTGTTGATGAATTGTCCCACGACCTTCTTGAGGTAAGAAACGTGGAACATGTTATGAATTTGAATCCCTTCTGGAAGCTTTATCTCATAGGAAACCTCACCTACCCTTTGCATGATCTAGGCTTGAGCTTCTGTAAGGTCCATAGAATCTAGGCTTGAGCTTCTATGTCCCACTCTTCTTTAGAGATGATTGTTTGTAGGGTTGGAGTCTTAGGAATACCAAGTCCCCAACCTCGAAGCTACACTCTATATTGTGTATTTCTACACTCATCTTCTGTCGATTTTGTGTTGTCTGTAGGTTCTCTTTTAGTAATTTGAGAATATCCTAACTCTTGGTGACCCAGTCCTTGGCTTTGGGAGCTCTACTCTCCCCGAAAACCAAGTCTATCAAAGTGGGAGCATCATAACCGTACAATGATCGGAAGGGTGTCATGCCAATGGACATGTGGAAGGTGGTGTTGTAGCAATGCTCTCTTAGATGTAGCCACTTGACACATGTTCTATGTTATTTGCTCACATAGTTTCTCAAATACCCCTCAACCCACTTGTTGACTATCTCAGTCTTCCCATATGTTTGAGGGTGATCACTGGTGTTGGGTGTCAAATCTATCCCCACCAATTTGAAAAACTCCCTCCAGAATGTACCAATAAACCGACTATCCATGTCACTGACGATGTTCCTCGGCAACCCATGGAGTCTGAAAACTTCCCTGAAGAATAACTCGACCACTTGAACTGCACTGTAATTCATCGGTATGGCATAGAAGTGTGAAAACTTGGTCAATTTTTCGACCACCACATAGATTCATTCCTTACCTTGAACCTTGGGTAGGCATGTGATGGAGTCCATCGATATGCTCTCCCATATCTTCTCCAGAATGGGAAGCGACTGAAGTAGTCTTGTTGGAAGTGTATGCTCTGACTTGTTCTGTTGACAAGTCACACACTCACTGATGTACCTCATAACATCCTGCTTGAGGCCCTTCCATGAGAACCTCTCTCTAGTCTTCCTGTAGGTTTTGAAAACCTTTGATGGTCTGCCAGTGGTGAATCATGAACTGGTGCTAAGATCTTCTTCTTGAGCCTTGAACCTGGTACTAAGTAGACTTTGTCCTTGTAGAATATGATGTCGTTAATGAACCTGTGCCTGTCATCCCGAACCTGCCCGTCCAAAACCTCACAAGCGAACCTGTTCTTGGAATACTCCACCAACAAATGGGATTTCCAATCCGCTGAAACCTCCATCAAAGAACATGTCACAGATCTCCTAGACAGTGCACCAACCACAATGTTCTTCTTCCCCTTAATATACTCTATGTCGAAATCGAAGGCCTGCACCTTCATCACCTATTTATGTTGGAGCTCATTGAGATCCTTCTACTCAAGGAAATACTTTAAGTTGTTATGATATGTTCTGACTACAAATTTTCCACCCACCAAATATTGTCATAAATAGAGTACACCCTCTCGGGCTGACTGAGCTTCGTTCTCTCAAACACAATGGGGTGTCCTCCCTGCATCAAAAATTCCCCGATGCCCTTGCCGAATGCATCACACTCTAATACAAATATCAAAGTGAAGTCTGGTAATGCTAACACTGTGCATTTTCCCATGACTTCATGTGATCGAAGGATTTTTGTGACTCATCGGTCCAAATGAAGGCCCCCTGTCTAGTGATATTTGTAAGTGGTGCTCCCAGTTGAGAAAAACCCCTGACAAACCGCCTGTAATAGTTTCATAGCCTAAAGAATCTCCTCAACTCTGTCACATTCTTGGGTGTTGGCCAATCCATAATGACTCTGATCTTCTCCTAATGCACGTGTACCCCCTGCGCACTAATAATGTGGACCAAGTAAAGTAGTTATGTCATGTTGAATTCACACTTTGACCATTTGGCATATAGTGATTGTGCCTCCATGATGTTGAGTACCTCATCTAAGTGCCTCAGATGTTCCTGCCATGTCTTACTGTAAACCAAGATGTCGTCAAAGAATACCAAGACTGATTTCCTCAACTGATCCCTGAATATGTGGCTCATGCAAAACTAAAATGTAGTCGGTTCATTGTTTATCCCAAATGGCATAACCAAGAACTCAAAATGATCGTAGTGGAATCAAAATGTCATCTTTTGTATGTCCTGCTCTCGAATGTTGATATGATGATATCTAGAGCGTAGATCAATCTCCGAGAAGAAAACTACCCCATCCAGTTCATCCATCAACTCATCGATGCAAGGGATATGATATCGGTTCTTGATTATTTTCTTTTTCAATGCCTGATACTTGATACACATCCTCATGGTACCATCCTTTTTCAGAACTAAGACAACTGAAGAAGCAAATGGACTGTTGCTAGGTCTGATGTGTCCCATCGCTAACAATTCCTTAATTTATTTCCCTATATCATCCTTGAACCTCTGAGGAGGATGATAGGGTGGTGTGATCATGGGTTTAACCCCATCCTCCAACTCAATGGTGTGCTCAAATCCCCTATCAGGTGGTCTCCCTGGTGGGATCGAAAAAAATACCTGTTGATGTTTCCCTAACAAGGTCATGATATTTGTATGATACTGCTACTGACCATATGAATCCCTTTGTGTAGTGATCAAGCACTCTACAACATACGTTACCTCCCCATGCATGAATATCCTCTCCATCCTCTTGGACGAAATTGTCTTGGGTGCCCCAGTCGACATTCCTCTCAGCACAATCCTCTTCCCCTCACAGTCTTTGAACCCCATCTCCAGGGTTTGGTAGTTGGTGGTGATCTTTCCCAAGGTGATCAACCACTGGACTCCCAACACCACATATGTGTCAGATAGGTCAACTACATAAAATGTGTCTATCATGGTGTAGTTACCTAGCTTAATCTCCATGTCTGGAACTCTGTCTAGACATTTCACTGTGTGGCCATCTGCTACTACAACGTCAAACCCCTCAAACACCTTTGTCTGAAGTGCCTGCCTCGACACCAATGAAGCATCAATGAAGTTGTGGGTGGCCCCACCATCTATCAGGGAAATTTCTCATTGTCCCTGAATAGTCCCTCTGATTCGGAGGGTATCATACCTGGGAACACCAGAAAGGGTCGTTATGACTCCTCCCGTTGGTGCACGTCTGTTAGCCTTCTCACGAGGCTATATCACTACCGGTGGTTGGGTCCCTGCTGGTGTCGGTGGTCTTCGGGGAGGTTTTTCCTTCACCTATGATGGCTCCTCTTCTTAGCTAGTAGAACCACTATCCTAATCCTCCTCCTCACTATCCACATTGTCTACTGCCACCTCAATATAATGTATCTCCCCCTTTCCCATGCACCTGTGCCCTGGAACCCAAGGGTCCTTGCAGGTGAAACAAAGTTTCTTCCTCATAAGCTCTCACCTCATCTCATCATCCAACTTCTCCTTTCCCTTCCACTCCCTCTGGAATCGATTCCTATATATCTTGGTCCCTCTTTGGTATGAAGTGTTTTGAAAATGGTTTAGTCTTTTGAGCTGAGTTTTCTAGATATCGAGTGCATAAGATGAAATCCTGGAAGATGTGAGGCTTGTATGTATTCACCCATCCTCGCAAGGGTTCTGTGAGACCCTATGTGAACAACATAATCAACCTGAGCTCTGAGATATCTGTCACTACCACTGCTACCCACTGAAACTCTGTGATAATGCCTCTGATGTGCTCGTTTTCCTCAACTAGGCTAGATCCCTAAAATGGATCTCTAGATCCCTCATGTCAAACTTGTCCATGAATCTCTCTGTGAACTCCCTATAGGAAGTGATGTGACTTTGACCCAACGTCACCATTCCATGATGACACCACTCATGTGCCTCACCCTCCAAGTGTAGGGTAGAGGAACTGATAGCCTCTGTCTCATTCATCTAGTTGAGCTTGTCGTACGCATCTAGATTTTGTACCCAAGCTCTGGCAGTGCATTTGGACGATCCATCAAAAGAAGATATGGTGAGTTTCCCAACTTTTTGGATGAAATCCATGTTATATCCCTATTGTTGTTACTTTCCTCCTCTCTGAGGATCTTTGGGGCGGTTCTGGAGTCTAATTCCATAGTACTCGACCATTGTCATGACCTGATGGAAGTCACGACCCAATGCTGCGTAGTCCCTCATGTACTCTGCAATGTATTTTGCCTGAGTGGGTTTCCTCTGTGCTATCGGTTGTTGTGTTATTGTTGGGGGTGCCCTCTGGAGACTAGGGAACAATGGACTAGGAATCCTACTCAAAGAAGTGTATGTGCGAGTAGGTGAATAGGATCTACTTCCTACCTATGAGTTCCCCTGTGTTGCATGTGGGGCTTATGTTCCCGGTGCGCTCACTATAGCCAATCTATCAACCTTCTATTCCAAGGACTAAGTCATGGCCTATTAACTGACCACCAGATTGTTGATAACCTACATGAAAAAATCATTTGGGTCCATGGGTGCCTTACCACTGCCATATGAACTCTCATAACCTCCTCCCATCACCCTCTTTGCCTCACGCTTTGCCTCATTCTCTGCCCTTCTCTTTGCTTCCTGGTGCGCCTCTTATTCTTCCTCTGAACTAGGAGGAAAGGGGGGGAATCTGGTCTAGGTCTCCTCTCCCTACATCTTTTGTAAGTGACATACTCGTCACCTACATTCTCATGACCCTCTGGTTCACCTGTTGAACTCATCGTCTTTAGTCACAGGCTGGCAGGACTAAAGCTCTGATACCACTGTAATATCCCAGATTCAGCTAGTCTAGGAAAAGCTGCTAATCTCTTGTGTCTACTGTATGATCTGATAAATTGGGGGGGGTTGGATGCGTTTAAGTTGTGGGTCTTAACATGCTTGGTGTTTTTGCATGTGTGTGTAGATAAATAAGTTGTTTACAACATATGAATAAGCATATAGATACATAATGACACAAAAAACTGTAAATGATATGTTATGAGTTTTCTACTGGTTACAATGCCATATGTGGCTGAAAATAGAGAATCACTCATCTAGATCAGATCTAAGTGGATCTTATCTGAAATACAATAAAGAAAATAAACTAGAAGGATGATACCTGGATAATAGAAGACTGTTGCTAGATAGGGTATGAGTTGAATGATCTGTTGCGCGCTAAGACAACTCACACGGTAACTGTTGTGAGACTGGATTGTGCGCCCTAGTGGCTACACACCTCGGATCTAACTGGAAACTATCTCAAACAATGCACCTTTCCCTCTCACACAGTCCCGGTGACTGGCAACCTGACAATCGACCCTCTGCTAATGTGTTTGGACCCCGGATGGATCCCCCCGGGGAAATGTGCCCCAACTACTGCTGGAAAGTGCACCATAGTGACTCCTCAGTCAGAATCAGATGATAAGGGTCTCAAACTGAGCGCCCTATGCTCCTATGAAATGGTTTGGAAGGATTTCCTTGGATATGACCTGATGATCACTCATGAATCCCAAATGCGTCCTCCCCAACTACCACACCCTTAATGGTTGAGTAATGCACCCAAGATGATTTCTTCGTCAGAAACTGATGAGAAACTAGGAAATAGATGCGTCCTTCCCTCCTCTCAACTGGTTCATAAGGGAATCATTGGATTCTCCCTAGCTGGGACAAGTAGAACCTATTTGTTTCTCAGTAGTTGCGCCCTCTACCTGGATAAGTGTGCCCTCACTACTACAAACTGGATAACTGATGTTGAAGTACGATGGAAGATCTGGATGAAATGGTGTATTAATTATAAACCTACATGTTTCAAATCCAGAGTATATGGAGGATGATGCCAGACAAGAAGAGGAACATATGGCTGCATCCAAAACTACTTCGCTTGCCTCCACTACTCAAGCAGGTAAATAACACTCTAATGATCTTTTTATTAATGAAATACTTGTAATAATAATAACAAAAAATATCAATTTAACATTTCTTTATTATTGCAGTTGATTATCCACACCCCCCTTGTAGCATCCTTGACGTCGTGAGTACACGACCAAGTCATCAATAAGACATGCAGAGGCTAGAACAACTAAAGGGGAAGAATGAACTGACGACCTATTTTATGAATTCATTTCAAACAGAAAGAAACCAAAAAAGAAATGATTGTGCTTAGAAACATCATGTACCATATTGTGATTTTTGATGACAAAATTTATTGAGATGAAGTATTTTGTGTCTAAATGAATAAATTAATTTTATATGTTATTGTATGATTTCTATATGTTTTTTTATGCACAAAACTACATATGTTTCTTTATGAATTTGTTGTTTTGCTTGTGTCTATGCATGAATCTTAATGTCTTGCTTTCACTTATTTTCTAGTAGATAGTTTGGGTAATGGGGAATTGAGAGTGATGTGAGGG
>JZKD02S1786795.1:51109-77595 GCA_000966675.3 Picea glauca
GGAATAAGGGTGCATGGTAATCTCTTGGTCTTGTTATCTCTCTTCATAATTTTCTTGGTGATATTCTTGCTAAGTATGACACAAGTTTGAGAGAGAAAGTAGTGCAGCTGCAACTACGGCAATTGTGTATGGTACTTGTTCTATGAATATGGAGACTCTCTCTCTCTTCTGCACTACCCTTGGAGAAGGATCACTCTACTTGTCTTTATTTGTTGTTGCAGTTAGCAACTAGGTTTTATATGTTGGTTTTGGAGTAGGCTTGCCAAAATTATACTAAGTAAAGGTTAGTGTGCTCGGGGGTAGCATATGTGAATTTCTATGGTTGGGTGACAATGATGTGACATTGTTTATGGTTAAATGAGCATACCAAAATTTCAACATGGTATCATATATGGTTTCCTTCATAACACTCTAACCAGTGGAAGGAAAATCCTTAGTTTCCCCCATTTCCAAGCTCGTTGAGCACTTACTGAACTCACTGAGAAGGTCTCTTAAGTAGGGTGCATATTTTCCTCTGATCAGATCTACAAATTTTTGAATTTGAGATATTAGGGTTTCCTCATAAAAAGCCCAAGTTTGCAATGCCAGTTCCTTCATCTTGGTTCCTTCGTACCAGTTGAAGCACCAGTGCCAATTGCAGTGTCAGTTGCAACACCAGTTGCATTACCATTTGCAACGCTAGTTGCAGTGACAGTTGCAACACCAGTTGCAGTACTGGTTACAACACCAGTTGGGGTGCATATTTTCCTCTGATCAGATCTACAAATTTTTTAATTTGAGATATTAGGGTTTCCTTATAAAAAGCCCAGGTTTGCAATGCCAGTTCCTTCATCTTGGTTCCTTCATACCAGTTGAAGCACCAGTGCCAATTGCAGTGTCAGTTGCAACACCAGTTGCAACACCAGTTGCATTACCAGTTGCAACGCTAGTTGCAGTGACAGTGCAGTGACAGTTGCAACACCAGTTGTAGTACTGGTTACAACACCAGTTGCAATGCCAACACCAGTTGGGGTACCAGTTGCAGTAAAGTTTTTGTGAAATGTTGAGCATAGTGCATCTCCAGTTACCTTTATAATGCAAGTTGGATCACTTTGAAGTTTTAGGGTTCTTCATTGCTTGTTGTTGCTGCCAGATGGTGCCATTGTCTGTTGTTGCATGTCACTATTGTTGGAGGTATGTACTTATATATGTTTAAACTCTATCATTATTTTGAGTGTGATTGTAGGAGAATGAACCTCTACTCCAAGCAACAATCGTATATCCATATGGATCTCATATCCAACACATTTATAGGAACAATACACTCCTAGTTTGATTGTTTTCATATGCATCTAGTGGTTATGAAATTATTGTGACCTTATGAACATCTAGTTGTATTTTGATCTATTGAAGTTATGATTATCATACTAACCTCTGTTCAAATTTAAATTTAGAAACTAACTTTATTCAAAGTATTAGATTGATTAAGGTTGACACTTTAGAGTTTATTTTCACTATATTCTCTAACTCAGATTTATGTTTAGAAAGGATATTTTCTTAAGTACAAGGTACATGTTGAAGATAATAATTGTCATCTTGATTGAAGGAGACTTGGAATAAAATCAACAACACTCATTCTCGAAGATAAGAATCCAAGTTCCAGGTTTGATTAAGTCAATAAGTTTATGATTTGCACATATAAAGTGTGATAATTTCCACATTACTAGTTGTGACAACAACCCTTGAAAGTTTCTATTATTGCTAAATACAATGAATACTTGTCAGCATATGAGTACTATTGATATAAATTCTTGCAAGATGAACTAACATCTCCTCTAGGAGATACTTCTTGTTTTTCTTCAAGGAAAGTCACCTTGGTAATAATATGATGATTACCATGAGATCGTTTTTTTTTTATTCTTGTTGACATAGATATGTTCTTATGAAAATGTTATTATACTTTTTGTTCTTGTTTTATTATTCCGGGAAGGTTACCATGGAGGAATGATTGATCACAACGCTGGAAGAGTGTTGTTCCTATTTCTTATTATTGTATTTTTATTTTGGATCTTGTTTTAGGCAGGTCACAAGCAATAGCTTTGAGAAGGAGCTACTCTGATTATTGCTCTCATTCTTGTTTTTATTATTATAAGAGTATTATTCTTGTCTATTGTTTTTCCCTTTGTTGTCCTTTTTCTAGGAAGGTCACAGGTGATAACTCTGAGGGAATCTATAGTGACAGTTGCAGGAGACAACATATTAGATGGTATCTAGTTTGAGACATAGAGTAGACTATCCAGATAAGAAGTTGTATATGTGAACGTATACATCCATGTACAAAAGAAGAAGAAGATGAAGAAGGGTACTTTTGCGAGATACAAAGTATCTCATATGGAGATTCATTGTAAGGAGTAGAAGGATCCAAAGATGACCAAAAAAATCCCTCTATTGTAGTTGATCACTCTTCAGATCATCAGGAAGAGTTAGTAGATCTAGAAGGGCCTACCCAAAATTATTGTAGTAACCAAGAAGAGACTAGTGTGGTCCCATGAAACTTTTCATGATGCAACATTGATGAGCCATATCACGAGGAGAAGATGGCTCTGGAGATTATACAAATTTAGAGGGAGTCAAGCTTCAAAGGGAAAATGGAGACTTAGATACTTTCAGATTCAGATGGAAGAGAGAGACAACTTTCGGAACTGACAAACAGATGCCATGGGTTGAGAAGGATAGATTGAAGCTTCATAGGCTTCGAGGAGATATGAGATCTTATGGGAAGATTCTCCTGCTTCAGTAAAATTTGCTACAGTGATCGAGGAGGAAGCTAGTTAGAAGGACTGGGATACATATATTTTCCTTGGTTCTGAGACCAAAAGGGAAGTAAGTGGTGACTTCCAAGTTTATCTACAAGATCAAGCATGTTGCAAATAAATAGCCTAGAGATGTACAAAGCCTGATTTATGTCTAGAGGATTCTCCCAACAAGAGGGGGAAGGCTATGAGGTGACACTTGATCTAGTATATTTCTACCAACGATCATGTAGCAGATATGTTGACCAAGACTCTATCAAGGACAAGCTTGGAGTGGTCCAAATGTTTTTTTTTTCTAGTAGTGATAAGTGATGTGTTCCCTAGTAGAGGGAAGTGATGATATCTCCAGTAGTGGAAGATACTCCAGCATAGGTTGGTAATCCAATGCAGGCTGGTATGCTACCCCAGTGCAGGTTGGTACTCCAACGCAGACCAATATGCTACCCTAGTGTAGGTTGGTACTCCAACGCGGGCTAGTATGCTACCCCAACATAGGTCGGTAATCCAACACAGGCTGGTATGCTACCCCAACATAGGTTGGTACTCCAATGCATGTTGGTATTCTACCCCAGCGCAGGTTGGTAGTCCAATGCAGGATGGTATGCTAGCCTAGGGTAGGTTGGTACTCCAACACAGGATGGTATGCTACCCCAACGCAAGTTGGTAATCCAATGAAAGTTGGTATTCTACCCCAACACAGGTTGGTACTCCAATGCAGGATAGTATGATACCCCATAGCAGTTTGGTACTCCAACGCAGACTGGTATGCTACCCCAAAGCAGGTTGGTACTCCAATGAAGGTTGGTATGCTACCCCAACACAGGTTGGTACTCCAACCTAGGCTGGTATGATACCCCAGTGTAATTTGGTGCTCCAACACAGGCTAGTATGCTACCCTAGCACAAGTTGGTATGTTACTCCAACACGGGTTGGTTTATTACCCCAACGCAGATTGGTATGCTACTCCAACGAAGGTTGGTACGCTACTCCAGTGAAAGTGCAGAACTTCCTATGAAAAATAGATCCATGATTGGCAATAGGACAATGACCAAGCTTTGTATAAGAGAAGAAGTAGTGATGATGGTTGTGCCAATAGGAATACCTTCCTCGTTAAGAGGGAGTGTTAAATTTTTTAGTTAGATTCTATGCGAGTTGATGAGTTACTAGTTCTGCATGAACTAGATGTCGACCTATAGTGTAAAAAATGATTCTCATTTAGAGTGTCCATCAGTAGTATCAGAGATTACTAGCTGGAGGGCCAAACAATAGTGTTGGAGGTGTTTTCCATCTAGATGGCTAATGTGCGACTATGGTGGTGATACTTGTTACATTATCTGTTTGATCATATGATATCTTGTGTGTCTATGGTGATTCTACCTGTAGACTAGTTTGCAAGACCATGTGAGTCTTTCCCATGCCATGTGAGATGGATGGATTTGTTTGAGACCACTACATGAAGAACATATTAGTTAATACCTCCCTAGCCAAGAAGGAGTGTTGATGTTTTGGTAGATGCGGGAGGTATTAACCTCCACGTGTAACCTATGACTTAGATCAAAATATTTCAGAAGCAAGTGAACCTTTCAACAGATGTGTGGAAACCATAGAAGACAAGTCGACCTAGCAGAATAAATAATATTAGAATATTATCTTCCAGAAATATAAGTCGACTCCACAGGAAAAAGATAAATAGAAAATATAATTACTAGAAAGTCAGGTTGACCCAGCCAGAAAAGTCATTGGATAGATTAATATAAATAGAGGACGTTTTAGCTCATTTGAAAAAAAAATTTATTGTGCAAGTCTTGTGGAGAGATGAAGTTGCAGTTGCAACTGTAGTTGCAAGGAGGAATAAGGGTACGTGGTCATCTCTTGGTATTTGTCTCTCTTTTGGTGATTTTCTTGGTGACATTCTTGGTGATATTTATTCTAATTATAGTGCAATTTTGAGAGAGAAAGTAGTGCAACTACAGCTACTGCAGTTTTGTATGGTACTTGTTTTGTGAATATGGAGACTCTCTCTCTTGTGCGCTACCCTTGAAGAAGGAGAACTCTAATTGTATTGAGTTGTTGTTGCAGTTAGCAACTAGGGTTTATCTGTTGGTTATGGAGTAGGCTTGACGAAATTATTATAAGTAAAGGTTAGTGTGCTCGGGGGTGGCATATGTGAATGCCTATGGTTGGGTGACAATGATGTGACATTGTCTCTGGTTAAACGATCATACCAAAATTTCAACAATAGGGAATAATGTCCAAGCATATATCATGAAATCTAAAGAAGTATAAGATACAACATACTTAAATGCCTCAAATATTGAAATGATGCTCACCATAATGTTGACTTGTACCTCATGGAGAAAGGCCCACTTCCTTCTTAAATCCAGCTGGTGTGGTCGATGCCATCTAAAAATATATGACCTATGTGGTGGTGAGAAGGGTCTCCATCAGTGAAAAAGGATACTGCTATTCATGTAGTCTCTCGACACTCCATATCTACAACCTGAGGGCCTCATGGCATAATCTTGTTAGTTATCCACAAAATGGGGATAACATATGTCTCCTACTTGGGGACATGTGCTCTTCGTAGAGTGCATGAGAACTGCATCATCTCCTGGTAGAAATGTTCCTACCAAAACTTAGAAAAAGGGATCAAAGCATCTAGGTTGGTGCTATCACCCTTTATCCATAAAAATCCAAACTAAAAGCTAATCTATAAAAGAAAATTTTTGACATTTTTTCAAAAATTTCTAAACTAAACATGAAACAAATATGCAAGTAAAGAAAAACAAAAATGAAATGCATCTAAACTAATATTAGCAATCAAGATGCAAATTAAGGGGAAAGTAAGATGACCTGCCTACTTACTTGGGGCCTTAGGGCCCTGAAGATCAGGTGATGACTAATGTCAGGTGAAGTCATACAACTAGTGCAACCACATGTTTATCATTTCATCACGATATCTCCCCCTATGCTTAATCATGTGAAACAACAAAGACAAGTCCAACACATAATAATCATGAGCATAAGTAGACATATAATCCATCATGAAACGAAACTCATGGAGATGGGAGGGAGGGAGGAAATCTTGTTAGAAAGAGAAACCATCAACATGATCATCCTACCAGAAAGTATAGCCACAAACCTGATCAATCCATTTCTAAAGAGGGCTACCATATGTAGACAACAACTTGTCTTCATCTTCGCTCATAAAATCACTGCTTCCTAAAGGTTGCTACAGTATAAGAAATCCCAAAGGAACCTATTGGTTTCCCATACAAGGGGAAATGGGGTAAGGCACAACCTCTTGTCTAGAGAAAAAAATCCTCCATTTTCCTTAGGAAACGTCGCTTCTTCATTTGCAAATCTTCGCCCAAAATCTCAACATCAAATAATTTATGTTTGGTAGCTCGATCCTTGGACTTCTTTGGGATGGCCATGACCTGGTGTCTATCAAAATCTGAGCACAATGAATGAAAATCCTCCCGGAACAATTTTTCACCCTCAAAAGGGTATGTATCAAAGGATGATTGAATACTGAGTATGTTGCAACAAGTCATCCTCGAAGGGGAAGAAAAAATATGTATCTTTATCATCACTAGGTTGCCAAATATCTGAAGACCAATCCTCTGGAAATGACACCCCCTCTTCCTGAGAGCTACCCTCAATGTCATAAATGGGGTCTCTATCAAAATAGAGACAACTAATATCCCATATGTGTCCGTCAATCTGTATGAAAGTGTGTATAGGCTCGTCAACCATATCGAAAGGTACTTTCATAAGACCATTAGTATGACTGAAAATGACCATATTTTCTTCTTTGTGTGCAGGAGGAGTAGAAGCATGGATGTCTTCAATTGGATCTTCAAATTATTCATCATCGAGACTGATCGCTTCTTCAATATCATGTGTAGGAGGAAAAAAAGGTTGGACAACCTCATCTTCATCAAGCGAGATCAAAGATAGTGGTGCCTTAATATGCTGCACTTTATCATAATTTTTTTCTTCTTCTTATGGACACGCCCCTCCATCACCTCTTCATCACAAGAGACTTGATCCTTAGTGCATATTTCTTTTCTTTCTTTTCTTCAAAGGGGTCTTTCATATCCAAGGTTTCCTCTGATACTTCTTCACTTTTGAGGTCATGGAATAAAGCATCATCAATGTCTTTGAAAGGGTCACAACTCATCGTGTTCTCTTCTTGATTACTTTCTTCATATGTTTGTTCTTCGAACACTTCTTCATCGTCAAGGGAAGAAAATAACTCTCTTATGGGATTCATCTTTTCTTTAGAAACTTTATTAGCATCCTTCTCCTTTTCCATCTGTAATAATTCCATCGTTGAGTCACAATAAGTTCTAGATGAGGGTTCATCCCATGGTGCCATAATTCCATTGGCTGAAAAGACACTTCAAAGGAGTCGCCAGGCGATATTAAGTCTCACCAAAGGAGTAAAGGGGAAAGAGAAAATTGGGTTCTTGGAAGGTGGATTAGTCAGACGAGCTTCAAGAAGATCTCATCAAGAAATGTGGAAAGGGAATGTCCCTTTGGTGGAGTTTCTAGGAAAGCTAGGGGATAAAGGCTTCGAGATAGCTTGCCAAATTGTCGTTAGCATTCTAAAGAGGATTCAAAATCATCCCCGACAATGGCGCCAAAATGTTATCACGCAATTTTTAGGTTGGGAAAATACTGACACAACCACTAAATGGAGACAACTAATATTTCACCTATCCATTGTCACCTTAGTCAGGTGTCCCTGTCACTTTAGAGGTGAGGTAGTCACCTCAAGGGGGGAATCCAAGTGACCCTAGGGGGAATGAGATGGAAAAGGATGAATATGGAGAAAATGTCCCTAGAGGTCAAATATAAATGGTATGAATGTCTTGTAATGAAGTCTTGGGAAGGTCCAAGGGTTTCCAAGTACGTTGAGTGACCTGCAAATGGTGATATATCTGCTCGAGACACAAGAAAAAAACACATATATTGCAATATAATCAATTGGAAAATAAAGTTAAGCTTGTTTTCCCTAATAGAACTTGTTAGTAAAAATGTATATAAAAAATAAGATGGCACCATAAGAAGCAAAATAAATACTAGAGATCAAGTAGAAGATACAAGAGAAAGACTAGCTAAGACTAGCAAAACTCAAGATGAAAATCCAAGATACTAGCATGAAAAGATAAGGCTGTTGTAAACACTTTTATGCAGAAAATTATATCAGCCTTATGGTTGTAACAATCAATGTATTACATCAAGAAATTCAGCCACTGAAAATCCTTCAAAATTTGCCAAAAAGTGCATTAGACCAAGAAGAGTAAGTGTGTAAATTTTGGGTAAATTCCAACGATTGATAAGAGAGGTATTGAAGCAATTGAGTTAGAGTTTATGCGGCCCTAATGGATGAAAATGAAATTTTATAACAACTGAAAGAACTATCCCTTTGATGGGGATTCCCTAGATGTTGGGAGGTTCCCAAGGCACAAGGAAGACAATCCAAGCTACAAGAAGTAAAAACGATAAAATATTACGTTTCCCAATGCAATATTTTGTTTCTCCAATGCAATACTAGTACCTTTAGTTATGGGTTAATGGGGTCAAAAAGAAAGATCTAGGGTTACTAAACCCTTTGGGGTATAAATTCTCTTACTTCCCAAGGTAAGTAACCTAGCTAGGGTTAAAGATGAGGGGTGTAAATCCTCTTACTTCCTCAACAAAACCCTTGCAAAATAAATTTTAAAAGCTTGATAAAATGTTGGAAACTAGGATAGGGGTGACTGTCCTTATACTCCCTATCTAGCCTTGGCCAAAAACACCTTATCTTGAATCACCAATGATAATAACAAAGTAAACAACCATACCATTTCAAGAAAAATCTTTAACATGCCAAATTAAGCCTCCATAAAAGCAAGAGAATGACCTCCAATAGATAGTGCACCATAATTATCATCAAACCATAACCAAAGAGAATTATTCTATAGCACCAAAGGAAAAACACTCCAAGTGTAGAAAAAATTTCAGACCAAGTACTTCTCACAAGAGGGAGAGTTATGATAAAATGAGATCTTATGATCTCTTATTGATACAAAAATTTCACTAAGATAGTTTGTCCACATAATTATGGGTAAACCACAAGACTAGGGGTCAACAACCCTAATATTTCCCCTTTACAAAGTAATATTAAAAAATTCATTTTAATTTCACTTTTGCACAAAGAAAAATGCCTAGTCATATGGACGTCACCCCTTTAGGGGACATTTTGGCACTAGGAGGAGTTTGTTGGTGATGGAGGAGAGTAGAAAGGCTTCCCAAATACACATGTCAAGAATCTCAAAAACTTCCTTCATGATCAAGGCTCAATTCCCTCAAAACGTCCTTGTGCCAATGCATGTCAACTCACCACCAAACCCTAACCCCCTAGGTGACATCATGCCTCTAGAAGTGATGTTTTGCCTCTCCTATGAAAAATGTTTAGCATGTGGGATCTAGGTTATGTTGTCCAAGTCATCTTTTAAGCCTTCAAAGTTTGATCTCTCTCATCTAGCATGCAGGCCCTTGGCATCTGCCTGTGGGCTTCAAGCCCCATGGAAGCCCAAGCTAGGCTTGTTCTTCCAAAATTGTCCACCAACTAGGTCCTGCAAAGACAAATAATCATACCCTCCAAGGATATCAAGTCATAACATCATGATAAGTGAATCCAATCAATAAATTATCCACCTAAGCATGTGCATCAAATATAACTATGTCAAACAATTAAGTGCTCAAAGACATTATGCGACTTGTCAAGCTTGAATATGGGAGGGTTGACTAGGTGTCCTATTAGGTAGATCTTTCCCTAGGTCAAGGAGAGTTTCCAAGAGATCCCTCTCTAATCCATGTAAAGTGGGTGAAGTGGTTAGGGTCAAGACTCAAGGGGCATACGAATCATGACATACAAGAGGTCGTAGTGTCTCATTCATGAGTTCCTTTTTAGAGGGTATGTTGTACCTTCATTTGCAATGCACTTTTCCAAGCCCATTATTTTTCCATTCTTTCATTATTTCATAAATTTAAGGAAAGTTTGAAGGCCACTGCCCTGGCATGGTGTCCATATAATGACATTCTTAGCCACAAACATCTAGTAGAAATGAGAAGGATGGCTCGTGATGAGACCCCCTTTCTCTCATCCATCCAACTAAGAGCCATTATCCTGGCTTGGTGACCAGATGATGGTAATTTCATACCACTATATATTCATGGACATGATAGGTTTCCTCGTGATGATAGCTCCTATCCTTAAACTAACCTTTTAAGAATTCTTAATTATATTTTTTTTTGGGTATCCCTTTTCTCAAAGATAATTGTTTCATTGCTTTCTTGGGTGATCTATGGGTGAAGCATCTAGAAGGTTCATACATAGTATTTTATCTTTTACCCAACATCAATCCCTCTTTGCCTTCATCCCCTTATTCCTATATAATGAGGGAAAACCCCTTCTTGGGTCAATATACCCTAAAATCCCAAGAGATAAAGAAATGGGGGGAAATAGTGATGGAAAGTGGTAAGTATGCTCGGGAATGGTACAATGGCTCTTCAAGGGAGTTCCTAGTAGCAAAACCATCCCCAAGGAACACCACTTACTAAGGTACAATGTCAACCACCAAGGTGAAGTAGGGAAAAAGGCATAATGTCTAAGGATATATCATGAAATCTAAAGGAATCTAAGATACAACATACTTAAATGCCTCAAATATTGAAATTATGCTCACCATAATATTGAATTGTACCTCATGGAGAAATGCCCACTGCCTTTCGAAATCCATTTGGTGTGGTGGCTTCCATCTAAAAATATACGACCTTTGTGGTGGTGAGAAGGGTCTCCATATGTGCAAAAGGATATTGCTAGTCATGTAGTCTCTCGACACTCCATATCTACAACCTAAGGACCTCGAGAAATGATATCCTTAGTTATATACAAAATGGGGATAACAAGACTTACCTCTGAATTCTCTGAAGACCACATCTTGACAGTAAACTATTCTCCTTGATGCATGATCCCATAGCTTATATCCTTTCATTCCTTCTTTATATGCAATGAAAATACATTTCATTGCCTTCTTGTCTAGCTTGCTCCTTTTTTCCTAGGGAATATGCAAAAATTCATCAAGGCCAAATACTTTGAGATATCAACCAAAGGATTCTTACCTAACCATACCTCATGTGGAGTTATGTCGACTAGCACCAATGAAGGAGATATATTCACCAGATATCTTGCATTATCGACTGCCTCTGCCCATAATTCTTGTGTGTGAACTAAGCATGCTCCTTGCCTTATCCATCAACGTTTTGTTCATTCTCTTGGTAACTCCATTTTTTTGTGGAGCATATGGTCTGGTATTTTGGCATGCTATGCCACACTGCTTGCAGAATGGATCAAATTATTTTCCATGGAATTGACCACCATTTCCAGTTCTCAACACCTTAATCTTCTTATCTGTCTAGTTTTCTACAAGAGATTTAAACTCTTTAAATTTCTCGAAAACCTCTAATTTATTCCTCAGGAAATATATCCATGTCTTCCTAGAAAAATTATCTATGAAGGAGACATAATACAGGGATCCACCAAGTGAAGGCATTGTAACTAGTCCAAACACATCACTATGCACCAATTCTAGAATCCCATTTTCCCTTGTCACTCCAGATGGGAACCTCATCCGACTTTGTTTTCCATATATGAAATGTTCACAAAAGTCGACTTCTAAACCACATTCAAGAAAACCTCTGACCATACCTTTGTTTTGCATAGCTTGAAGTTCCTTTTCTCCAATGTGTCCCATCCTCTCGTGCCATAGCATGGTTGGGTCAGATTTATCATGTCTTCTCGAGTCGGTTTGTACCGAATCATCCCAAGTCAAGTCAAGTTTATCCAAATTCGAGTCGACTTCAGGAGAAATGATGTTGTTGCATCGAGTCAATTCGACATTCCCTAACATCTTGTATAGGGTTCCAATTTGAACTCCTTTGATTAATACCATCACACCTCTAACCATATTGCACGAATCCTTATGAAATAGATTGTGCACTCCAACATCACTCATATTACTGATAGATATCATGTTTCATTCCAAACCCGAAATGTGTAGCACACTTGAAAGGGTTATTTTCCTCCCATCCTGCAGTATCAATCAAACTCTTCCTCATTCGACAATTTTGGTTGTCGAGTCGTCCCCTAAGAATACATCACCTCCATCATATCATTCATACCCATAGAACCATTCTCTATGTGGTGTCATATGATATGATTCTCCTTATTTGATCAACCAAAAACCTAGATCTTAATGTGTATTGGTCGACTCCAGGTACACATCACCTCCCTTATCCCGGGGTCATCTTTCTCTCAGTCGATTGCTTCTTGTCGAATATCGTACTAAATTCCATTTCCCTCAACTTACATTCCTTTTTGTGATGACCAGATTTACCGCATTTCCAACATCTTCTTGTCGACTGAACCAAGGATTTATATCTTCCTTTTGACTTAGAATTTCTACCGGAGAATTTTCCTTTATCTCTTTCAACTGGTCAACCTCTCACCACTAAAGCATCTTTGGTTGATCCTTCCATGTTATTTATTCTCATTTCTTCTTACAATAGAGAAGCTCCTATGTCTTGTAGTGCTAATGTGGTTTTATTACTCCCTATAGCCATGATTAATCTATTCCAGAAGTCTGGAAAAAAAAATAATAGGCTTATACACTTCTCCTCCTCAGTGATTTTAATATCCACGGATGATAACTGGATTAAAATGGTATTAAACACATTTAAATGCTCAGTCATCTAATTGCCATCACTCATTCTCAGAAGATACAATTTCTTTCTAAGAAACAACTTATTTACTAGATATTTTGACTGGTATAATATTCCCAGCTTGTCCCACGGTTTCTTGGTTGAATATTCACCTAATATATTTAGTATTACCAAATATGCAAGACAAAGTCGAATCGTACTTATTGCTCTTCTTTTGAGTTTCTCCCATTCTTCCATCGACATGCTTGTTGGATGGGTACCTGGACAGACCATTGTCCATTATTCTCAATATACAAGAAGATCTTCCATTTTAAGCTTCCAAAGCTCAAAATTCTGGCCACTGAATTTTTCTATCTTTATTCTTGAATTGCTCGCCATTCTTTACCATGAACTTTAACACGATTTATGAATTACAACCCTTAATGTACCTAGGGTTTAGCTCTCAGATTCAAGATTGTTAAATCAAGATCTGATACACACGTCAAAGCATAACCTTTCTATGATACCACTTTTCAGGAAATGAGATGCACTTCCACACTAAACCTAGCAAAAGAGAAGAAGAATTTAATCAAGAATGTAAATGACAAAGAAAACACACAGTACATAGAGACTTTACCCTGGAAACCAAAACCGGGAAAACCAACATTCCTTGATCATGTTTCTCTCTTGTTGTCCTATTCAATCTGAATAAAAGGTTAAATGTCTAACCTTGGTCCACACCTAAGACACAATAGACATCATACCCTCTTTCTTATGCAAGAAAAACCCTTGACAGGTTCTCTCTCGCATGCGTGCGAACGTTAATACTCATGCACCTTCCTCAGATCCGACGGTTGTCGATCCTTTTCACTGTGATCCAACGACCATTGTTTCTTCTATCAGTCATAAAAGGTTTTAAACCTTTTCTCCTTCTACGAGTCCTACTTTTGGATCTTGTCAACACTTATGATAAGTGTTATCCCTTCTGAGCTTGATCCTTAAAGGATTTCTATTTCCCGCGCACTCCTTGCGTTCGAGGATTTAGATAACTAAGTTTGAAGGATTTCCTAAAAGTAAATTTTTCTCGCCCTCCTAGCATTCCTCTGTTCTGGTTCTTCTATGCTTGGTCACTTATTGACGTCGATCGAAGGCTCACAACAATTATACATCTCGGAGCTTCAATCTCTAGGGTTCCTAGACTACTGGTCTGAAGGGAACACCATCCCAACTTGCAGGTCTTTAAGCTCTAAGTCAAGGCAGGGTAACTTGTGGGTTTACCATGATGGTAACTATGCCAAGAGGCTTGCTCCGACTATGGAACGGTGATGTAGCTCCCTGGGAGAGTGCCTTTGAGTGACTAAACATGGATGTATGGGAAAATCAAGCAGACATATATGTTCTCAAGGAAATGAATGCATATTCATAACTTAATCATTTAACACAGAGAAAGAAACCTTTATAGACATATAAATACTCGCATACATCCATTACTTACAATTCAAAGCATAATGAAAGAAAAACAGTTATTAGAATCATATAGTGTGATGCAATTGCTGAAAGGGGTGCTCATTTCCACCAAACCATAGGCTCAATCACTCCCAATGGATTTATCACTGGCCACCCCCAAACTTAAGCCACGATACTTCGAGATTCAATCTCTTACCTCCAGTTCAACAGAAGGTAGGGACAAAGGTTACTCTCCTTCTCCCAATACAGAAATAGATAAGGACGAAGGTTACTCTCCTTCTCCTGGTTCAATGTCTATTTTCTGTGATCAGAACTCACTGTTTCCTCTTTGAGTCCTTCCTCTGACCCGAGAGTTTCCTCTCTTGTCTCTGCATTTTATCCACAGGTCTCCCTCTGTCCACCACGCTTCCTTTCTTGCCTCCCTCTACAATATTGTGTGTGGATCGAATCTCCCAGTCTGTGGTCAGGTCCATAAGCCTTATTGATGGGCAGTTTGCCCCATCCCTCATTAACTCTTGAGGGGGCTTTCCCACCTACCAACCTGACGAGAATTCATTCATGGTCAGAGGGTTGTTCTGATCTAAGAAAATTAATTCCAGCATGGTATTGGTTCGATGGAGGTTAACGCAACCATTCCTGGTCCCCTCCACCGCCTTTCACAGCATTTCATGGTCTCTCACTTAGAAAATCCCCTCTTTCAACAGTCATGCAACACGTAACCATTTTCTATTAAAATAATCAAAATTTACATTCATTGACCTTCTACACAAGGTCCATTAAATCAAACATTCACACTTTTAAGTTTTCCATAGTTCCTCGGCCCATATAGTTATATTTACAGACTGGGGGAAGCAGGGTGTTACAATTCCCTCCCCCTTAAAGGAATCATCATCTTCAATGTTATATCTATCAACATGATATGTATGTACATAAGTAAACAAAATCGGATATGCCTGTCTCATGACATCTTCCATTTCCCACATAGCCTCATCTGGGCCAAAGTGTTTCCATTGCACTTTGACCTGTACAATGGTTCGATTCTTGAGTGAGGTTTCCTTCCTGTCCAATATGCATTGGGCTTCTGGCATAAATTCTCCCTCCAGATCCACCTGGATCACTAACCAGTCAATTATATGATTAACATCATGTACATATTTATTCAGTAATGAAACATGAAAAAAATTATGTGCCTTTTATTGTGGGAGGAAGTGCTAGCCTATAGGCTACATGCCCCACTCTATCTAAGACTTCAAAGGGTCTAGAATGCCGAGGTTCCAACTTGGCATAGGCTCCCATTCTCAGGGAAATCTTCCTGGGTCTAACTCTAAGATAGACATGGTCTCTGGTCTTGAACTCTCTGGGAGTTCTCTTTATGTCGATGTAACTTTTCTATCCATCCTGAGCAATCTTCAGAGTTTGTCTTATCTGAACCACTTGTTGTTCCATTTCTTTCAGCATGTCGGGTCCGATTGTAATTATTTCCACTAGATTGCTCCACCTGATTGGAATCTTGCACTATCTACCATAGAGGAATTCAAAAGGGCTCATCTTCAAGGATTCTTGATAACCGTTGTTGTAGGAAAACTCTACCAATGGTAGGTAGTATTCCCACTTCTTAGGATGATGCATTACATGCATCTTTAGCATGTCTTTTACTATTTGTTTCACTCTTTCTATTTTTTCATCATTTTGGGGGTGATAAGCTATGCTGAATAACAATTTTGTCTCCAAACCATCCATTAGGGATTTCCAAAAGTTCAAAGTAAACTTGGTATCTCGGTTAGATACAATTTCCTTGGGCATGCCATGCAGTCTAAATATCTCCTTCATGAAGATTTTGGCAATATCTATGGCCTTGCAAGTTGATTTGACGTGAATGTAATGAACATAATTACTCAGTTTTTCCACCACAACCATGATAGCATAATTTTTCTTGGTCGACTTTGGTAATTCGGTGATGAAATCCATGGAGATGGTTTCCCATTTCCATTCTGGGATCGGTAGGGGATTTAATAATCCTGTTGGATGTCGGTACTCTGCCTTAACTTGTTGTCATTCTAGGCACTTAGCTAGATAGTTAGCTATGTCTTTATTCAACCCACGCCAATAGAATTGTTTCCTAGTGGTTGTGACCATCTTCTGATATCCTGGGTGACTAGTATATGGTTTTTAATGTAGTTCATCCATTATGAACCTCTTCAAGTTGTCATAGTTGGGAATATACAATCTGTTTCTATAAATCAAAAACCCTCCCTCGAGCATCTGGTAGCCTTCATACTTCATCCATGTAGGCTCTTGTCTTAGGTATGAGGTCATAGTCTTGAATAATGGATCTGTCTCTTGTGCATTTCTGACTCTTTCCCTGACATTCGTTTCATAGGTGCTTACTGCTGCCAGATGAATCATTTTTATACTTCTTCTAAGGGCATTGGCCACCCTATTTTCCTTTCCTTTGATGTGTTTGATTTTGAAATCAAACTCACTAAGAAGAGCCATCCACCTAGCTTGCCTGGCATTGAGCTTTGGTTGATCAAATAGGTGCCTCAATCCACAATGGTCTATCATAAGCACAAATCTCCTTCCCAGGAGGTAGTGCCTTCTCATTTTTAAAGCATGTACTATGGCAGCCAAGTCTAGTTCATGAGTCACATAATTGATCTCATTCTCATTTAATTTCCAGGACATGTAGGAAATTACACGTCCCTCTTGCATAAGGACTCCTCCGAGTCTTTCCTTGTAGGCATATGTGCACACGAGGAAATCATTATCTAGGTCTACAATATTTAGCACGAGTGCATGGGTTAGGAGGTATTTCAGTTCCTGATATCTTTCTTCACATTTTGATGTCCAAATGAATATGATCCCCTTTTCTAAAGGGCATTGATTGAACATCCAATCTTGGAAAATACTTTTATCAACCTTCTATAGTATCCTGCCAGGCCCATGAAGGATCTGATATCTAATACATCCTTTGGAGTAGGCCATTCCATAATAGATCCACTGCCACTGCCACCCCTTCCTTAGAAATGACATGGCCTAAGTAATGGACTCGATTTTGAAATAAGTCACTTGCTAAACTTAGCGTAGAGTTGATTCTCTCTTAGTACTTGAAGTACGAGTCTAAGATGTTCTTCGTGCTCCTCCCTATTCTTTGAGTATATTGGGATATCATCCATGAAAATCAATACAAATTTGTCAAGGAATTTGTTGAGTACATTATTCATCAAGCACATAAAAGTGGCGGGGGCACTGGTTAACCCAAATGGCACCACCATGAATTCATAGTGACCATACCTCATTTTGAAGGATGTTTTGTGGATGTATTCATCCTTAATCCAGACTTGGTGGTATCCAAACCTTAAGTCGATCTTTGATAATATGGAAGCACCTCCCCATTGGTCGAACAAGTCATCGATTCTTGGTAAGGGGTACTTTTTCTTTATGGTTGTCTTATTGAGTTGTTCGTAATCTATACAAAGTCAGAGTGTGCCATCTTTCTTTTTCACAAACAAGACGAGCGCTCCCCACGGGGATACACTGGGTTGGATGTAGCTTGTGTCCATCATCTCCTTTAGTTGTAGCTTGAGCTCAACCAGCTTTGGCGTGCTCATCCTATATGGCATTCTAGATGCTGGTACCGCTCCCGGTGTAAGTTCTATCGAGAAGTCAATATCCCTTCTCAGAGGTAGACCTGGTACTTATTCTGGGAACACATCCTTGTATTCTCTTAATATGGGGTGTTCCTCTAGGTTTGGTTTGTTATCCTCAATAGAGTTCAACACATGTATGACATATAAGGAGCACCCCTTTCTGCAATACATTTTCATTTGAAGGGATGATATTTGCCTCACTGAGACAAGCTTTTGAATCCCTTGGAGGGTTGTCTTTCTCCCTTCTTCATTTACACATTGTAAATTTTTATGATAACAATCCAATTTAGTTTTGTAAGCAACCAACCAATCCATACCAATTGACAAGTCATAGGATCCGGGGGGAAGTATGTTAAGGGTTGCTTGGGTGGGCATTCCACCCATGATGAGTTGACAGGATGGTATGACCTCTGCCACTTTTCTTTTGGTCCCAGTGGCTAATTTCACCAGCCATGGCTTAACATGTCTAATTGGTTTCATTTTACACTTATCAATAGTCTAAGGGGCCACATAACGCAAATTAGAACCCGGGTCAATTAATATAGAAATTAGTTGATTGGTGATCATACCTTCCAGCTCCACTACTGAAGCTTGGTGGTCGGATTGATTATTGTCCAAGGCTGTATAGATTCGTGGCATGATCCTAGCCACATCATTGACGATGGTAGCTTCTTGGATATTGTAGACTCTCTTATTGTTCTATTGTCGGTGTGGGCATTCCCTCAATTTATGATCCTCTCCACAACCCCAATGTTTTAAGGGTTCCTTCTTTAGGTTATCGGTCTTTGTTGGGACTGTCTTAAAAGGTTTATTTCCACTTTGAGAGGGGAAATTTTGCTGATATATACTTCTAGTAGGAAGGCTCCTTCTAGAATATTTTTCATAGTTCTTAAATCTTGAGGATTTAAACCCCCTTCTTCTGGAATCCTGAACTACTCCTCTTCTTCCAGTCTTTGTGGGGTCTTGTCTTACTCCCAAGCTGTTCATAATAGTACCTTGCCTTCTAGATAGCTTCTTCTAAGGTATTTGGCTCGTCGAATTCAATCCTATCTCGATAAGTCAGAGGCAACCCACTAATGAACCACTGCATTTTTTCTTTTTCATCTTTTATGTAGGGTACATACCTCAGTAGTTCAAGGAATTTATTGATAAATTCATCTATGGTGAGTTTCCCCAGCCTGAGCTCATAGAATTCCTTAGTTTTCCCATCCATGTATTTTTCTGACGGATATTGCTTCCTGAAGTATTTCTCCAACTTTTTCCATGACAAGTCCTTCTCATGGAATCCTTTCACATTCCTAAGGTCTTCCCACCATATGGAATCCTTTCCATTAAGGTTGAAGATGGTTATTCGAGCCTTCAAGTTTTCACAGTAGTCATGGACTTTGAAATACTTCTTTAAACCAAGAAGCCAAGATTCTGCCTCTTCTCCCTTCTTAATCTCTCCATCGAAATAGGGTGGTTTGGATTTCTTGAACTCTTCAGGACCATGGGTTTTGGAACGCTTCAACTTCTTTCCTTTCCTTTGAGAATGTGAGTTGGCCATGCTACTAGAAGATCCTTCAGAGTTGTCAAATTCCTTTCCATAGGACTCTCGATGAGTGTCCCCTACCTCCAGGTTGGACCTTCTTTGTGGTAATTATCCAAGTGGGGTCACTTGTGGAGTCATTTTTTCGGATCTCAGGTGGACTCTGACTTCTCTTCTTGTGTCGTCGTTCCACATGAGTGGTTGTGGGTTCATGATGCAATTTCCTCTATATGTCGGATAAGCTCTCTAGCAAGACTACTTCAATTTCCATTTGTTTCTCTTACCCCTTTATCAATCTCTTGTCGTCAGCCTTGAAACTCTGTAACTTGGCCCTAAGGCTCCTTACAGTTTCAACCAGATCCAGAGGGGTTTCCACCTCTCTCCTTTCATCATATTCTTCGTCTTTGTCGTGGGAGTCGTCCCCCACTTCATGACACGTCACCATCCTTTAGTCTTGGAGTTTTTTCCCGTGATTTACTGACTACTCGAGTGTTGACAAAAACACTTATCGTTATCTAACAGTCTATTAGTTCATGAACAATACACAGTTCAATTTCTTAAATGCATACACTCAATAGAAATTTTCGTTCTTTTCTTTAATAACATTTTTAATTAGACTTTTTATAAAAGAGGTAAGGTAGAGTTTCATTCTTTTAAAAGTACTCCAAATAGAGTTTTTAAGTGACTCATCCGTGATCCCAAGAAGGCCAAGTGTTGTAACCATGCTCTGATACCAATTTGTAACACACCCAAGATGGGGCAAAGAAAAATAAAATAAAAAAATTGCATCCTCCTTACAGGAACAAATCCTCTTTCTCTCTACGGGTTCTAATTTGGAGAGTCTAGGACTCAGCCTGAGCCTTTGGTCAATATTCTCTGAGTCTAAATCAAACGAGACTTTGAGACCATGATAGTCTCACCTCTAAATCAGACACAGGCCCTTTCGGCCTCTGTTGTTGGTCTTATGATACCCATGACCTTCTCCTTTGTGCTTCAACGAAGTCTCGGAGTTGGCATTAGCCCCTTTTCTCTTGGCCTCTCCTTGGATGTGACGTGGCAATGACCACGCTATTGCAGGCATGGCCACAAGAATTTTGGGGTCAAACTACTTTTGGGCCTGCAATCCTCCTCAAGTCTCCATGTGTCCTCCTAACGAAACCACGGTTTGAATTGTGTCCCGCCCTCGATATTTTAAACTTCATGAAACTCATGTCCCCGCAATGCTATGGGATCATCGATCTCATGATCTTGACAATACTATCTAAATTGACAGCTCAGATCTACGCCTTTCAAATATACGGACCAGATCTTTCCCTCCTAGATCAACGACTGTGATCTCTTTGCAATTCCAAACTTCGGGGTTTTGAAATCTCAAACCTTGCTTCTTTCACACTTCAAACTTCCGGAGTTGATGATCTGCAGACACCTGTCCTCCTCGAGAAATTTTCTTTCTTCCACTTCAGGTGTTTGACCATTTAACCCAAATCAACGGTCCTCCAACCCTCTTCTCAATCAACGATCGAGATCTCCTTCGAGTTTCGGACTTCTGAGATCTCAAATCTCAAACCTTCTCCCCAATGAATTTTATCTGAAGGATACAATCCTCTAACACGTTTCCTCCTGATCTGCTGATCGAGGATTACTTCGGGTCTTCACCCGGAGCTCACATATTTGCTCCACGTGTCCTTCAAATCCAACGGCTATGAATCACTTCGAGACTTTACCCGGAGTTCACATATTTGTGCCACGTGTCCTTCGAATCCAATGGATATGAATCACTTCAGGAATTTACCTATTTTTCATGGATTTATACCACATCTCCCTTAGATCTATCGGTCTAGGTTCACTTTGGGTCTTCAGGCCTTTGGGGTTCAGAAATCTTAGTTCTCAAACAGAAAACCCCACTACAATATTCTCGAACCTCTCGATCTATTGACAAGTGTCCCCATGCCAATCGACGGCTCAAGGCTCTTCAACTCTTCGGGCTTTGGGAATATCAAGTTTCAAACTTGCCTCCTCTTGGACTCACGATATCTGACGGTTCAGATCCACTCTGGTGATTCGACACTTGAAGTTTACCCCGAACAATCTGATGGCTCATATTTGTTCCTGCGATCGGATGAATCAGATTCTACTTCGGGTTTCTAGATCTTCGGGCTTTGGAAACTTCTAGTCTCAAACCTTGACAGGTTCTCTCTCCCGCGCATGCGAACGTTAAGACTCATGCACCTTCCTCAGATCCGATGGTTGTCGATCCTTTTCACTGTGATCCAACGACCATTGTCCCTTCTATAAGTCTTCAAAGGTTTTAAACCTTTTCTCCTCCTATGATTCCTACTCTTGGATCTTGTCAACACTTATGATAATTTCTATCCCTTCTAAGTTTGATCCTTAAAGGATTTCTATTTCCCACGCACTCCTTGTGTTCGAGGATTTCGATAACTCAATTCGAAGGATTTCCTAAAAGGAAATTCTTCTCGCCCTCCTGGTGTTCCTCTGTTCTGGTTCTTTGATGCTTGGTTGCTTCTTGACGACGATCAATGGCTCACAACAATTAGAAATCTTGGAGCTTCAAGCTCCAGGGTTCCTAGACTACTGGTTTAAAGGGAACACCTTCCCAACTTGCAGGGCTTTAAGCTCTAAGTCAAGACAGGGTAACTTGTGGGTTTACTACGATGGTAACTATGCCAAGAGTCTTGCTCTGACTTTGGAACGGTGATGTAGCTCCTTGGGAGAGTGCCTTTGAGTGACTAAACATGGACGTATGGGAAAATCAAGCATACATATAGTTTCTCAAGGGAATGAATGCATATTCATAACTTAATCATTTAACACAGAGAAAGAACCCTTTATAGACATATAAATACTCGCATACATCCATTACTTACAATTCACAGCATAAGCAAAGAAAAACACTTATCAAAACCATATAGTGTGATGCAACTATTGAAAGGGGTGCTCGTCTCCACCCAACCATAGGCTTAGTCACTCCCAATGGATTTATCACTGGCCACCCCCAAACTTAAGCCATGATACTTCGATATTCAATCTCTTACCTCCAGCTCAACGGAAGGTAGGGACAGAGGTTACTCTCCTTCTCCCAATATAGAAATAGATAAGGATGAAGGTTACTTTCCTTCTCCTAGTTCAATATCTATTTTCTATGATCAGAACTCACTGTTTCCTCTTTCATTCCTTCCTCGAACCCGAGAGTTTCCTCTCTCGTCTCTGCATTTTCTCCGTAGGTCTCCCTTTGTCTAGCACGTTTCCTTTCTTGCCTCCCTCCGTAAGATTGTGTGTGGCTCGAATATCCCAGTCCATGGTCAAGTTCAGAAGTCTTACCGATGGGCAGTCTGCCCCATCCCTCATTAACTCTTGAGGGGGCCTTCCCACCTACCAGCCTGATGGGAATTCATTCCTGGTCAGAGGATTGTTCTGATCTAAGTAAATTAATTCCATCTTGGTACTGGTTCGCTGGAGGTTAATGCAACCATTCCTGGTCCCCTCCATCGCCTTTCTTAGCATTTTGTGGTCTCTCTCTTAGCACATCCCCTCTTTCATCAATCATGCAACACATAACCATTTTCTATTAAGATAATCAGAATTTACATTCATCGACCTTCTACACAAGGTCCATGGGCTAGAGTAAGAGGAATTTCAATACAAGAGGAATAACAAGATACCTAGGTGCTAGAGTAAGAGGAATTTCAACATTATTTATATTTCCTTCTCTTCCTTTTCGATGGTATAACATCAATATCAGGGTTAGAAGAGTCTTCTTCTATGATTGAACACCATGTAAACTTAGTCTCAACATATTGTTATCCTACAATATGTATGTCATCATCTTCCTCTCCTTTTGCATGAGCCTCTTCATCGTCGTGTTCTTCCCATTTAGAAACATGAGACCCTTTTGTTTAAACTTCTTCCCATACTTCCCCTTCTTGATCTTATTCTTATGTAGGAGCTCCTTTTACCCTTTGAGGCTCTTGAAGAATATATTCCCAGGTGCACTCCATATAGGACATAACACCTATTACCAATAATTTAATTAAACCATGATGAGTAATATTGGTAAGAGGATTATGATTGGATCTATCATTTTGATCCATCAATTGGAGTGAGTGTAGTCAAAAATAGGGCATTCCAATTAGTTTACGATGCCTTGGATAATTCAAAAAATTAAAGTGGTAGCCATAAAGGAGGCATGATGACCTTCACAAGTAAGGTTTATGTAGGAAGTATGTAGCATCGTCCCATGGTTCTTGTAAAAAATACCTCTTCATCCCCTTCCTCCATATTCAACCCTCACATATTCAAAAAGGAAATCAATGTGTCCTTTATTGTATGTAACCAAATGTTCAAACCATGTTTTTTTGGTTTGGGGTAATCATGTCACCCTAGATATAGTCTCTTTTGTAACTCTAATTTGCAGTCCCCTCACCAGAGTAATGGAAAGTTGAAAATTTTGATAAAACTCCAATGCAATAGAGGTATCAACCCCATGTAACTTCTCGAAATAATCAATCCAACCCATGTCTCGAAAGATACAAATCACTTATGGATGAATACATGATTTTTCCAAGGTAATGGGTCCATATCAAACTACAAGTCCACTCTATTGAGGAAAAGGTATGAAGAACCTTACTCAAGCATTTTCATATCTTGTTGGGCTAAGGAAAGATAGTTGGGAATGTTACCTGTGTTTTATAGCCTTAGAATAAAAGAAACAATCACTCAATCCACAGGTATTAAGTACAAGGGACCAAGCATGGGTTTTTATATATTATATGTAATTGTGCAAAGAAATAAACTAAGAAGAAATTACATGAGTACGCACATGGAGATAAAAGAGAAATATGAACCAAATCATCAAAAATACATATGTGAGACTGAAATCACAAGTCAGATCTTTATATTGATTTCATTTTTAGATACAAAAGTGATTTCTCTTTACAAACCCCTGTGAGGGTAGGGGACAAAGTCAAATTTAGAAGCCTTTGATGGGCACCATAAAAAAAGACTCTGACAACAAAGCTTGCCACAAAATGTTGTCACTTGACTCTGCAAAATACTCTTTATCAGTCATGAAATTTAATTCATAAATAGATAAGAACACACAGAATGCCAAAGATAAAGCATACACCTTTAAAACGAGTTGTTGAAATATATGATTCAGGTTTGATTCATGCTTCCTTCAATAATACCATGTTGTCAACAAGATGGTTAAGCCTTCTAGTAAACTCAGAATGAATGAAAAATGAAAGTATCTCACTAGAATAGAAAAAACCTTATGGCTGAAGTTCTCCTTCTATTCTCTCCTCCGTGTCTCTTCATTTGATTGAGATTTTATTCCTTCTTAATAAGTTATGGTAGTTCAACTACCTTTCTTTAGCTGACCTTAATTAGCTTAACTAATTAGTTGAGACAAATAAATAATAATATATATAAATAAGGGTCTAATTAAATAATAACTAAATAGGTGGGATCCCTTGTGATTCTCATTTCAATTTCTTTTAATAGTCAACAAAACATGAAGTATAAAACCCCAAACATTTGATTAAAACATCCTCCTTGTAACTTCCATTCTCATATTAATGATCAAATATTTTAATATCAACAAAATATAACATGACTATATCCAAAAAATGGCATTATATACATGCTCTCCAAAACATTGTCTAAACACGTATTTGTTGTCCAAAACATTGTCAAAAAAAAAAGATTGTCTTCAATAGAAAATAATATTAACCATCATTAAAACCCATATTTGTTGTGAGAGGCATTTGGCCTCTTTTCACTACTACCCTCTTTTGATCTTTCTATTGCAGCCTTAGAATGATTGAAACCTTGAGGGTGGATCTCGTTGATGACATGTGAGCAATTGTCTTTGAGACGAAGACGAGAAGACACAGATTCAGAGGAATCTTTGGATGACTTGGAGGGAGTGGCCACTCCTTTTTTTTTATATGGATCTGGCTTGGGGACATCAATTTTTAGCCTCTTACTTGCATGAGAAGACTGTACAGGTGAGACAACATGATCAGTTTGGGCATTTGGATTTATTGGCAGTGGAGGAGGGGATAATGGAAAATACACAATAGGCCAACCATGGTTATGAGGAGTAGTCTGATGGAAAATCTATTTCCAATCATCATTGGAAGGTGGTTCTAACTGCATAGAAATGTGGGGGGGAACACGGATACCAGAAAATTTTTGATGTGGTTGGAAGGGAGGCTTCTCAGGTTGGGGCTAGAGAATCCCATGGCCAACTATGTTGAAGAACCCAACTTGAAAAATCTTATTTAGTTTTTGTGGATCAACATCAAAATGTATCGAAAATCGTGGCCTTCTATGGCCCCTTTGCCAGTTTCCTCTGCCTCTATTAACACCTCTGCCATTATTTCCTCTGCTAAAGAAACTCATCCTAAATCAATATTCCAAACATGTTATGAAAAACTCTTAACAATCCATGCATCAATACTCTACCTAAATAAAATCAAAAGGTTGGCTCTATTATTCACCATAGAAGCACATGCAATCCATCCATCAACATTTTAAAAATCAGCAATCAATTGCCATTTGAACAGGGAGTGGTATGAATATTGGCAATATGAGGGGATTATAATGTGTGAAAAGTGGTAGCATGGATGGGAAATGACCAATGAATATTGTTCAAGCAAATGCATAAGTAACATAAAATGTATCCATATCCAAACTTCCAACACCAAACATCAACTAGCCTTTTCTTTTGTTATTAATCCTTCCTCTTTTCAAAAAATAAAATTCATAATAATAGAACAGGGAATGTTTAAAATGTATTTGGGGAGGCGAGGGGCATATAATGAGCGAAAACTGAGAGCATGGAAGGGAAAAAGACTATTATTGTTCTATTATTTGCAATAGTATTTATTAAAAAAAATCATCATCACCATAATTTTCCAAAACCTTTCTCTGTTCAATAACTCGAATCCAACACAAAATTGTTTTCATATTATCCAATATAAAACCCCAAGAAAGTTCTAGGATTGTCAAACTCTACAACTTTGATTTCCCCTTCCTTTTCTTTTTATCAGTAGAGTTTTTATAAAATATTGTTAGCATAGTCATTCCAACAATTAAAACTAGACTACATCAAGCGCGCATGGGAGACCGAGAACACCACATAAATCCATCATCGCAACTTTAATACTTGTTGTATAAACAAATTGGGTTTCGAAACCCCATGTGAAACTGGTGCTCATAATTTATTTTAACATCATACAACTTCAAAATCGACAAAACCCCCATGGA
>JZKD02S1786795.1:81468-95396 GCA_000966675.3 Picea glauca
AATAATAAATAACAAATAAAGGAGAATTCTTCTGATATGCTCTTGAATCTCAAGATGGAGGGAAGAAAGGGATAGCATAAACAAGGAAGAAAACCAAACCAACTACACTACAACAACATTGAAAGAAAAAATCTATTTCAATGATCTCTGAAAGAAGGACATCGTGACAGCTGTCTGTATATTATTTTTCATCGATCAACAATACTTACAGAATGACATTGTTATGGAAAAATGATCTATACTTTATTTCTAATGATTACGAGAAACAAGCAACATAAATTAAAAACTCAACAAACCAAGGAAAAAAAAAAGAAAACAGTAAGACAAAAGACTATATACAACAGTCATGTTTACACAAGAGTTAATTATCAAGTTGGTTCCACTTAATGTTTCAAGTGGGAACCATTAGTACTATAAGATAATAATCGCTCCTCCAAATCCTTTAGAAGGTATGAGTTTGTGCCCGGGATAAAAGCAATTTTGAAAGGACCTAGCCAAAAAATTTAGAATTTAGAATGTATCCCTCTTTCTACATGGGTTGAGTCCCATAGTATGACTTTGTCATCAATCTTGAATTCAATAGCCTTTGCTTGTTTGTTAAAATACCATTCCATTGTTTGCTTCCTTCTTTTTAGGTTCTCTAAGGAAAAAATCATTTGTTCTTCCAAGGCCAAAAATGCGTTTATCCTTTGGGGACCATTAGAAGAATTTAATTCTTCAATATGTAACATCATTCGTAAGGAGGAAATATCTATCTCAATAGGAAGAATAGTCTCTTGACCATATACGAGATGAAAGGGAGTAAAACTTTCACTTGCTTTGGTGGTTGTGCGGTCTACCCAGAGGGCATAGGTGAGAAGTGTGTGCCACTGGCGAGGTTTGTCTTCTATGATCCTCTTTATGATCCTAACTAGATTATTGTTAGTGGACATTGCTTCCCAATTTTCTTGAGGGTATTAAGCAGATGAAGTAAAATGTTTGACACCTAATTTAGCCAGAAATTGAGTCAAATTTACATAAATGAAGGTTGGTCCATTGTCCGTAATGATCTATAATGAGATGTCGAATATGGAAAAGATGTTAGATTCTAGGAAATAAATTACATACTCATCATGTGCATGTCTAAGAGGGACATCCTCAGTCCACTTAGTAAAGTAATCAGTGGTTGTCAAAAAAAATATATGCCCTACAGAAGATGGAGGATTGATAGGGCCAATAAAATCTAAAACCCATTTAGAAAAAGGTAAGTCTGGGAGGACAGGTTGTAAAGGCATGGAAGAAATGCATTCTTTTCTAGCGAATTTTTGGCACTTATCACAAGATCTTGCAAATTTATGGGAATCGCGGAATATCAAAGGCCAATAGTAACCATTTATTATGATCTTAAAAGTAGTATCCTTAGCATAAAAATGACCATCGATGTGGATGACAAAATCTAATGATCCATGAATTTCATGTAACAATTTTCATTCTTCTTCATCATTTACACATCGAAGTAACAAACCACCAACAAACCTCCTAAACAAAGAGTCTCCTAAAATTATATGCTTGGAAGATTCGAGGTGGAGTCTCCTTCTCTGGTGAGGATCTAAGTTATCTAGGAACCTTTGATGTTGCAAATAATACACCATATTTTTATACCAAGGATTCTCAACTATAGAAAGATTTTGATTTTCAATATAGAATAGTGTTGAAAGAGGATTATCTTGATCATCAAGTTCTTCACTTGGTTCAAGGTGTTTATCTAAGTTAAGGGATAAGTCGTGTCCCTTGATTGTCTTCGAAGTCATGATCATCAAATCATGCTTTTGAATTTTGGCAAGCCAGTGTACAAGTTTTCCTGAAAGACAAGTTTGTGAAAGAAGAAACTTGACAGCAGGCAAAGGGACTTTTACCTGCATATGTTTTCCCAAAATGAAATGGAATTTTTTTTATATAGCCTTGACAAAAGAAAAATCATGTTTCTCAATATAAGAGTATTTGATTTCATCATCTGATAAAATTTGTCTCATGTAAGCTACAATATTTTCAATGTTTTGGTCATCACTGTGTAAGAGGATATCATAAATTGCTTCCTCAGTGGCATTGGTATATATGATAAAGTGTTTTTCAAAATCCGGCTTCACCAGAACCGATGCAGGTTTGATTTATTTATTAATCCTAAGGAAAGCATTCTTAACATCATCTGTCCAAGAAAATGAATTGTTGCGCCTCTTTCGTCACCTTGGTGAGCAAATAAGAGGTGCTTGCAAGCTCAGTTGGGTCTGCTGAGCAGGACAGCTGTAGAGGAAAGAGTTAGAGAAAGAAAAACCAAACTATAATTAAGAATTAAACTAATAAAAACTAAAATCATAAGCATAGGTACATAGAGATAACAAGAATAAGAAGACCCATGTCACCAATGTTTGAGGCTGATCTATTGATGAAAACAAAGCACCAAGAAGAAAGGGGACTATGAGTCCCTTCTTCCTCCAAGGGAAGACTCTTGGACCCTCACTAGTAGCTCTTCTTACAACAAAGAAAATGAAAATGGTGATGAAACAACTCTTTACAAATCCACTCAATGGTGAGATGGATTGCTCAATGTAATGATGCCAATGTGCTCTTGTCAAGGATGGAGTCCTTAAAATAATATAGGCAGCATAACATTACTTTGAATTCTTTGAGAAAATGAGGTGCATTCATGGCTTTTTATAGCATTGCATTGGGTTATTGTGTAACTGCTTTGTAGTGTGAAAAGAGGCCATTTAGGGCATTATTAGGTCTTTGAACAGCCCACCAGTAGGATCCAACCCAGATTTGAGGGTCAAATCGGCTTGGGAGCTGAACCATAAGTGGTTGGGAGGCCGAACACTTTCATAAATGCGCCTTTTAGCAGGTGCACGGATTTTTGCGCTAGCAGTCGCGCATCGTGCGCATATGCGCTATTTCTACATTCCTGTTCCGCGCATGTGCGCGCGCACCCAATGTCTGCAAAGCGCTCTTCAATTTTTCACTACTTTGTATAGTTTTTGACCTTTTTTGAATGTTGTGGTATTAATTCAGGTCCATGAATGACTTCATTATTGTTTGACGCTGTTGAGTTCTTGTAACCATGTGTGGACGAAATTTCAGTGATAACATGAACGATCATGTTTCAAAAGATTATGGATTGGCTTAACCATGACAACAAAATCAGGAACAAACCTACGGATAAAATCAATAATGCCCATGAAATATTGAACTTATTTCTTGGAGGTGGGGGCAAGAAGGTTTAGAATAGTGGTAATCCTCTTGGGATCTATGCTTATTCCTGAATCGAAAAAATATGACCGAGGAATTTGCCCTTCGTGACACCGAAAATGGATTTGGAAGGATTTAAAGAAATGCCAAATTTTCTGTGGCGCATGAGAAATTTTCTAAGATGACCAAAATGATCCAACCGACTCTTAGAATAAATAGTCAAATCATCAAGATAAACTTGGATGATCTTACCAATTAGATCGTCAAAATCTATCTACATAGCTCTTTGAAAAGTGGCACCTGCACTAGACAAGCCAAAATTCATGTGTTCATAAGAAAATGTGCCCCAGCATGTGGTAAATGTGGTTTTATACATATCAGTGCTTTTTACCTTGATTGATTATACCCGGAAAAACCGTCAAGGACATAATTTGAGACCCTGGAACCTGTTGTAAAATCATTTCCATATTAGGAAGAGGAAAATGGTATTTGATACTTGCTTTGTTCAATGCATGGAAATCGACACATAATCTGATCTGGCCAGTAGTTTTCCGAATAGGGACCAGATTTGAAACCCACTCAGAATACTTAACTAGAAATATTATATTATATTTCAACCTTTTTTCCAACTCCTTTCGAATAGTAGCTTTGAGCACAGGGTTAATAGGTCTTTGATTTTTCCTAACTGGTTTTACCCCTTCCTTGATAGGAATGACATGGTGTATCAAAGCAGAATCAAAACCACGAAGATACTTGTATGACCATGCAAAAACATATTGAAATTCACAGAGTAATTATGTGAATTTCAATTTTTTTTAATCAGAACATTGGGCACCTAATTTAATGATATTTGGAGATTTGGATGTCCCAATATTCAAGGAAATGGTATCACTAACTTTCCTTTTCAACTCCTCTTCCTTATGTATTTCTTTTTTTCCTACATCACTTGACGAAAATAAAATTTCGAGAGGAGTCAAGCCTTTAGGAAATTTGTCATATTCAATAGATATAATTTCTTTGGGCTTAAACAGTTCATTTTGTATGAAAGAGAAGATTCCTTCATCACTCGAGAAAACCTACCATGATTCTACGTTATCAAGGATGTGAGGACGATATAGAGATTGAAACATACAATCAGTTATTTGGGGTAAAAGCTATCGGGTAGGGGATGCTGCAAAAACAACTAACCTATCATCCATTGAATTCAGTTCCCTCTTAACGTGAGTGATGTTAAATGATAACAAATTTGAAATGAGCATCCAAACAGCTTGAGTATAATGTTTAAGTAACTTGTTGCTTGGTGAATAAATCTCAAGTACAAGATTCACAACAAGTTCAGAATCACCAAAAATTGTAAGGTGGCCACAACCAAGGTTATATGGATTTATTATGCCTAACAATAAGGCCTCAAACTCGATGACATTGTTTGTGCAAGCAAATTCTAACCTATAAGAGAAATTGTGGATTTTACCTATAGGAGAATTTAGAGTGATACCGTCTCCATTACCTTCATTTGAACATGATCCATCGAAATGCATGTGCCACATGCCATCATCAAAATCAACTGGTTCAAGCATAGTGTCACCCTCATCAGAAAAGATAGAGTACACCCTCAAATATTCTTCGAGATAATTTACATTAGGTTTGGGAATGCTCTCTATATACGGTGAAATTATTCCTTCCCTAAGGACTATAATGTTCTTTCCATTCTAAGGGATAGACAAGTGTGTTCCATCAAGTGAAAGGTATCCACTAGTTAAGGCTTTCCAATCTCTTCCTAAAATAATTGAATAGTTACTTACTGAAATATCAATTACTTGGATGTTGAGGGTTGTTTTTATCTCAGGATGTGCACAAAAAACTAAGGTTACATCTTTGATTTTGCCTATAGTTGATTGTTGCAAACTATTATAGGAGAGCATGCTTCTAGAATTTTCATTAGTGCAAGACAACCCAATCTCTTCCATGATAATTTTAAACATTACACTTGGACCGAACCCACCATCAATTAGGAAACAATGAGCTATTTTATCCATGATTTTTACAGAGATATAAAAAGGGGGGTTTTTTACAAGGTTCCTAACATTATTTACACTTATCTTATTTACAGTTGAATCATCTTCCTTGGACTATTCAAATATATTGGCTATGGTAGAACTCTTACCTTCCATAAAAAAATTAATATGCTTTTGTTGTTCTGGGATGGAAACCATGTCCAAAAGAGTAGCATCGACTTTGATACTATCCAATTGATTAAGGATGTTATACTTTGAAGAGGGAAGAGGGGAAGACACTCCTTGATTATCTGAAATTTTGACAGCATGTGTATCTGTATTTTGAGAAGATGAGCTTGGAGTGGATGAAGTGCAGGGAATATCATATTTTCCTTTGGCAGTGTAATATTTATTCCTGGTATTGATTACCATAACATCTTCTGGTTCTTGTGGTATCGGACATTTTCCCAAAGATCTTATCTCTAGCATTTTTCTTAACTTTGCAAGTAATTTCTTCATGATTTTCTTCACAGAAGTTACACCAACTGCGAGCCATTATGGTCTTTGGCTGAAAGGTGTTTTCATTAGTATTCCTAAAAGGCATTAGGGGCAGAGGAAGAGGAATTTCCTTTCCACTCGTAGGCTATCATCCTATTATTTATATCTTGCACAAGTTGTAGCAGGGCAAACATATTTGTTTTCTTGACCAAGTCTCCCTTAGGGAGACCTGCTGTTTCGAGTTTCTCCTTATATTATAGGAAAGTATCAAGAGAGAAACCAAGATTTTCAATAGCATTATCTTCAAGTCTATGACGATAAGGAGAAGGTGATGCATTATAATAATGCATGAAAGTTTCCTGGTTTTGAGGATGGATTAGTTCATGGATTTGATTATATAATTTGGTGAAGCAAAGATTAAAAGACTTAATGGACTCACCATCGTTATAGGAAATATTATTGTATTCCCTTAACTGCTCAGTTGGACTCTTGGGCTATCCATAAGTGGACTTGAACCAATAAACCAATTCTTCCCAAGTGGAAAGGATTTTCGAAGGGAGGTAAAAAAAATATGTTGCAACTTTCCCTTCGAGAGAGTTGACAAAAAAACACATGTAAGTGTCATTATCACTATCCCCTATGCTATGAAAAGCATTAGAAAATGCTAATAGGTGTTCATTTGTAGTAACCGTGCCATTTCCCAAAAACCTAGGAAAATGGTCTTTGAATTTTGGCAAAGGGTGAGTGGTTGTTTTGATATTCAAGGGAGAAGATATGTGCCACGGGGTGGTCATAACATCTTCCTCAAATTGGAAAATTCCATACTTCTTCGTAACTTTAGAAATATTGGTAGTGGATTGAATAGGGATTTGATGACTATTGATACTACCAATTACTGATGAAGTCGAAGGTTGAGAGGAGGAAGCACCTCCGGTGCCACTACCACTACCCACAAATGTCATGTTGAAAGTGATAGGTATGGGTGATAAAGTTGAACTGGCAGAATCAGATAAAGTTCGCCTAAGAGCACTTTCTTGTGTTGATAATACCACTTTCCTCCTTCCTATTTCAAAAATAGGGGTAGTTTCAAGGGAGAACCCTCTTCTCTTTCGATAGATGTGAGGATTAGAGGACATGAAAAGAAAGACCAAAGAGGTAGGAAAAGGGAGGTTACTATTTATTTCTAGGCTACCCTTGCCTGGCTTCCCAACGTTCACAAATAGTTATGTCCCTTTCAATTATTTCCCAAGATCGTTCAAGTTCAACATGAGTACTAGAAGTTTCTAAAATAGTGTTGAATAAAGTTAATGCGATGTTATTTTGGTCATCAACATCGTTTCCAATATTGGGTTGTCTTGCAACAAGTACTGCCATGGAAAAATCAGTCAAAGAGTAATCCGATAAAATAAAAATATAGAATACAATTGTGATACAATCAACCAGAGAGATATGGAAGATCTCCCTAGTATGGTCCCAAAATAAATGTTGAGGAAAAGGTATGAAGAACCTTACTCAAGCATTTTCAGATCTTGTTGGGCTAAGGCAAGATAGTTGGGAATGTTACCTGGAGTTTATAACCTTATAATAAAAGAAACAATCACTTAATCCACAAGTATTAAGTACAAGGACCAAGGCTGGTTTTTTATATATTATATGTAATTGTGCAAAGAAATAAACTAAAAAGAAATTACATGAGTATTTACATGGAGATAAAAATGAAATATGAACCAAATCATCAAAAATACATATGTGAAACTAAAATCAGAAGTCTGATTTTTATATTGATTTCATTCTGAGATACAAAGTTGAATTCTATTTACAAACCCCTGCGAGGGTAGGGACCAAAGTTAAATTTAGAAGCCTTTGTTGGGAACCATACAAAAAGACTCTGACAACAAAAGAAAACCGAAGCTAAAGATCTGGATCAACTTTCCATAGAATGTTGTTACTTGAATATCCAAAATACTATTTATTGGTCATGAAATTTAATTCATAAACAGATAAGAACACACAGACTTCCAAAGATAAATCATACACCTTTAAAACAAGCTGCTGAAATATATGATTTAGTTTTGAATTATGTTTCTTTCAATAAGACCCTGCTGTCATCAAGATGGTTAAGCCTTCTAGTAAACTCATAATGAATTCAAAATGAAAGTATCTCACTAGTATAGAGAAAATGTATGGTTGAAGTTATCCTTCTATTCTCTCCTTCATGTCTCTTCATTTGATTGAGATTTTATTCCTTCTCAATAAGTTATGGTAGTTCAACTACCTTTATTTAGTTGAGCTTAATTAGCATAACTAATTAGTTGAGACAAATAAATAATAATATATATAAATAAGGGTCTAATTAAATAATAACTAAATAGGTGGGACCCCTTGTGACTCTCGTTTCATTTTCTTTTAATAGTCATCAAAACATGAAGTATAAACCCCAAAAATTTGATTCAAACATATTCCTTGTAACTTCCATTCTCATATTAATGATCAAATATTTTAATATCAACAAAATATAACATGACTATATCCAAAAAATAGCATTATATCCATGTTGTCCAAAACATTGTCTAAAAAAGTATTTGTTGTCCAAAACATTTTCAAAACAAAAAGACTGTCTTCAATAAAAAATAATATTAATCATCATTAAAACCCATATTTGTTGTAAGAGACATTCAACCTCTTTTCACTGTTGTCCTCTTTTGAGCTTTCTATTGCAACCTTAGGTTGATTAGAACCCGGTGGATCTCGTTGATGACATGGGAGAAATTTTCTTTGAGACGAAGACAAGAAGACACAAATTCAGAGGAATCTTTGGATGACTTGGAGGGAGTGGCCACTCCTTTTCCTTTATCTGGCTCTGGCTTGGGGACATCAGTTTTTAGCCTCTTTCTTGCATGAGAAGACTGTACGGGTGGGACAACATGATCAGCTTGGGCATTTGGATTTATTGGAGGTGGAAGAGGGGGTAATGGAAAAGACACAGTAGGCCAAACATGATGATGGGGAGCAGGTTGATGGACAATCTCTTTCCAACCATCATTGGCAGGTGGCTTTGGATGCATAGAAACGTGGGGGGGAACACGGATACCAAAAAAGTTTTGATGTGGTTGGAAGGGAGGCCTCTGAGTTCGGGGATGGAGAATCCCATGGCGAACTAGTTTGAAGAACTCAACTTGAAAGATTTGATTTAGCTCATGTGGATTAACATCAAAATGTATCCAAAACCATGGACTTTTATGGCCCCTTTGCCAATTTCCTGTACCTCTATTAGCACCTCTATTAACACCTATGCCATTGTTTCCTATGCTAAAGGAACTCATCCTGAAGCAATATTCCAAACATTTTATGAAAAACTCTTAATAGTCCATGCATCAATACTCTACCTAAATAAAATCAAAAGGCTGGCTCTATTATTCACCACAGAATCACATGCAATCCATCCATCAACATCTTAAAACTCAACAATCAATTTCCATTTGAACAGGGAGTGGTAGGGTTATTGGGAAGATGAGGGGATTATAATGTGAGAAAAGTGGTATCATGGATGGGAAACGACCAACAAATATTGTTCAAACAAATGAAGAAGTAACAGAAAATGTACCCATATCCAAACTTCCAACACCAGTCATCATTTAGCCTTTTCTTTTGTTATTAATCCTTCCTCTTTTCAAAAAATGAAATTCAGAATAATAGAACATGAAATGTTTAAAATGTATTTGGGAAGGCAAGGGGCATATAATGAGTGAAAAGTGAGAGCATGGAAGGGAAAAAGACAATTATTGTTCTATTATATGCAATAGTATTTATTAAAAAAATCATCATCACCATCATTTGTCAAAACCTTTCTCTATTCAATAACTCCAATCCAACACACAATTTTTTTCATATTATCCAATATAAAACCCTAAGAAAGTTACAGGACTGTCAAACTGTGCAACTTTAATATCCCCTTCCTTTTATTTTTATCAACATGTTTTTTATAAAAAACTGTTAGCAAAGTCATTCCAACAATTAAAACCAGAATACATCAAGCACGCATGGGAGGCTGAGAACACCACATAAAGCCATCATCACAATTTTAATACTTGCTTTAAAAACAAACTAGGTTTCGAAACCCTGTGTGAAATGGTGCTCATCATTTATTTTAACATCATACAACTTCAAAATCGACAAAACCCCCATGGATAAATAACAAGTGAGACAAGACTTAACGCAAATAACCAATCTTCCCACTAGTAGTTTAATCACTTATAACATACATCAAGACTAGAGTTTGAATCTCTTAATTTCCATACACCAGATAAAAGAACCGAAGTCTGGGTGCACAAAAGGGTGAAACATACATCAGGGGTTTGCAAAAAAAAAACATTTAACCATCTCTTATCACAACAGACTTTCCACATACCTCTCCATATACCTCTCCACAGACCTCTCATGGTGGTTGCAAGGAAAATACGCCCATATATTCAAAAATAGTTTAAAGGTAATTTGAAGGAGCTACAAGTCTTCCAAATACTAGGTACCGACGTTAAGAAAAACAACTATTCTTTTGTTTCACAGAGAAAAAAAAAACCTTGAATTTTAATGACCAAAGATGAGTGAAACCAAAAAAAAATTCATAATTATTTGCAAACATTCATATCAAATAATAAGTATTCATTATGGACATAATACAATCACATAATCCAAACAGAAAGGAGTTTCGAACACTATTCTTAGCTTGAAATATTTAAATGTCAATAGGGAGGAACCTCCACTTAAATGCAATTTGCATAGTCGTGATACCCACATACATCCATTTACAATTTGGAATCAAACAAAGTGTGTAAGAAAATATAAGAGAAAACATCATGATTTTATTTTGAGTGGAGCTATATTTCATGAATGGAGAGGTAAGATCCATCGTACCTGTATGGAGAATGCCAGAAAACCAGCAAGCACGACTATTCTTTCCAAGACCGAGCAAAATGGAGGCAGCACCAACCAAAGAAACTAATACAAATGCGAACCAAATGAGGGTGGAAAACTTGAGGTAAGGTTAGAGCAATGTGCAGTAATTTCATGTCATTTCTCACATTAATTCCATCAACTATAGCCAATTACGAGTGCACCCAATACCTCTAGCACATAGTCCACTATGTTTGCCACATAGCATTTCAATACAAAAATTGAATTTGCCTCTTTTCATTAAGCTCATAAGTTTTATATGCATACTTGACACTTTGCACCAAATACATCTCATGTCCCACATTCTTTTCTAGGGAAGGATTTCCACCTTATAAAACCTAACAAGTGTCCATGATAATAACAAAAATATCATAAGTACAATATTCCATAACTATATGTGGCCCATTCTTGGAGTTTGAATCAACAAGTCAAAATATATGTGTAGCAAGAATAAACCAAGATACTTATTAAAACAATGTTTTTGCCCTTTCCTTTTTAAATTAAATTGCCAATAAACCCCATCATTCATCGAGAAAGTGGTTTCGAAATTCAAACTGTAGAGTCATATTTGCAAGGTAGTAATGAGCGCAATCAAATAAAATCACCTTTCATTATTATTCACATAACGGGGTCCCACCTATTTAGTATATTATTAAATATATATAAGTAATAAGGCATTGCAACCCATTTGCAGGAAGGGATTCCACGTTGCACTTTTGGGCGTCAACACACCCATGATTCCTTTGGAGTGGTAGCATAGAGTTATAGAAAGTAGATTAGCAAACAAGGTGAGGAACAACAAGGTAACAACATGCGATGGTAGGATAATTTCAATGATGGAGAGAAATTTTCTAATTTTTTAAAGATAACAAAGGTGGTGATTGATAAAACGATGCCAAAAATGGACAAAAATGGAAAAATCATAGTGTGGTAGGTCTAATTATGATGGTCTGTGTGGTGATGACATATTAATCGATAGTGGAGTGGAGGAGTAAATGGTGGTGATGATGAATCATGGATGACTAGACGTCTTCCCCTCCAAGTGAAAGGACAGGTCATCCATGGCATGATGTGTTGGTAGTCAGGTACTAGAGAGGTACTAATTGTACATAGATGTGGCATTTAATGAAAAACTTAAAATGTAGAGGATATATGTACCTTTGCATTTACCCGCAACTCATGACATGATGGTACTTGTTGACGACGATTTTTTTCAATAGTACTTAGCTAGAAAATTGTTGCCAGGTTCCCCCTCTCTCTTCGCAATTGCCTGTGCAAAGTTGTACGTGCTCCCACTGAGTTACCGCTACACATTCAAGGAAATTTACATGATCATTCAAATGGAAGCAAGTTCATTGCAAGTTGTTAGTGCAGGGTTCCTGTTGAAACTATCATGGCTCTCGACCTATGATTCAAAATACCTACTATCCCATTCCTCACTCATAACCTTCATATTTTTTCACTCATGGGATATCCTCATACCTCTCTTTTTCTAAGAATAACATTATTATCATGTCTTTGAGTTAATTTTGGTACTTTTTCATGCCATGTAAAAAAGAAAAAGATATATTATTATACCATATTTCCAAGGCGTTTCTCACATAATAACCTTGTCACCCAAACAAATGACCTTGACTTTATTCATTCGTATTACTCTATTTTCATATAACATATTTTCATACTATTATGTGGGCCTAACTTAAATCTTAAAAAGGAATTTGCAACACATGGCAACACCAAAAAGAGTAAGAGGAGTGGATGCCTTATTCAATCATACATTGGATGGAATATTTACACATTCAAAAGACTATGTATAACGCTCTTCACTATTGCGGTGTTATGAAGCGTGGCGAACATTGCATAAGTCACTACTACAATGGTAGCCCAGAAGTATGTTTTCAGGACTATTATACAGTGTTCTAAATTCTTTATTACAAGTACTGCCAGATTGGTGGAGATCATTGCAGTGTGGGAAGAGGCAATGCAATAATTGAAAGAAAAAAAAATCAAATGCAGATTGTTAATAATGGAAAACATATGTCTGCACTATAGCTCACATATGACACTAATAAAATGAAGTTTCTTCTGCGCATTATATAGAGTGTCTTCGTAATGGATTGGAGATTACTACAATGCAAAAATCGCTAACCCTCAGATCAAATATCAACTAATGTTAAAGAATGAATTATCATATTTCATTACTTATAAATTGTTTTGTTGACTGAAGAAAAGAACTAGGAAAATTTGAATAAGTGTGTGATAATGATGGTGGATGAGTTGGTACAAGAAGTCTATTAAGCCCTAAATAATGTCTCATTACCCCTTAATTGAGGCATCTTATATTATTAATGTTATTTTATTTATGTCGGCTTTAGTCCGTTAGTTGTAATTATACCTCCTAGTCTCCTATATATACCAAGGAGACATTTTCATTTTGAATCATCTTGTAATTGAACATTTATGTGGGCATAAGGCGGTTTCCCCCTTGAAGAGGATTATTATCCGAATTTATATCTTTTTCAAGGCATTGAGTACTTATTTTGAGGTTTTTCTATGCTATATTGATATTTGGTTCCTAACATATGGTATCAGAGCTCAAGGTCTTGGGGTTTCGTTGCTACATATGAGACACCTTGGAATTTTCACTATAACTTTTTTTCTACAACAATTCAGAAGGAACGGCTTGGAGGATATTTAGTAGAGGAATCAAGGTATGTTGGGTTAAACTTTCAGTTCATGAGTTCTTATACTTTCGGAGATACATCCTTTCTAAGATAGGGTTCTGGAATCATCTTGAATTGAATCATTGCGGAATTTTTGCTATAAAATTTTTCTGTAACGTTTCAGACCCTAAAATCCAAATGATATTCACAAAAATTAGTAAGGTATCTCTGGTAAAAATTTCAGCTTCTGTGTCATCTCAAATTTGTAGATACACCCTATGGAAGATAGGGTATCTGACTAGTCCTATTGACTAGTCTCAAGTAGGTGTTGTGGGTAAAACAGTCATAACTTCTTCCTAGAGTATCCAAATTGAGTGATATTATTTGCATTGGATCATGGAAATACCATAGTAGTTATGGTACAAGTTTCATAATTTTATATCAATTATTTTGTGCGGGGCACACTATACAAGTGAGATCTCTTGGAAAGGATAAAAATCAACAAGTTATGGGGAAGTTCCATAAATTCCACTTGGCACATCCAATTTTGATCAGACTTGTGGCATTGAAGAGAAGACAAAATTTCATACTCAGAAGGGCC
>JZKD02S1786806.1:6225-22412 GCA_000966675.3 Picea glauca
ATTTTTGAGATGAGGGAGATCTTTAAGGAGTGTGAAGGTGCACTTTTCTTTGTCGGAAAAATTTTGAACAGAGAAATAACTTTCTAGCAGAGTTAACCATTTTTCTATGGCTCCTGCATCTATCTGTCCTTCAAATACATGAATTTCAAAATCAAATTGTACCTTGAAAGGTGAGGTGCCTCCAAAGTGGCCACTTCATGAAGATGCGCCTGATGCTATCGACAGGCATTGAAGGATGTGGGCAAAATTCTCCATCATTTCATCCCTCTGTCACGTGAGAGCTTGCTCAAGCAATAGATTGATAGGGTCATCTGCTCCATCATTTTTATTTTCTTCCACCATTGAGGGTTTCTTGGGTGTGTGAGGGTGATTTTATTCAAGAGAGAAAAGATTGAGACCCAATTTTCTATAATTGTACATCATCGGGGACATGCACTGAAAAAATGATCAAGAGCAGCCTGCTCTGATACCATTGGTCTTGATTATTTTCGACACGAAATGAGATTGCAGATATAATAAAGAAATGCATAGAGATATTGTATATATTCAATAATATAATAGAAATGTATCAGATATGAAAACATAAACACAAATATACAGTAATACATGATTTCTATTAATGAAATAAATGTACAAAGACTCTAAAAATATAGAGTGAAAGACTTGCTAGAATGGTGGCACCTTATCTCTGAGAAGAGATGTGACGGCTAATCGCATTCACAAGAAGATGATTACAATGAGGCTCTGAAGGCCTTTTTACAATAAGAAGGAATGCCAAAAACCCTAGACATCCAAAAACCTAGCCCTAGGAGATGAAGCACCAAAATTCATGTGGGCCCCATTTGGGTAAGTGAGTACATCAACTTCTTGGGGTCATAACTTTTGCATACAATCTTTGTTTTAGGTGTGTGATAGCTCGTTATAAAGGTATCATCTAGGAGATTAATTTGGGGGGTTCAATTATGCCTTTGTATATCATTGAGAACCTTGATCTCAAAAAACCTTCATTTGGTCCCTCAAAATCGCCCCTGAAGTTAAAACCTGCTAAAAATAGTAAATTGCTAAAATTGCCAAAAAAATGTTTTGAGCCATTTGGAAAAGGTGGGTGGCCACCGATATCAACCCGGATCAATCCTCCTTCTTTAGGAAGCATTGTTCTCCATTTCATTGATTTATTGGGGGAGAGGGAAAAACATTTGTTGAATCTGCATCTTGGTGAGCTGCTTGTCTTGCTGGAGATGTCGTGCTGCTCAGTTTGTGGAAATCTGTCATGAACCTGTTGAGGTTGAGGTTGTTAAACAAGTTGAGATACTTGAGAGGACGATGTGTAGAAGGAATCTTTGCACTTTGCTACAACCTTGTCTACCTGCTTCTATTGGATAGAAGGTTGTTAGGGCAAGGCTATAGTGGTTGTAGTGTCATTTTGTTCTCCTTTTGAACAGATTGTGAAGAAGCTAAATTTTCCAGTATGAGATACTACCTTGCATCACTTTTTAGGTGGAAAAGTAGTCGAAACTACCTTTGGTATTCTGTAGAGATGACCCCCCAAAGTAACAATGACACTACGAGGTCTAGACTCATAAAAAACATGGCATCTCCACATATATCATTGGCCCAAGAGAACATCATAAACATCTAGTGGGGAACATCACATAATACCTCATCCTTGAAGGGTTGGTTGTCATATAACAATTGACATTGTTGGCTGACATGGAGATCCCATACTTGCTGAAGCCACCCAATGTTGTATGGTTGCAGGTGTGGTGTTTTCGACAATCCCAACTGTTTGACGACCTCTACTAAGATGAGGTTTTTTTGGGCTTCCACTATCAACAATAAAATGAAGTGGGGTCCCCTTCACCCACATCTATGAATGAAAAAAGTGCTCCCCCTCTTCAGGATCAATTGGTTGTTCTGGTTGAATTGATGCGGTCATGAAAATAGCAGTGGGGTATGCGTCAATGATCTGTCCTTTACTAGTATTTTCAGTATCAGATTCTAAATCAGGGTTCGACTCCTTGTCTTTGATCTCAACCACCAATGACTGTTTTGAGCGACATTCATTGGTGTTGTGCTAGGGGATTTTGTGGAAATCACACCATTTTCCAGTGTCCTTCTTTCTCTTCCCATGGACCTTCTCTTCTTGTGTCTTGGACTGGTTTTCGGGAGAATTTCTGTTAGGGACGTCTTTGTCATACTTTGGTTGTTGCAAATTTCTAGACCCAAATTCTCATTTTTTCTAGTGCTTAAATTTCTTCTCAATTTTAACAACATATCGATAAGCAACATCAAGTGATGAGATGTCCATAAAATCCATTTCAGTCTGGATGTATCTATGTAGAGCCCCACGGTATTTTAGAACCAATTGTCGCTCAGAGTCTTTGATACCCAGCTTTGTTTGCAAGGTATGGAAGGTATTGGTGAACTCCGGAACTTCTTGGCCCTTCTCTTTCCACAGTGTGGTCCATCTCATGTACTTTTCCTCATAGTTGCCAATAGGGTAATACTGTTCTTTTACCGCATCCACAAAAAAATCCTAAGTGGGATCAGCCCCATATATTCCAGAATCCTTTGTGGAAATTTTATCCCAATAAGTTTCCCACCAATGTTTGACATGAGGGAGAGATTTAAGGAGTGGGAAGGTGGTCTTTTCTTTGTTGGAAAAAAATTGAACAGAGAAATAACCTTCTAGCAGAGTTAACCATTTTTCTAGGGATTCTACATCTATCTGTCCTTCAAATATAGGAATATCCAAATTAGCGTGTACCTTGAAAGGCAAGGTGCCTCCAAAGTGGCCACTTTATGAAGATGCGCCTGATTCTATCGGTAGGCATTGAAGGATGTGGACAAAATTCTCCATCATTTAATCCCTCTGTCACGTTAGAGCTTGCTCAAGGAACAGATTGATAGGATCGTCTGCTCCATCGTTTTTCTCTTCTTCCACCATTGAGGGTTTCTTGGGTGTGTGAGAGCAATTTTATTCAAGAAATGTAAGCTCGAGACCCAACTTTCTATAATTGGACCTCGTCGGGGACATGCATTGAAAAAATGATCAAGAGCAGCCTGCTCTGGTACCACTGATCCAAATTATTTTCGGCACAAATTGAGATCTGAAATATAATAAATAAATGCATAGAGATATCATAGATATTCAATAATATAACATATATGTATTAGAGATTCAACCATAAACAAAGATATACAGTAATACACAATTTCTATTAATGAAAGAAATGTACAGGGACTGTAAAAATACAGAGTGAAAGACTCGCTAGAATGGTGGCACCTTATCTCTGAGAAGAGATGTGACGGCTACTTGAATTTGCAAGAAGATGATTACAATGAGGCTCTGAAGGATTTTTACAATAATCAGGAATGTCAAAAACCCTAGACATCCAAAAACCTAACCCTAGGAGATGAAGCGCCAAAAGTCATGCGGGTCGTGTTTGGGTAAGTGGGTACATCAACTTCCCGGGGTCGTACCTTTTGCATACGATCTATGTTTTAGGCATGTGATAGATTGTTTGAAAGGTATCAACTAGGAGATTCATTTTGGGGGCTCAATTATGCCTTTGTTTATCATTGAGAACCTCGATCTTGAAAAAATTTCATTTGGGCCCTCAAAATGGCCACAAAAGTTAAAATCTACTAAAAATAGTAAATTCCCAAAATTGCCAAAAAACTGTTTTGAGCCATTTAGAAAAGGTGGGTGGCCACTGATATCCACCTAGATCAATCCTCCCTCCTTAGGAATAAATGGTCTCCATTGCGTTGAGTTTCTGGGGGAGAGGGAAAATCATTTGTCGAATCTGCATCTTGGTGAACTGCTTGTCTTACTGGAGACATTGCATTGCTCAATTTGTGGAAATTTGTCACGAACCTATTGAGGTTGAGAATGTTGAACAAGTTGAGATACATGAGAGGATGATGTGTAGAAGGAATCTTTTCACTTTACAACAACCTTTTTGACTTGCTTCTGTTGGATAGAAGGTGCTTCGGGCAAGGTTGTATTGGTTGCAGTGTCCTTTTGTTCTCCTTTTGAACATATTGTGAAGAAGCTAAATTTTGCAGAATGAGATACTACCTTGCGACACTTTTTAGGTGGAACAGTAGTCAGAACTACCTCTAGTATTCTGTAGAGATGACCCCCCAAAGTAACAATGACACTACGGGGTCGAGACTCATAAACAGTATGGTGTCTCCACATATATGGTTGGCCCAAGAGAACATCATAGACATCCAGTGGGGAAACATCACATAATACCTCATCCTTGAAGGGTTGGATGTCGTATGAAAATAGACATTGTTGGCTGACACGTAGATCCCGTCCTTGCCGAAGCCACTCGGTATTGTATGGTTTTGGGTGTGGTGTTTTCGACAATCCCAAGTGTTTGACGACCTCTACTGAGATGAGGTTTTTCTAGATTCCACTATCAACAATAAAATGCATCGAGGTCCCCTTCATCCACATCTGTGAATGAAAAATCCACTACCCCTCTTCAATATTTGTTGGTTCTTCTAGTTGAATTGATGCAATTGCGACAATAACAGTGGGGTCTGTGTCAATGATCTGTCCTTTACCAATATTTTCATAATCAGATTCTGAATCAGGGTTCCGCTCCTTGTATTTCATCTCGGCCACCAATGACTATTTTGAGAAACATTCATCGGTGTTGTGCCAGGGGATTTTGTGGAAATCACACCATTTTCTGATGTCCTTCTTTGTCTTCCGGTGACCCTTCTTTTCCTACGTCTTGGACTGGTTTTTGGGAGACTTTTTGTTAGGTCCATCTTTATCGTACTTTGGTTGTTGAGGATTTCCAGACCCAAATTCCCATTTGTTCTGGTGCTTAAATTTGTGTTCAATTTTAACAGCATATCGATAAGCAGCACTGAGTGATGAGATGTCCAAAAAATCCAATTCAGTCTGGATGTATCTGTGTAGAGCCCCACGGTATTTAAAAACTAAATGTCGCTCAGAGTCTTTGATACCCAGCTTGGTGTACAAGGAATGGAAGGTATTGGTGAACTCTGGAATTTCTTGGCCCCTCTCTTGCCGCAGTGTGGTCCATCTCATGTACTGGTCCTGATAGTTGTCAATAGGGTAATACTGTTCTTTTACTGCATCCACAAAAAAATCCCAAGTGGGATCATCCCCATATATTCCAGACTCCTCTATGGAAATTTTCTCCCAGTAATTTTCCCACCAATGTTTGACATGAGGGAGAGCTTCAATGAGTGCGAAGGTGATATTTTCTTTGTCGGAAAAATTGTGAACAGAGAAATAACCTTCTAGCAGAGTTAACTATTTTTCTAGCGCTTCTACATCTATCTGTCCTTCAAATACAAGAATATCAAAATTAACTTGTAACTTGAAAGGCAAGGAGCCTCCAAAGTGGCCACTTGATGAAGATGCAGCTGATGCTATCTGCAAGCGTTGAAGGATGTGGGAAAAATTCTCCATCATTTCATCCCTCTATCGTGTGAGAGCTTGCTCAAGCAACAGATTGATAGGATCGTCTTCTCTGTCATTTTTCTTTTCTTCCGCCATTGAGATTTTCTTCGGTGTGCGAGAGTGATTTTATTCATGAGAGACAAGCGAGATACCCAACTTGCTATAATCAGACCTCGTCGGGAGCATGCACTGAAAAAACGATCAAGAGCAGTCTGCTCCGATACCACTGATCCAGATTATTTTCGGCACTAAATGAGATAAGAGATATAATAAAAAAATGCATAGAGATATCGTAGATATTCAATAATATAAAATAAATGTATCAAAAATGAAACCATAAACTTAGATATACAGTAATACACAATTTCTATTAATGAAATAAATGTATAGAGACTATAAAAATATAGAGTGAAAGACTCGTTAGAATGGTGGCAGCTTATCTTTGAGAAGATATGTGACGGCTACTCACATTCGCAAGAAGATGATTAAAATGAGGCTCTGAAGGCCTTTTTACAATAAGTAGGAATTCCAAAAACCCTAGACATCCAAAAACCTAACCCTAGGAAATGAAGCGCCAAAAGTCATATGCATCCCGTTTGGGTAAGTGAGTACATCAACTTCCCGGGGTCATAACTTTTGCATACGATCTCCATTTTAGGCGTGTGATAACTCATTGGAAAGGTATAATCTAGAAGATTCATTTTGGGGGCTCAATTATGCCTTTATCTATCATTTAGAACTTTGATCTTGAAAAACCTTCATTTGGGCCCTCAAAATGACCCTAGAAGTTACAACCTGCTAAAAATAGTAAATTATCAAAATTGCCAGAAAACTATTTTGAGACATTTGGAAAAGGTGGGTGGCCACCGATATCCACCTGGATCGATCCTCCCTCCTTAGGAAGCAATTATATCCATTGCGTTGAGCTCTCGAGGGAGAGGGAAAAGTGTTTGTTGAATCTGCATCTTGGTGAGCTGCTTGTCTTGTTGGAGATGTTGTGCTGCTTAGTTTGTGGAAATGTATCATGAACCTGTTGAGGTTGAGGATGTTCAAAAAGTTGAGATACATGAGAGGACAATGTATAGAAGGAATCTTTACACTTGTATACATCCTTGTTGATCTGCTTCGGTTGGGTAGAAGGTGCTTGGGGCAGGGCTGTAGTGGTTGCAGTGTCCTTTTGTTCACCTTTTGAACAGATTGTGAAGAAGCTGAATTTTGTAGTATGAGATACTACCTTGCGACACTTTTTAGGTGGAACAGTAGTCAGAACTACATCTGGTATTTTGTAGATATGACCCCCCAAATTAACAATGACACTACAGGGTTGAGACTCATAAACAACATGGTGTCTCCACATATATGGTTGGCCTAAGAGAACATCACAGACATCCAGTGGGGAAAAATCACATCATACCTCATTCTTGAAGGGTTGGATGCCATATGAAAATCAACACTATTGGCTGACACAGATATCTTGTCCTTGCCGAAGCCACCTGAAGTTGTATGGTTGCGGGTGTGGTGTTGTTCACAATCCCAACTCTTTGACAACCTCTATGGAGATGAGGTTTTTCTGGCTTCTTCTATCAACAATAAAATGAAGCATGGACCCCTTCACCCACATCTATGAATGAAGAAGGTGCTTCCCCTCTTTAGGATTTGTTGGTTCTTTTGGTTGAATTGTTGTGGTCATGACAATAGCAGTGGGATCTGCGTCAATGATATGTCCTTTACCAGTATTTTCATAATCAGATTCTGAATCAGGGTTTGGCTCCTTGTCTTTGATCTTGGCCACCAATGATTGTTTTGAGCGACATTCATCGGTATTGTGCCAAGGTTTTTTTTGGAAATCACACCATTTTCTAGTGTCCTTCTTTGTATTCCCGTGACCCTTCTTTTCCTGTGTCTTGGACTGGTTTTCGGAAGAATTTTTTTTAGGGTCATTTTTGTCATACTTTGGTTGTTGCGTATTTGCAGACCCAAATTCCCTTTTGTTCTAGTGCCTAAATTTCTGTTCAATTTTAATAGCATATCGATAAGCAACACCTAGCGATGACATGTCTAGAAAATCCATTTCAATCTGGATGTATCTATGTAGAGCCCCATGGTATTTTAGAACCAAATGTTGCTCAGAGTCTTTGATACCCAGCTTGGTGCACAAGGTATGGAAGGTATTGGTGAAGTCTGAAACTTCCTGGCCCCTCTCTTGCCCCAGTGTGTTCCATCTCATGTATTGGTCCTCATAGTTTCCAATAGGGTAATATTGTTCTTTTATCGCATCCACAAAAAAACCCCAAGTGGGATCGGCCCCATATATTCCAGACTCCTATGTGGAACTTTGATCCCAGTAAGTTTCCCACTAATGTTTGACATGAGGGAGAGCTTTAAGGTGTGTGAAGGTTATCTTTTCTTTGTCGAAAAAATTGTGAACAGAGAAATAACCTTCTAGCAGAGTTACCCATTTTTCTAGGGCTTCTGCATCTATCTGTCCTTCAAATACAAGAATATCAAAATTAACTTGTACCTTGAAAGGCAAGGTGCCTCCAAAGTGGTCACTTGATGAAGATGCGCCTGATGCTATCGGAAGGCATTGAAGGATGTGGAAAAAATTCTCCATCATTTCATCCCTCTGTCGTGTGAGAGCTTTCTCAAAAAACAGATTGATAGGATCGTCTACTCCGTCGTTTTTATTTTCTTCCACCATTGAGGGTTTCTTGGGTGTGCAAGAGTGATTGTATTCAAGAAAGAGAAGCTGGAGACCCAACGTGCTATAATCAGACATCACCGGGGACATGCATTGAAAAAACGATCAAGAGCAGCCTTCTCTGATACCACTGATCTAGATTATTTTTGACATGAAATGAGATCGGAGATATAATAAATAAATGAAAAGAGATATCATAGATATTCAATAATATAACATAAATGTATCAAAGATGGAACCATAAACACAGATATATAGTAATACACAATTTCTACTAATGAAATAAATGTACAGAGATTGTAAAAATACAGAGTGAAAGACTCGCTAGAACCGTGCCACCTTATCTTTGAGAAGAGATGTGATGGCTAATTCCTCATCCTTGAAGAGTTGGATGTCGTATGACAATCAACACTTTTGGCTGACACAGAGATCCCGTACTTGCTGAAGCCACCCGATTTTGTATGGTTGCGGGTGTGGTGTTGACGACAATCCCAACTGTTTGACGACCTTTACTGAGATGAGGTTTTTCTGGCTACTGCTATTAACAATAAAATGCAGTGGGTTCCCCTTCGCCCACATCTATGAATGAAAAAGGTGCTCCCCCTCTTCAGGATCTGTTGGTTCTTCTTGTTGAATTGTTGCAGTCGTGACAATAGAAGTGGGGTATACGTCAATGATCTGTCCTTTACCAATATTTTCATAATCAAATTCTGAATTAGGGTTCGGCTCCTTATCTTTGATCTTGGCCATCAATGACTATTTTGAGAAAAAATCATCCGTGTTGTGCGAGGGGATTTTGTGGAAATCACACCATTTTCCAGTTTCCTTCTTTGTCTTCACGTGACCCTTCTTTTCCTATTTCTTGGACTAGTTTTTCAAAGACTTTTTGTTAGGGCTGTCTTTGTCATACGTTGGTTGTTGCGGATTTGTAGACCCAAATTCCCATTTATTCTGGTGCTTAAATTTCTTCTCAATTTTAACAACATATCGATAAGTAGCACCGAGTGAAGAGATGTCCAGAAAATCCATTTCAGTCTGGATGTATCTGTGTAGATCCCCACGGTATTTTAGAACCAAAAGTTGCTTGGATTCTTTCATATGCAGCTTGGTGTGCAAGGTATGGAGGGTATTGGTGAACTCTGTAACTTCCTGGCCCCTCTCTTGCTGCAATGTGGTCCATCTCATGTACTGGTCCTCATAGTTGCCAACAAGGTAATAATATTCTTTTACCGCATCCACAAAAAAATCCAAAGTGGGATCGACCCCATATATTCTAGACTCCTCTGTGGAACTTTTCTCCCAGTAAGTTTCCCACCAATTTTTAACATAAGGGAGAGATTTAAGGAGTGTGAAGGTGATATTTTCTTTGTCAGGAAAATTGTGAACAGAGAAATAACCTTCTAGCAGAGTTAACCATTTTTCTAGGGCTTCTGCATCTATTTGTCCTTCACATACAGGAATATCAAAATTAACTTGTACCTTGAAAGGTGAAGTGCTTCCAAAGTGGCCACTTTATGAATATGTTCCTGATGCTATCGGCAGGTGTTGAAGGATGTAGGAAAAATTCTCCATCATTTCATCCCTCTGTCACGTGAGAGATTTCTCAAGCAACATATTTATAGGATCGTCTGCTGCATCGTTTTTCTTTTCTTCCACCATTGAGGGTTTCTTGGGTGTGCGAGAGTGATTTTATTCAAGAGAGACAAGATTGAGACCCAACTTTCTATAATCATACCTCATTGGGGACATGCACTGAAAAAATGATCAAGAGCAGCCTGCTCTGATACCATTGATCCAGATTATTTTCAGCACGAAATGAGATTGGAGATATAATAAAGAAATGCATAGAGACATCATAGATATTCAATAATATAACATAAATGTATCAGAGATGAAACCATAAAAATATATATACAATAATAGATGATTTCTATTAATGAACAAAATGTACAGAGACTGTAAAAATATAGAGTGAAAGACTCGCTAGAATGGTGGTAGCTTATCTCTGAGAAAATATGTGACGGCTACTTTCATTCGCAAGAAGATAATTACAATGAATCTCTAAAGGCATCTTTACAATAAGAAGGAATTCCAAAAACCCTAGACATCCAAAAACCTAACCCTATGCGATGAAGCGCCAAAAGTCACGTGGGCCCCGTTTGGGTAACTGAGCACATCAACTTCCTCGGGTCGTAACTTTTGCATACGATCTCCATTTTAGGGGTGTGATAGCTCGTTGGAAAGGTATCATCCAGGAGATTCATTTTGGGTGCTCATTCATGCCTTCAATTATCATTTAGAACCTTGATCTCAAAAAACCTTCATTTGGGCCCTCAAAATGGCCCCGAAAGTTAAAACCTGCTAAAAATACTAAATTTCCAAAATTGCCAGAAAACTGTTTTGAGCCATTTGGAAAAGGTGGGTGGCTACCAATATCTACCTATATCACCCAAGAAGATTTGAAGCTCAGTGAGTGTGGTTGGGGTTGGCCAGTCATGGATGACTTCGATCTTGGTTGGATCCACATGTACTCCATGTTGATAAATGATGTAGCCTAGGTAATGGACCATGTCCATGCCGAAGGAGAATTTTTCCAAGTTGGCGTATAAATTATGATGCCATAGGGTGTGTAGAACCTACTGAATATGCTCCAAGTGTTCGGCCCAAGTCTTGCTGTAAATGAAAATGTCATCAAGATACACCACTACAAAAGTATTGATGAATGGTTGCAGGATATCGTCCATCATCCTCATGAAAGTGGATGGAGCATTTGTCAAAACAAAGGGCATGACCAACCATTCAAAAAGGCCTTCCTTTGACTTGAAGGTGGTATTCCATACATATTTTTGTTCTATTGAGACCTGGTGGTATCCAGAATTCAGATCAATCTTATTGAAGGAGGTCATCAAGGAGGGAATCGATTCAGGGAATCAGGTACTGGTTTTTGACTGTGATTTTATTCAGATCCTGATAATCAATGCAAAGTCGCGAGGTTCCATCTTTCTTCTGTACCAACATGATTGGGCTCTCGCAAGGTGATGAGATAGGATAGATGTGCCTCTTGCGGAGAAATTCTTGGATCTATCGCATGATCTCCTCATTCTCTAACAGAGAGTGGCAATAGACTGACCCATTGGGCAGCAGTGCATTGGGGGTCATATCGATAGGGTAATTGACCTAGCAGTACAGAGGTACCCCGGTAGGTGAGGAGAAGATATCCAAGTATTCTTCCATGACCTTATCTACTTGCTTTTGTTGTGTGGAGAGCTCATCCAAAGAGACTTTGGATGTGGCTGTGATTGTTATCTCATTCTGAGAGCGAATCATGAAGAAGACAAACTTCCCCATATGAGAGATAACCTTTCTGCATTTCTTAGTAGAGATCAAGGAAATAGAACTAGGTGGGACAACCTCGGGTATCTTGTACAATTTCCTATTCAAAGTAATAATAACACTACAAGGCCTAGACTCATATATAGCATGGCGTTTCCATAAATAAGGTTGGCCCAAAAGAACATCACAAACTTCGAGAGGAGAAACATCGCACAATACCTCGTCTTCAAAGGGCTTGATGTTGTATGACAGTCGACACTGTTGGCTGACATGGAGATCACTTCCTTGGTGGAGCCATCCAATGGTGTAGGGTTGTGGGTGCAATGTTGTCGGCAGGGCCAACTGCTTAACAACCTCTTCTGAAATGAGGTTCTTCTGGCTACCACTATCAATGATAAAGTGCAGTGGCGTGCCTTTTACCCACATCTGTGAATGGAAGAGGCGCTCTCCTTCTTCTGGCTCATCCGGTTCACCATGCTGGACCTTGGTGGTAGAAATGGTGGCATTGGGTTCTTCATCAATGATCCATATTCCCTTTCCGGTTCTAACTCAGAGTCATAACCTGCATATAATTAAGAGGCTTTCACTTCGGCCACCAGCGTCTACTTTGAGCGACAGTCAGCAATGTTATACCAAGGGCTCTTATGGAAGTGGCACCACTTCCTAGTATCTTTCTTTATATTTTTAGTGTCCTTATTTGATTGCATCTTAGACTGGTTGTCCTGATACTGTCTATCTTTGCTCTGTCCTTTGGTCTATGGGTTGGGGCTTTCCTAGCTTTTGTTGTGAGGGGTTCCCTGACCCAAATTGTCGCATCTTTTGTTTGAGCTTCTGCTCAATTTTGATGGCATATCGGTAGTCCGCGCCCAAGGATGAGATGTCTAGAAATTTCATTTAAGTATGGATGTATCTAAGCAGAGAACCGCGATACTTGAGCACCAAATGTCTCTCTGAATCTTTGATACCCATCCTGGTGTGCAAGGTATGGAAGATATTTGTGAAAACTGGCACTGCTTGGTCTCGTTCTTGCCACAGTGTTTTCCATTTGGTATACAAGTCGTCATAACTTTTGACAGGGTAGTATTGATCCTTAATAACATCCCTAAAGGATTCCCAGGTGGCCATGACTGTAAATAATGAGGGTTCCTCTGTTTCCTTTTGCTCACAGAAAGTTTCCCACCAATCTTTGACATGGGGAACGACTTTGAGTAGCGCAAAAGTAATATTTTCTCTATTCAAAAAGTTATGGACAGAGAAATACCCTTCTAGTAGATTCAACCACTTGTCTACAACATCTGCATCTATCTGACCTTCAAATATAGGAATATCGAAGTTTATTTGTACCTTGAAGGGGGTGGTGCCTCTGCTCAAAAAAGATGTGTCGCATGTTGGTAGTCACTGAAGGATTTGCGCAAAATTATCCATCATCTCGTTCCTCTGTTGTGTGAGGGCTTCCTCAATCAATAGTTTGAAAGGATCTCCTATCCCTTCATCTTTATTTTCTCCTTCCATGAGAGGTCGCTTGGGTGTGCAAGAGCCTTTTTCCTCAAGAGAAACAAGCTTGAGACCCAAATATTTGTACTTTGACCTCGTTGGGGATAAGCATTAAGACAACAAGGAGCAGACCATTGTGATACCACTGATCCAGATTTTATGAGTAGAATGAAATGAATAGAGATCATTACTATATTCTTAACATAGAATAACAGAGTTACAATAAAACTGGTTTTCTATTCAATAAGGAAATAAGCTAAAACTGTAAAATGCAGTGGAAAACAAGCTTGTTGGAATGGTGGCGGCTTATCTCTGAGAAGAGATGTGACGGCTGCGCTCATTCACAAGAACATGATTACAATGAGACTCTCAAGGCCTTTTTATAATAAACAGGAGTTTCAAAAACCCTAAACATCCAGAAACCTAACCTTAGGAGATGAAGCGCCAAAAGTCATGTGGGCCCCGTTTGGGTAAGTCAGTGCATCAACTTCCCGGGGTCGTAACTTTTCCATACGATCTTTGTTTTAGATGTATGATAACCCATTAGAAAGACCTAGGTGAGGAATACAACAGTTGTACAAAATTTCATGATGAAATTTTGTGAACGCAACATACCCCAAAAAACATCGTTTAAGGCCTCAAAATGGCTCCAGAAGTTCAGAACCCGAAAAACTACTAAAAATAGTAAATTATCAAAATTGCTAGAAAGTTATTTTCAACCAGCTGGAAAAGGTGGGTGGCCACTAATATCCACCTGGATCATATTCCTTATATAAACCACTATTCCTTATTTGGACTTGCACGTACCAAGACTATGGATCACTCATCAACCACACCTAGACATTTTCATTTCAAGGTGGTCGTCGATTATATCGACAATGGGCATCGATATGACAATAGAGAAAGCCTGTTAAGACCTAATATTAGCTCATTACCCGTTAATTGGGGCATATTACATTATTAATTTTATTTTATTTATGTCGGCTTTATTCCATTAGTTGTAATTATACCTTCTAGTCTCCTATATATACCAAGGAGACATTTTCATTTGGAATCATCTTGTACTTGAACATTTATGTGGGGTAAAAGGAGATTTCCCCCTCAAAGAGGATTATTATCTGAAATTGTCTCTTTTTCAAGGCGTTGAGTACTTATTCTAAGGTTTTTCTATGCTATATTGATATTTGGCTCTTAACATATGGTATCAAAGCTCAAGGTCTTGGGGTTTCACTGCTACATCTTAGACGCCTTGGAATTTTCACTATAAATTGTTTTCTACAACATTTCAAAAGGAAGGAATTGGAGGATATATAGTAGATAAATCAAGGTACGTTGGGTTAAAATTTCATCTTCTGAAGCCTTATACTTTCAGAGATACAACTTGTGCAAGATAGTGTTTTTGAATCATCCTGAACTGAGTCATTGCCGAATTTTCACTATAAAACGTTTTCTATAATGTTTCAGACCCCAAACTGTGGAGGATTTTCACATAAATTAGTAAGGTATCTGTGATAAAAATTTCAGCTTCTGGGTCATATTACATTTGTAGATACAACCTGTGGAAGATAGGATATCTGACTAGCCCTATTGACTAGTCTCAAGAATGTGTTCCAGGTAAAACAATCATAACGTCTTCCTAGGGTATCCAAATTAAGTGAAACTAGTTTCATTGGATAGTGGATAGTCTGTAGTATTTTTGATAGGAGTTTCATAATTTTATATCAATTATTTTGTGTGGCGCACGCTATACAAGTGAGATCTCATGGAAAGGCCAAAAATTGGCAAGTTGTGGGGAAGTTATCGTAAATTCCACTTGGCACATCCAATTTTGATCAGACCTATGGAATTGCAGAGAAGAAATATTAGAGAAATACATAAAATAAAGTTTCATACCCATAAGGGCTGAAACTTGGGAGATACAATAGAAGAAATATTGTCTAGCACAACCACCTCAAAATCAAGGTTCAAAAGTGATAATTGGCCAACATGCCACCCAAAAAGGGAACTTCTACACCAAATAAGCCTCCAGAAAATCCTACTTGGACTCTTCATGAAGGTCAAGAAATGTGTAGGGACATAAATGATTTACAAAAGAAGATAGTAACAAAAGATGAACTACAAGAGATGGAAGCTAAGTTGGAGGCAAAGATGGATGGTTTAAAAGAGGAGATCATGGAAGTATTGAAAATTTTTGTAACAAAGAAGACACCTAAAAGTGAAAATGCATCCCATGAAATTCATGATGAGGACAAAAGGAAGGTGACTCTATTAGAAATAATTCTTGTCATGGGTTTGAGAGCATTCGGGTCTAAAAGTTGCATGAAATGCTTAAGCGCAACACGGGAGAATCCCTATTTTTCCAAGTAGCAGGTCAAGCGAGCAGGCAAAGTGTCGTCGGCAGCATCCAAGATCTATTTTGCAAAGTAGATCAATGTTCGGTGGGTAATTGCACTCAGCCGAGTCATGCAAAGTATAGCGTAGAAGTTTTCAAAGAGGAGAGAAGTCAGAAGTCTCTGTGGAGAACTCGTGAATTAACGAGGGCCATTGATCGCAATCGGTTGATGTGTGGTTTCATTTCTTGAACTCAGGGTTCGTGAGTTTGAAGGGTGGGCCATATCCTTTGGTTGCATGAGATCGTGAGTCACGAAGTGACGAGAGTGTCCAGAGTCTGGGCCCACAACATTGCCGAGAAGATCTCAGCCATCGGATCTAGAGGGACACGTGGTGCGCGATTAGGCTCCTCGCCGTTTCGCCCATCGCGACTTTGAAACATAAGGATTAGCTCATCCCATCCACGAGACACGAAGTGACGAGAGCATCTAGGACCTAGGGTCCACAGCATTTTCAAGAAGATCTCAGCCGTTGGATCCAGAGGGACACGTGGTGCGCGATTAGGCTTCTCGCCGTTTCGCCCATCGCGACTTTGAAACATAAGGATTATCTCCTCCCAGCCGCGAGACACGAAGTGACGAGAGCGTCTAGGACCTGGGGCCCACATCATTGCCGAGAAGATCTCAGCCATTGGATCCAGAGGGACACATGGTGCACAATTAGGCTCCTCACCGTTTCGCCCATCGCGACTTTGAGACATAAGGATTACCTCCTCCCAGCCACGAGACATGAAGTGACGAGAGCGTCTAGGACCTGGGGCCCACAACATTGCTGAGAAGATCTCAGCCATTGGATCCAGAGGGACACGTGGTG
>JZKD02S1786806.1:35917-54005 GCA_000966675.3 Picea glauca
CACTGACACAAGAATTCACCAGCTGAGGAATAGATCCATTTTAGAGTATCTCATTAAATGGAGGAAACTATCGGCTGAAGATTCCACTTGGGAAGATGAGTCTTTTATACATAAGAATCCATAGTTACTCAAGCATTTCATACAACACTTGTCTTAAGGGGAGGGGCATGTTAAGCCCTAATATTGGCTCAATACCCCTTAATTGGGGCATATTACATTAGTAATGTTATTTTATTTATGTCGGCTTTATTCCATTAATTGTAATTATACCTCCTATTCTCCTATATATACCAAGGAGACATTTTCATTTGGAATCATCTTGTACTTGAACATTTATGTGGGGTAAAAGGAGGTTTCCCCCTTGAAGAGTCTTATTATCTGAAATTATCATTTTTCAAGGCGTTGAGTACTTTTTCTGAGGTTTTTCTATGCTATATTGATATTTGGTTCTTAACAGAGCCAAACATGCACATGAACATGAATCCTCCCTAGACTCTCAATTATTTCCAAGTCTATAAAAAAAATTAAAACATCCAAAAGGTGTAAATGGGAAGTAGTTAGAGAACACGATATATTTCTCTGCTTATCCCATCATGTGTAGATCGTGAAGAAGATTATATAGAGAGAATGAGAGACTCATTCAATTCTTGCACCTCGTGCGTTGGTTCCTCAAATGGACCATCTTAGGGAATCATCAAGACAAACACAAAATCTTTGATCTCACTCATTTCGTTGGGCCCTCCCATGAGGGAAAAGCTGAGTCCACCGTTGAGACCATCTTGAGTTTTGATATGAAATGATCAAATCAGATTATATGATATTTCTATTACAATTTACTACCTCCATATATATACTTGGGCTGAGTGCCCTTGTGTTTTTTCCATTTCTGTATTTTCATTAATTATTAATTATTTATATTTCTATTCCTCATTATATTATAAATAATATTATTTATATTATATTAATAATATTATTTAATAATTAATAATTATATCATTAATTATTATTCTGGAAGAATATCTTCTCGATGTTGTCCAAACATCAGCAGGCTAAGCTACACACCAACTTAAATTAAATTACTATGTTGTATTCTATGATAGGTTTTTTTATAAAAAGCTCACAAAGATTTCAATAATTAACTAATATAAACTTAAAAAAAAAAACCAAAAAAATAATAATATGAAACTGCATTGAAACATAAAGATTTACTTATGCAACTGTATTCCTTTCTATGAATCCTAAATGCCTTAAAAGATTGCTGCTCCTGTCTTTCTTTGTCACCCAATTACAGATGTGAGAAATAACAATGATATCGTAATAATTACCAACTTAGTTATCAACATATGCGAATTCAAAATTTGAAATTGGTATGTAAATGGTTGACACTGGATGGCGGTGTTTACAAAACAGAGGTATGTAAATGGCTGATAGTGGATTGCGGTGTTGTAACAATTTGTAATGATCCCAAGACAAAAAAATTTCTTGGTATTACTAACTACTACCGATTTATTGATGTGCAGGTGTTTATTGAGTTATTAAGTGCATACAATATTCATCCAACACATGAAGATCATAACACATTCAAGATATAGAAGCACAAGCAAGATCTAACCTTTTTATTATGCAGAATCAATACAATAGATAACCGATCTAGCATGAACCTCAGATGGGCGTACAAAGAATAGATATGAGCTTCTAAAAAATTCTCTCGTCAATACAAAAGAAGCCTCCAAAGGCTGAATAAGTAATGAAGACCAATACCCAGCAGATTCGGATGTCAAACCCTCCAACTGAAGAGTGCCACGCTCTAAGTGAAGACTGAAACCCTCAAGAATTCGGCCCTGATGGAAGGCTGCTCCAAATGAGCCCAAACTTGGTCAAATGATAGATCAAGGTAGTGGGAACCTCCTCCTAAAGTTTCAAGCCCAACGTCCAAGTCCAACCCCTCCAACTGTTGAATCTCCTAAGGGAGTTGTGCCCTCCTGAATAGTTGAAACCCCAATGCAACTCATCCTTCAAGAAATACACCCCCAAATGGTGTGAAACTCTCCAAGAATATAGATCAGGCTATGAGAATCCCGTGAAAGAATTTTTAGAACCAAATCTCAAGCGGATCTCTCTAGATCTGAGTTTTTCTAAATCACAGGACGTCCCCTATGGCTCCAAGACGTCCCAATCTGCAGATAATTATATGATGATGATAACCCTCCAGAAATGTCCTCAAACTGACGATCATGCCCCTGCAAACAAAACCCAAGTGTCAGAATGGCCCCAGGCCCTCTGGATAAGCTGGATTGAACCTCCCTCTAGATGATGGTGTGCCCTTGCTGGAATCACAAGAATAGTATGGTCTGCTACCTTCTGAAGTGCTAGATGGAGATGAGCTGAGACTAGAATGGTGTGGAGGAGTATTTCATCCCTGAGACCAAGCTGTGGAACAAGGTGAGTGGATATTTCACCATTGAGTTGATCACAAGGGTTTGTACAACAAAACCCCCAAACTGAATGCTCAAGAGAAATAGCAAATGCTAATCCAAAACTAGAATGAATAATAGGTGTGCCCCAGCCTCTTACTTATACTTTTCCTTCTAATTCTCTATTGATTTAGGTTAACTCCTAGGGTTAATCTTCTATTCTTCTGTTGATTTATCTTTTACTCCTTAATCCCTTTCCTTTCTTAAGTCAACTTAAAAATATAAATTTATCCTCATTGACTTCCCCCTTCAGTGTGATACTATGGCCTAGTGGGGGTGCCCAGGCCACTGAGTCTCCTAATCACCTCTCTAAGAGGCGGGGGACATTATAGTCTCCCCTTCTTGAAATTGCTTGTCCTCAAGCAATTCCAAACCTGCTTCTCTTACCACGTGTTCCTGCTACCAAGTGGCATCCTCAATGGGTAAATCCTTCCACTTGATCAGGTACTCCTTGATGCTTTGGTTTCTAAGCCTCTTCTCTCGGACTTCTAGTACCTCCTTCGGAATCAAAACAAGCTATCCCTCCTCATCCATGGGGGGTAATACCTCAATAGGCCTTATGTGTTGACCGAGGGATTTCTCAAGGAATGAGACATGAAAAACATTGTGAATTTTTCTTCCCTATGGAAGCTCCACCTCATATGCTATGACCCCTATCCTCCTGCTGACTCTGTAGGGTCCAAATAAATGTGGTTGTAGTTTCTCCGCTCCGCTTCTTTTAATGGAAGCCTTCCTATATGGTTGTAGCCTTAAATAGACTAAATCACCAACCTCAAAAGTCTAGTCAACTCTGTGCTTGTCTGCTTGGACCTTCTGTTGGTTTTGTGCCCTCTTTAGATGATCCTTCAATTCCCTGAGAATGTCTTGGCTTTGCTGTATCCGATCCTGTACCATCAGTTCCCTGCTATCACCAAATGCAACTATCACCAAATGCAATATCTACAAATGACGAAGGATCATAGCTATACAAATCTCTAAATGGTAAGATGCCAATAGACATATGTTGGGTGGTGTTGTAGCAATATTCTCCCAAATGCAACCAACATACCCATGCTTTATGTTGCCCTCCCACATAGTTTCTAAGATATCCCTCCACCCACTTGTTGACTATCTCTATCTGTCCATCTATCTAAGGGTGATAGTTGGTGCTAGGGGTCAAGGTCGTACCAACCAACTTGAATAACTCCTTCCAGAAAGTACTCATAAACTTGATATCCCTATCGCTGACAATGGTCTTGGGTAGGCTATGCAACCTGAAAATCTCCCTGAAAAACAGTTCAGCCACTTGTGTTGCACTGAATTCGGTAGCTATGGCAAATAAGTGTGCAAACTTTGTTAACCTGTCCACCACTACAAAAATGTAGTCCTTTCCTTGTGTCTTTAGTAGCCCGGTGATGAAATCCATGGATATGCTTTCCCATTTGTTCTCTGGAATGGGCAAGGGTTGCAAAAGTCCTGTTGGGTGTGTGTGCTCATCCTTGTTTTCCTGACATGTAATACACTCTTTGACGTACCTAATCACATCCTCCTTGAGCCCTTTCCAAGAGAATATTTCTCTCACCTGCCTGTACATCTTGTTGATCCCCTAATGTCTCGCCATTGGTGAGTCATGGCATGCCTGCAATACCTTGGCCTTGAAGGCCGATCCAGAAACCAAGAATATTCGGTCTTTGTAGTAGATGAGGTCATTAATAACCTTGAAATATTCATCTTTTACCTATCCGTCCAGTAGTTGGCATGCAAACTGATCCTTTGCATACTTCATCACTAGTTAGTCTTTCCAATCAACTGTTATCCATGTTATGGAAAGGATGGATGGTCCCCTAAATAAGGAATCAACCACCACATTATTATTTCCTTTGACAAACTCAATGTCAAAGTCATACGCCTGTATTTTGCTTACCCATTCTTGTTGCCTCTCATTCAAGTCCTTCTATTCCAATAAGTATTTGATACTATTATGATCTGACTTGACAACAAACTGAGCACCTACCAAGTATTGCCGAAATTTGGCTAGTGCATGCATGATAGCCAGCGTTTCTTTTTCATAAACGTTATAGAGTAGCTTAGGACCCCAAAGTTTCTGTCTCTTGTAGGCAAGAGGGTGCCTTTTCTACATCAGTACGGCCCCTATTACTTTCCCAGATGCATCACACTCCAAGGTAAATGGAAGACTAAAATCTCGAAGGGCTAAGACTGGGCACGTACTCATCACCTTCTTCATCTTGTCCATCATTTTTTGAGCCTCCTCATCCCACTTGAATGCTCCCTTCTTAGTCAAATTGGTCAAGGGTGCACACAATTGAGAGAACCCCTTGACAAACTTCTTGTAATATGTGCACATTCCCAGAAATCCTCTCAATTCTGTGAGTGTCTTAGGAGTGGGTCATTCAATGATGGCTTCAATTTTCTCCTGATGCACCTGTACCCCTTTTTATCTGATAATGTGTCCTAGATAAAGGACCTTCATCATTCCAAACTCACATTTGGACTCCTTATCATATAGCGATTGTTCTTCCATAATTGACAAAATATGGTCCAAATGCCTAAGATGCCCCTCCCATGTCTTGTTGTAGATAAGCAAGTCATCAAAGAATACCAATAGGTGCTTCCTTAGCTGCTTGTTGAATACATGGTTCATACATGACTGGAACGTAGCAGAGGCATTGGTTAACCCAAAGGGAATCACCAGAAACTCATAATGACCATAGTGACATCTAAAAGTTGTTTTTGAGATGTCGTCCTCCCTCATCTTGATTTGATGATAGCCAGAACGAAGGTCAATCTTAGTGAAGTAGATGACCCCATGCAATTCATCCAATAGTTCATCAATTCTTGGTATTGGGTACCTGTTTTTGATGGTTTTTTTATTCAAGGCCTTGAAGTCAATGCACATCCTCATAGTGCCATCCTTCTTCTTCACCAACACTACTAAAGAAGCGAAAGGACTACTGCTGGGCTGGATGTGTCCCATGTCTAGAAGTTCCTTGATGGCTATTTCTATATCATTTTTGTACTTCTTGGGATGTTTGTATGGTCTGGTGATCACTAGTTTGGCCCCTTCCTCTAGCTCAATAATGTGCTCAAATCCTCTATTTAGTGGAACCCTCGGAGGAATAGGCCCAAACACCTTGTGGTGTTTGTCAAGGATTTCATTGATTTCTGAAGTGTAATGAACCTTGCCCTATTCATCCACACGTGTCATAATCCTTCATTCGACTGCATATACTATTTCATCCCTCTAGAAGATGGCTTCCATTCTCTTGGTCGTGACTACCTTTGCATCATTTCCTATCATGCCCCGAAGCACTACCTTTCATCCACCCTCCTCTGTGAATGACATTTCCATCGTTTTGTAGTTGGTGGTGATAGGCCCTAATGTGCTGAGCCACTAAACTCCTAGGATGATGTTCGTATCCGAAAGGTTCATGACATAGACGTCCTGTGTCAACTCATGCCTTCCCAAGGTAATCTTTAGTCCCAGAATATATCTGTCATAGGGCATGGTGCTTCCTCCTACAACCTCCACTTTGAATCCTTCAAATTCTACTGTGGGTATGTGTCTCCTCTTCAACAATGTTGCATCAATGAATTTGTGGGAAGATCCTCCATCAATCAAGATCGAGACTCTCTGACCTTGTAAGACCCCCCTCATTCGGAAGGTGTTATACTTGGGCACCCCACTGATAGATGCCAAGGTGGCCATACTATCCTATCCTGTGATTTGTTCTTCCTCTGCTGCCTCAGTGGTTTCTTCCTCCATGTTTTGTATCTGTCCAATCTCATCTTCTTCTTCATTATCTGAAGTGACCTCAATGTAATGTACCTATCCATGTCCCATGCACTTGTGTGAGGGATTCCATGGTTCCTTGTATGTGAAGCAGAGTTGCTTCCTTCTTAGTTCTCTCCTGGTGTTATCATCTATTCTTCCACGACCCCTGTCATAACCCTTAGGGTCACATCTTCCTTGGTTTATTGGAGGCCTTTTATCTCTTCCACTATTGTTAAGAGGAGGTCTGGGTATGAATTTTTGTTTAGAAACTGGACCCAAATCACTCGTCTTCCAAATGGCCTCCTGTAGGTTTGTAGGCTTGAAGGCCTTTACCCAACCCTTCAAGGGTTCCATCAACTCTTCTGTGAAAAGAATCATGAGCCTAGTCGAGAATATATCTTGCACCATCACTGCCAACCTCTGGAATTCATCAATGTATGCCTCAACCATACCTATTTGCTTGATTTGGGTGAGCTCCCAGAAATGTAGCTCAGGATCTCCTTGATAAAATCTATCAATGAGCTTCTGAGTGAATTCTGTATAGGATACAATTTGGTTGTGGCTGAGTGTTGTGATCCCATGATACCACCAGTCATGGGCCTTGCCATCCAAGTGCATAGTGGAAAAATTGATGGCCTCCATCTCTCTCATGGGGTTAAGCTACAGGTAAGTATCCAGCTTTTGCACCCACACTTGTGATGTCATCTTGGCCATACCATCAAAGTATGGAATCTCTATCTTCCCTGCCCTTTGTTCAAACTCAAAGCTACCCCTATGGTTCATCCTAGGCTGGTTTTTGAACCTGAGTTGGCAATATTGGTCTAGGGACATCTGTCTTTGAGCTTTCATATTGAAGTTGTAGTATTCCTTGGTACTCCTGGCCAATTGTTCCACAAAGTCTTCAACCTGTTCATGTTGCCCTTGCTCATCTATGAATGTGGTTATGTACGGTCCGGGGTTAGCTTTTCTACCCGAGTGTCGACCTAGCTATTCATCGGTGAACACTAGCATGTATGGCCTATGATTGACCTTGCTACCCATCTGTCCATGGGACGTGCCACCTCCCAGAATTCCTTCGAATCCCGGTGCTTTCTCTAGGTTATATCTGACTTCCTCATGGGTTCCACTGGAACCACCAGCCTCCTTATTCCCATATGTATCAGGATCCTTTCCTTGATGGGTTACTTGCATCAGAAGGTCAGTTATACTAGATTGGTTCTCATTCATGTTCTGTAGATTCTCGTCAACCTTCTTTAAGGTTTCAGAAATTTCATCCTGCCCCCTTCTGCTCATCTCCTTATACTCATCCAAATGTTGGACCAAGGTGCATTCTGTGTCGTTCATGTTTTCTTGGAACTTACCAAATTTGGCTACTAAGAAAGCCAAGCCTTGAGGCTCATGGTCATCCCCTGACCCTTCCATTTCTGCCTCTATTTCACTACTGTTTTTCTTCCTCCAACCCATAACAATTCCACTATATCTCTGCATGCGCGGATCCCTCCACAGGTTTGGAGGATCGAAGCTTTGATACCACTGTAATGATCCCAAGCCAATTTTTTCACTTGGTATCACTAAATACTATTGATTTATTGATGTGCAAGTTTTTATTGAGTTATTAAGTGCATACAAGATTCATCCAACACATGAATATCATAACACATTCAATATATAGAAGCACAAGAAAGATCTGACCTTTTTATTATGCAGAATCAATACAATAGATGACCAATCTGGCATGAACCTCAGATGGACATACAAACAATAGATATGAGCTGCTACAAAATGCTCCCATCAATACAAAAGAAGCCTGCAAAGGCTGAATAAGTAATGAAGACCAATACCCCATAGATCTGGATGTCAAACCCTCCAGCTGAAGAGTGCCACGCTCCAAGTGAAGACTAAAACCCTCAAGAATTTGGCCCTGATGGAAGGATGCTCCAAATGAACCCAAACTTGGTCAAATGATAGATCAGGGCAGTGTGAACCTCCTTATGAAGTTTCAATCCCAACGTCCAAGTCAAACCCCTCCAACTACTGAATCTCCTAAGGGAGTTGCACCCTCCTGAATAGATGAAACCCCAATGCATCTCATCCATGAAAAAATACACCTCCAAATGGCATGAAACTCTCCAAGAATATAGATCAGGCTATGAGAATCTCATGGAAGAAGTTTCAAAACCAAATCTCAAGTAGATCTCTCTAGATCTTAGTTTTTCTAAATCACAGGATGTCCCCTATGGCTCCAAGACATCCCAATCTGCAGATAATTATATGATGATTATAATCCTCCAGAAAATTCCTCAAACTAACGATCATGCCCCTGCAAACAAAACCCAAGTGTTGGAATGGCCCCAGGCCCTCTGGATAAGCTGGATCAAACCTCCCTCTGAATGATGGTGTGCCCTTCCTGGAATCATAAGAACAGTACAACCTACTATCTTCTGAAGTGCTAGATGGAGATGAGCTGAGACTAGAATGGTGTGGAGGATTCTTTCATCCCCGAGACCAAGTTGTGGAACAAAGTGAGTGGATATTTCACCACTAAGTTTCTCACAAGGGTTTGTACAACAAAACCCCCAAACTGAATGCTCAAGAGCAATAGAAAATGCTAATCCAAAACTAAAATTAATAATAGGTGTGCCCCAACCTCTTACTTATACTTTTCCTTCTAATTCTCTGTTGAGTTAGGTTAATTCCCAGGGTTAATCTTCTATTCTTCTGTTGAGTTATCTTTTACTCCTTAATCCCTTTCCTTTCTTCAGTCAACTTAAAAATATAACTTTAGCCTCATTGACTTTCCCCTTAAGTGTGAGACTATGGCCTAGTGGGGGTGCCCAGGCCACTGAGTCTCCTCATCACCTCTCTAAGAGGTGGGGGACATTACACAGTTTTCATTTGAAATTGGTATTCAAATGGTTGACATTCTGTAGTGAATACAAAATGGAGGTGGGTGATCCGATCATTTCTGTAACAGTTAATGTTGCATTAATTACCACCTGTTTTAAAGTCAACGGAGATGATGGAAATTCAAAAGATACTCACCTATATCTCTGGATCCCCACTTTCGATAAACCTTAATGACGGTTTACAAACATTAATAAACATCAAAATTACCTGTTTGATGAGATGAGACGAGCATTTTCACCCATCCATATGGATCAAGTGATGATTGATTTAGTTTGATTGGCCTTTTCAATATATTTTCAATACATAAATGTATTATATATTCAAAGTTCAATTAGACCAAAATATTTTGAATATATAAATGGATTATATATTCAAAGTTCAATTAGACCAAAATAGGTAATGACAACGAGTAGGTTGGCTTGACTCTACAAAATTAGTCAAGGTAATGAGACGAGTGGCTTGGCTTCACTTTGAGTGTTACAATCCCTAACAATCTCAATTTGAATTTGATTCTAGTTTTTTCATTTTTTTTCAATATTGTTGTTGAGTTATTGTTGAGTTTTGTCTTTCAATATGTTTTTATTTAACTATATATGTTGTGTTTTTGAATAATAAATATTTTTACTCTTATACTCTACATAAATGGATGATCAATTTGACTTAATTTGTCTCTTTCATATACATTTATTTAGGGAAATTTCTCACATTTTTGAATAATAGACATTTTACTCCACATCGATGGATGATGATTTTTATCTTTGAATATGCTTTGATTTAGGGATATGTCTTTGTATTTTTGAATAACATCAATTCTAACTCATTTACCTTGTATGAATGTATGATTGATTTCATTTGATTTGTATCTTTAGGGATATGTCTTTCATCTTTATGAATGATTTGATATAGGGATATGTCTTTCATCTTTGCATAATATATATTTTGACTCTAATGCATTAATTGACTAAATTTGTATCTTTGAATAACATCAATTCTAACTCATTTACCCTACATGAATGGATGATTGATTTGGCTTGATTTGTCTCTTTAGGGATATGTATTTCATCTTTATGGATGATTTGAATTATTGATATGTCTTTCATCTTTGCATAATATATCTTTTGACTCCTCTATCCTACACTAATAGATGTGCTACTTGACTAAATTTGTGTATTTCATCCTTGCATAATATATATTTTGACTCCTCTATCATACACTGATAGATGAGTTACTTTACTAAATTTGTCTATTTAAATACACTGTTGATAATAGACATTTTCACTCTTCTACATTATAAAGTGAGTGATGTTAACTCTAGGCATACCAACATCGACATAAATTAATTCTCATATTCTTAATTATGCATTTTAGATACATTTATATTAATAATCTATATCTCCACTATATATGATATTATAAAAAAATTCTTGCATTATCATAGCAAGAGGAATCATATTTTCAATCGGATTGCCTTTTGACAATTTCAAAATTGAATGTTGTTCATTCCTTAATGAATATATCTCAAACATGGTATTGATTACAAGAATCATTTTCATGCACACCTTAACATAGTATTTCATCCCTTGTTCATGTAGACATATGTATATAGGATAAATAGGTAGATTTAGTGAACATTGTGTGGGTCTACAACATATGCACATGAATACAATATCCTAAGTTGAACATCCACCAACTATAAAGTATCATGCATGCATTTAGGATGTAAAATTCATAATTAGGATAAATTACTAAACAATGGGCTTATTGAAGAAGTAATTGAGATGATAGAAAAACAACAGAATAATCTAAGTAAAGATGTTATATGGATTCAACATGTGGTTCAATATATGGAATCAAAATTTGTGTTAATTTTATTATATCACTTATGTTCTTAATGCATCTTCAATGTAATCATAATAATCATCATGAAGATAGGTTCAAAAGGCTGACCCAAAACATTGATGCCAAAATTACTATGAAACAATTCTATCTAGAAAACATATATAAAAAATAATCAATTTCTTCTTTGTCATGCCAAAAGGTGATTTCTATACCCCAATATAAGAGAAATGTATAATTCCTTCCATGCTCAACATGGAGTTGATACATGCCATTTTGAGGGATCAAATACCTCGAGGTTCAAACCTTTCTAGTGTTTTCAATTAAAAGAAAACTCGAGAGACTTGATCCCTCTCGGGAAAATGGATCTACACCAGTACTTAAATTACAACAAAATCACACCCACATGCTTATTCAATCACTTTAGAATAACAACTAACAAAATCAATGATTAGATAAAGAATAAATCCATTAATAGGAGAGAAGACAAGAAGGTCATAAAGTTGATATATCCTTTAGAAAGTTGATTGGATGGGATGAGAAGCTATGTTTGAAGCAAGTATTTCATCCTTTAATGTAGTTAATGGATTGGATGGACATTTATTTATTTCAATCCTTATCTCATTTTGTCAAGGTATTGTTATACCATATTTGACCACTCATGGGCCAAAAATATTGATCTTAACCCATTATTATTCTTTTATAAACTGTTAATTTTTCAGACCCAAACCAGTTTCAGTCTCGCTGATTTTTTAGCCAATGTTTAATGCCCAAACCCAGTTTTACATCAGCATATACAAACTTATCTCAGAAAATTTATGCTCGTCTTCTTCAGAAAGTTCTAGAATGCAGCTCCTCAAAATATGTATCAGAAATCCATACAACTGTATGGCTGCTACAACAATAAATGTTGTACAGAACTCCTCAAAAATTGTGCCTCTTTTCTGTGTTTACAGTACCCTCTTTTCTATGCATTAAATGCCCCTCGAAAATTGTGCCACACCTTGAAATGCATGTTGTACCTTGCTGTACAGACTGCTCTCCTTTTTCTACTATACAGACTGTCAAATTCGTACTGTACGGCCTCCACAAGACTATTGTTCCCTTTCCTCAAAATATGTGCACAAAAATTTGTTGTACGACCCTCACACTTAGAAATACCCTACTCAATTTTTGTGCTACTCGACTACCTTGGGAATCATGCTCTTACTCTAGCAACTTCTCCTTCTTCTGCAAGATCAACCTTTCTCTTGCTCTCTCTTTCTCTCTCAACAAGAAATGAATGAACAACCCAAGAATGGGTGCACCCCCTTGCCCTAATCGACCTCATGAGGGAAGGTGAAGGGTTTTCTAATCTAACAGTTGATATTAGATTAGATGAGTGGCTAATATTTGATGTCTCTTCACTCACCCTCACTTTAGTCATAAAGTCACATTTTAATTTTCATCTCACAAATTAATTTACTAGGACCCACATTCGGCACTTTCTCCCCCTTAGGAGCCTAGGTAAGAGAAACACTTGCCTTGGTACTTTATTTAATTAAAAAATTTAACACTCCCTCACACCAAGGAAAGTGTTACTCACCACTCCAAGCTTGTCCTTGAAAAATAAAAACTTGCCTCTACCCAATGCCTTGGTGAGTATGTCTGCAACTTACTCCTCTCTGAACATAATCACGGATGAAATGATAACGAATATCGATATGCTTAGACCGATAATGAAAAAATGTATTCTCCAAGAGTTTAATGAAACTTTGATTATCACAGTAAATCACAGTAGGCCTCAACTGCACACCGAACAATCCCACCAGCATCTTGTGAAGCTAAAGGGCCTCACAACTGACCTAACTAGCTTCCATATACTCAGCTTCTGCCGAACTCAAAGCCACTAACTTCTGCTTCCGACTAAACCAAGACACAACTGTTGATCCTAAACCGAAGCAGAACCTTGAAGTGCTTTTCCTGTCACTAACACATCCTGTCCAATCCGAGTCTGTATAGCCAACCGAACAAACTCCATATCCTCTATGATAGTCCAAACCATAATCTACCATACCACAAAGATACTTGAGCACATGTTTTGCTTCCACACAATGCACTCTCCTAGGCTCCACCATGAACTGACTGAGAGTGTTAACAAAAAAACAAATATCTAGCCTGTTATTGACCAAATACATCAATGAACTGATCAACTGACGATACAAAGTGGAATCCACCAATTGTGACTCAGAGGCATGAAGCTTCTTCCAATTTGTAATCATGGGAGTGGTCATGGGCCTTCTATATTGCATCTAAAATATGCTTAGAATGTCACATACATACTTCCCCTATCCCAGGAAGATGTGTCTAGGCTCCTGCCAAACCTCCAATCCCAAAAAGTAATGCATCAGTCCAATGTTAGTCATCTTGAACTCTGAAGCAAGGCTGTCCTTGCAGCTGTTGATGAGTCTCTCTACCCCTGTAATAAAACTATCATCCACATATAGCAGAAGAATGAGAGGATCCTCTCCAACCATAATGAAGTATAGGATGGGATATGCCTCACTCTTCTCAAAACCTAATTGCTGCAAATAGGCATCTATCCTCGAATACCAAGCTCTGGGAGCTTGTTTAAGCCCATACAATACCTTCTTCAATATACACACATGAGACTCTCTCCCATGCATCTCAAATCCCAATGACTACTCAATATACACCTCCTCCTCAATAAGACCATTCAGAAATGCAATATTCACATCCATCTGGTGGATCTTCCAACCCATCTCTGCTGCAATGGAGATCACTTCCCTGATTGAAGTGTATCTAGTGATTGGGTCAAAGGTCTCATCATAGTCAACTCCCTCAACCTATGAAAACCCCCGAGCCACAAAGCGAGATTTTTACTTCTCAATGCTACCATCTGTAGCATGCTTTAGCTTGTAGATCCACCTAGAAGTCACCACTGACTTCCCCTTAGGTCTAGGAACGACTTCCCAGACATCGTTCTTCATGATGGAATTATAATATTCCATCATGGCATGTCTCCATACCTATCTACTAGTGGCATCCTCAAAAGTGGAAGCTCAGACTTCTGAATACTGCTCACCATCACGATGTAGCTGCAAAACCTCTCAGGAGGTTTACTCTCCCTCACTGCATGTCTGGGATTCCCCACTGAACCCTGTGCCTCCCTCAAAGTGTCTTGAAGCCACTTGGGCTTCCTCCTCTCTAAAGTAGTGTCCTTTGGAGGGGAATCTCCCTACTCAACCCCATCTCCTGAAGACAATGATCTTGTAGTAGACTCTGAAGTACATGATCCTGAAACCTGTGGACCAGTAGCCTGCGAACCTAAACTCTATGGCCCTGTCACCTGTGAACCTATCGTCACCAAAGCTGGTGGTCCTAAACTATGTGTCACTGTAGTCTGTTGTGGGCTCACCTGAGTCTGAGATGAAGACTTCTCACCTCTCTTTGTCCCTCTAGACTTCCTAAAGGCTCCATCCTCCTCAAATCTGACATCCCTCCTCAAGACAGTCTTCCTCAAGGAAGGAAGGTAAATACAGAAAGCCTTTGAAGTCTCATTGTACCCAACAAAGATCCCTCTCTCTTCCATGGGATACAGCTTTGTCCTCTTCTCAGAAGGGACATATGAATAAGTGATGCACCCAAAAATTTGAAAGTGCCCCACCTCAAGCTTCTTCCTAGAGAAAGCCTCCTCAAGAGTCATGCTCCCCACAGCCCTGTGAGGAATCCTATTCTACAGATAAAATGCAGTGTATCATGCCTTAGCCCATAGAAATAGTGGTAGCCCCTGATCATGTAGCATTTCTCTTGCAGCCCCAACAATGGTCGTGTTCTTCCTCTTTGCAACCCCATTCTGCAGAGGGTTGTAAGGAACAGTCAACTCCCTCCTGATTCCCTCTCCTACATAGAAGTCCATGAATGCCTTGGAGGTATACTCATCCCCATTGTCCGATTTTATGACTCTGATTTTCTTCCCTGTCTGGTTCTCCACAAGATCTTTTAACTCTTGGAACCAACTGAAGATCTGTCCTTTGGTCTTCATGAAGAAAATCCAGGACTTCCGAGAGAAGTCATCAATGGATACAACATAGTATAGGGATCCATTCAATGATGCTGAAGACATTGGGCCACATACATTTGAATGTATAAGATCAAGTATCCCTGCTGCTCTATTGTCACTGCTCGAAAAAGTAGTCTTGGTGTACTTTCCCAGGGTACACCCCTTGCACAACTCATGGTGCTCTGAACTGAAATCTAGAACTCTCGTCACCATCTCCCTTAGAACTCTTAAAGCCCCATGGTGAAAATGTCCAATCCTCCTGTTCCATATCTCATATAGGTCACTGCTGCTGCTGGTAGAATGAATCAATGGTCTCACTATCTGGAACAAAAACTTGTACAGCCTCTCATGTCTAGCACCAATCACTTTGGCTGAAGTGATGCTAGACCCTCTGGGGAAAAGAAGCACCTACCCATCATGGAACAAGACCTCATAGCCCTTCTCCTCAATAGTAAAAACTGACACTAATTTCTTCTTCAAGCCCGGAACATATAGAACCTCTGTCAAAGTCATGGGTGGCAAAGACTCCCTTCGAAATGATACAGTCCCACAACCAGCCACCTTGACCTCACGATCATATCCAAGCACTACCTCTGCATCTCCACATTGAGTAAGATCTATCAGGTTCTCATGAATGGTTGTCATATGGCAAGAGGCACCACTGTCAATATACCAAGCATCTGTAGTAGTGGTCCTTGAGGATAGGCATGCAATCAAGGAAAATTCCTTGTCAAACTTGGTGGAAAACTCTTCCACCTCTGTTGAATCTGTTGTTTGTTTCTTCTTCTTGTTTGGACACTATCCTGCATAGTTCCCAAACTTATGGCATGCAAAGCACTTGACTTTGCTCATTTCTTTCTTCCCTTCACCCTTGGGATTTTTCCCTCCCTTTGGACCCCTTTTTAATTTCTTCTTGCTAGTGGTAGCAAGAGCCACACTCTACTCCTCATGACCTATATATGAACTACCATGCACATAACCTCTCTGGGTCTCCTTCTGAACAAAGTCATCCCAAAGACATTCCCAACCGGGAAGCTTCTCCCTAGAAATAGTGCCCTCCACAAAAACAACCCATTGTTTGGAAACACCATTCAATGTTGTTCTCACAAGATCACTATCAGCTATGGCTTCCCCCATAGCTCCAAGCTCATCCCTCACTTGTGTCAATCTAGTAAGGTGTGTGACCACATTTTTAGCCTTGGCCATTTTTATGCTCTTTAGTTTTTCCCTCAAAACCATTTTCTGGTTCTCATTTGTACTTTGGTACAATTTATTCAAAGACTCCCACATCTCATAGGCATGTGTCTTCCCCGTCAAGTGAGGAATCAAATGATCCTTTATGGGATCAAGAATAAATCTCTTAGCCTTGATACTCTTCTTAGTATAGGCTGCAAGAAGAGTAGCATCAGTAGGTACCACAACAGGATGAGTAGTGGTATTCTCCACAATATCCCACAACTCGTTTTCTTGCAAAAGAAAGATCATCCTCTCCTTTCAAGCACTAAAATTTTCTGCCCCATCAGGTTTGTCCTCAAATCTCAAACGAGTAGCCATTGACCCTTTTTCTGCTGAAAATAACAAATTCAAAAATCTGCCCTGTGAAGTGTCTGTTGTCCCAACTTTTTGTTTTCTGAAATTTCTGCTTCCCTTCAACTCATCTCTGATACCATGTTAATTTTTCAGACCCCAACCCAGTTTCAGTCTCGCTGATTTTTCAGTCAATGTTAAATGCCCAAACCCAGTTTTACATCAACATATAAAATCTTAGCAGAAAATAAACTTCAGAACTGAAACATGATGATTCTGAACATCATTTTAAGTGCAAAAATAAAATATCAGCAGTATGCAAAACTCAGAAAATTATCTCATAAAGACACACTACTTACCACTGAATAAAGTCAGACACAACAAAAAAAAAAATCAAAATGCATGCTTGAAAGAAAATTAAATTCTAAAGATCATATGGTAAAGCATTGACATCATATATGAAACCTTGAAAATGTCTAAAAAATCATTGAATTTTAGATCCTTAAGCATTTTGAAAGTCTGCTAAATAATTATATGAAGTAAATACACTTCTTGGAGAAAAATCCAATGTAAAATCATGGCCAGTCAATCCAAAAGATAAGAAAGATACAAAGATATTATTGGGCGAATTACTAAATCTATTTGATAAAACCATCAACTTTCAACTTTTCATGTCTATCCTTTATGATCAACAAGTGTAGTGAAATCAAAAGAGGCAAAAAGAAAATGGTCATCCATTATATTCCAATAAATGTAATCACAATAAAATCAAGTATTCTATGCATCATAAAGACACACTACTTACACATTTAACAATAAGTAAGTTTATATTAACTCTAATTCCAAGAATGGATTTCATAAGATAAGAAAAAATAAGAAAAAAATCCAAAGGATATACATAAAACAACATTTAGTACTCTTAGAGGACAAATTGAAGAGATTGTAATGACATTTGGTCTTTGCAATGCTTTAACCTACTTTAAACAATGGATAAACTCTATTTTTAGTCCCTATTATTCCTTCATTCTTGTGTATATAGATGATATTTTAATTTATTGAATTAAATCCATGTAGAAAAGTTCTTGCAGTTTTTCAAAGACAACATAATCATTTTATCATAAAGCAACATGGAAAAGGAGGAAATCGGATTCCTTGGATTGCATATTAAAAATGGAATAGTGAAAATGCACATTTATGAAGAAAATAAAAATTTCTCAAATACAATACAATTTTCAAAGGAATTGTAATCATCCCTAGGATGTTTCAATTATATTTTATTTTTCTTAAATATGGATGTATTGAGCATCAAGGGTGATCAAATATCTTGAGGTGTAATTTTTTTGATAATTTAAGATGGATTTAGTCTAAGAGAAAGAGAAGGATAACAATATTTGTATGTAAATATGTTATTTATAGTATTTATATTTTTGGGTAAATCTAGAACTCTCCTTTTATCTCTCTATATAGTTTTTATATTAGGTGTACATATAAATCTCTCATTTTTTCCAA
>JZKD02S1786806.1:70849-90161 GCA_000966675.3 Picea glauca
TGTATATGACATGACCCCAAGGGGGGGTGGAAATATATGGGCCTAAATGTACATGTAATGTGTAAATACATATGTAATATGGTTGTCCTAGTGATAAAGGGGCCTCATGTGGAAGTGTGATTAGTTATATATAAGAGATCATGTATTCATTATTGAGGGAATTGTAAAGGATGAAAGGTATTTGTTTATTTGGAAGGGGTTCCCCTATTATTTAAGGAGTTATTGTGTAACTTATCTATATTGGATTTTTTCTCCACGTTGATATTCTATACATGGTGTGTAATTATGTTGTTTTATGATATTTTGAGTATTTGGATCATAACATTATCTATTCATAAAGGTAAATGTGTCATTTATAATAATTTGGAATGTTACTCACAAGAGTGTGCACACTCTTGAAGTAATGTATGCATTTTCTTGTGAGATAGAAATCAAGAAGATTATAATGTCCAACCTCTTTGTTATCGCCAACAAATTGCTCATAAAAATACAGATAATGGATGAAGAATCAATCAACACAAGTACAACATACTACCAATAATTACAGGATGATCACACTCAGTTTGGCTAGACAATAAAAAAAAATATACAAAAGGATCTCGAATTTCCATTCACATTCAACAAATACAATGAGCACACACCTATGTGGGCTAACACAACGTTAAACATGCACAGTGCGCACCCCACACAGATGAAGAAACAACACATTTATGATTTTGGTCTAGCCTTAGCCACTTCTGGGAAGAAGCGGATCTCATCCATACCCCAAAATTTCCATAAAATTCCTCCTTAGGATCACTAAAAAAGATAGGAGGTACCTCCAAAGACCTCTGATTCACACTTGAAACTAGCTGTGAAATATGTATCCATCCTCATATAAATAGATGATCATTGTATGAAAAAAGAAGAAGACTTTTGATTATTGTTATGTTGTTCAATTAGTCTTAGAGAAGCCATCTTTTTGCTAGAACTATTTGAGAATTCATAACAAGTGTTGCACTTCTCTCCTCTTGAGAAGTCCAACAATCAAGTCTTCACCATTGTATTCCCATTTTATCCATTTTTAGAAGAGAGAAAGATTTGTATTTGGGGGATTCAAGAGTCCTCTCAAGGAGGAAGAGAGGACTCATAACATCCCATGCTTCTCCTAGGTTTTATCATTTTGAAGAACAGTCTCACTTGGTAGTTATTCCTTCTGTCTCTTTCATGCATCTATTTCAGTTTTTACATGCTTAGTTTAGTTTTATTTCCTTATTGTTTATTTCTTGTTTTCTCTTTAGTTGATCCACTAATAAACTAACAAACTGTTGCGCTGTCTTTCTGGCCTAAATATATAGTTAAGGGACCTATTTTTCCTCACCCAAGTGAAAAAAAGAACCCAATAGATTGGAAACTCCACTGGGGAATTGAATCAAAATCCTCCCCAGTTAGGCTATGAGAGATTTATTTCTCACTCATTTCTATTTGCAGGGATAACAATTGGCCTAGTGAAACCCTTATATGTAGTAATTTGTCCTCTGATCAAGAAAACCTAATTTAAATATCAGTCCCACCATTTCTCTGCATGTGCACAGGTTCAAGCAAAATATATGCGTTGATCATGCAAGACTATGTAGATTTTCTACTGGAAAACCCACACATACTACATGACTGTTAGGTCGAAACCCACGTGGATATACCTGCACAAACTATATGCCTGTCGAACTCAAACTCGTGTGGATCCATGCAACTTTTGGAATTGTACCCTCTCGAATCCGTGTGACTTTTGGAATTTGTTGGTTGTGAAGCCTGATTATCTTCATGATTCATAGGTTTCTTTTAGCCATGCTTGGACCTCATTCCCTAATTGAGGGTTGTGGGGGGGATTCCCCCCAAAAAAACTGTCTCCAGGGGGGTCTAGGGGGGCTAGAGACTATTTTTGTAGCCCTCCCCCCCCCCCCCCCTTGGTGGGGGATTTGGGGGCATCGCTCCTGAAGCGAAATATTGGGAACATTTTCCTTGTAAAATATTGTAATTTCATAGTCAATATGGACCGTTCATTATAAGTTCGTAGATCTGATGGTAGAAGTTATTTTAGGGTTTTTTTTCCTAGAAGGAAACCCTCATGAGGGAATTGTATTTGCGGTTGTGTATTATCGGGAATATTGTATTCTGAGAGATGATATTGTGAGAGAAAGAAGAGGAAGTTACAGTGGGTGTGTTGTAGGTTGTATCCCTTCATTTTGTTGGATAATAAAAATGAAGGACCTGGAAATTTCTCTGGTGGATGTAGCCCACACTGGGTGAACCATGTATATCTGTGTATCTATTGTATTGTGTATTTTTTGTGCTTTATTTTCATATTTGTTTTATTTTATTTCTCCGTGATCTTGTTTTTCTAACAACTGGTATCAAAGCAAAAAGTAACTAGTAGGAAAAGAGGGTTCCTAGTTCGAGTGGGAGCAATAACGGAATATGGAAAGTTTAGGGTTGAGAAATTTAATGGCCAAAACTACCAGTTATCGAGGATGAAGATGGAATATTATCTATATCAGAAGGATATATTCCTTCCATTGGGTGGAATAAAAAAAAATTCGATGACTATGAAGGATGAAGAATGGGAGGTTCTTGATAAAAAGGCACTTTGAATGATAAGACTGAGCCTGGCAGCGTCGATGGCTTTCAATATTCCAAAAGAAAAGACAACAAAGGAGTTGATGGATGCATTGGATAAACTGTATTAAAAACCCTCGACGTCCAATAAAGTATTTCTAGTGAAGAAATTATTTAATATGAAGATGTCAGAAGGTGGGTCTGTTGCAAATCATTTAAATGAATTTAATATTGTTACTAATCAGCTAAGTTCTATAAAAGTGGACTTTGATGATGAGGTCAGGGATATTCTAATCATGTGCTCATTTCCAGAAATATGGAATGGCTTGGTCATGGATTTAAGTAACTCTATCTTTGGTTCAAACACTCTAAAATTTGATGATGTTGTTGTTGTTATCCTTAGCGATGAAATGCGAAGGAAAAACATAGGTGAGACATCAGGTAATGTGTTAAACATGGTGAACATGGGAAGAAAAAAGGATAGAGGAAAGGGATCAAGGAATCATTGGAATTATATGAAGGGAAGATCCAAACCCAGACTGGGAAATATAGAGTGTTGGAATTATGGAAAGAAAGGACATCTGAATAAATATTGTAGAGCTCTAAAGAAACAAAGAGATGGAAAACAGAAGAAAAATAAGGAAGCAAATGTAACAGGTGACGTGTTACAAGATGCTTTGATTATTTTTGTAGATAATATTTTTGAGTCTTAGGTAGTAGATTCAGGGGCTTCATTTCGTGCCACGCCCCATAGGAAACATTTTCTAGATTATGTTCAAGGTAATTTTGGACAGGTTCATTTGGGTGATGATGCACCATGCAAAATTGTTGGAATGGGAAAGGTAAAAATAAAGTAAAATAATGGAAACCAATGGTTATTGAAAGAGGTAAGACATGTACCAGATCTAAGGAAAATTATAATTTCAATAGGGAATTTGGAAAGTGAAGGTTGTATATCTATATTTACAGATAAGGCGTGGAAGGTCACCAAAGGATCATTGGTGATAGCAAAACGAGAGAAGGTAGGTACATTGTATTTATGTAATAGTAATATTGGTTCTTCTATCTCTTTAGATTCTATAGGATTGGATACAGCACTGTGGCATCATAGGCTTCAACACATGAGTGAGAAGGGGATGCAGATACTTCACAAAAGAAATTTGTTGCCATATCTTAAACAAATTGGTTTGGATTTCTGTGAGCATTGCGTTTATGGAAAACAAAAGAGAGTTAGATTTCTCAAGGTTGGAAAAGAAAATAAGAGTGAAAGGTTATATCTTGTGCATACACATGTATGGGGACTATCATAGGTATAATATCTTGGTGGCTCTCATTATTATGTTATTTTTATTGATGATGCAACTAGAAAAACTTGGGTTTATGACAAAAATATGATGTTTTTGATACTTTTAAGAAATGGAAAGATTTGGTTGAGAATGAGAAAGGAAAAAGGTTGAAGTGTCTCAGATCATAAAATGGAGGTGAATATTACAACAAGGAGTTTGATGATTACTGTTCATACCATGGCAATCATAGAGAGAAGAAAGTTCTAGGAACACCATAAGAAAATGGGGTGTGAGAAAGGATAAACAAGACAATGATGGAGCATGCAAGGAGAATGAGATTTCATGTTGGGTTTCTCTTATAGTTCTTGGAAAATGTTGTAGATATTGTTTTTTACTTAATAAATAGAGGACCTTCAATCTCTTTGGATGGTGGAATTCTAGAGGAGGAATGTGTTGGAGTTACTTCACACACACCTAGGATTTATTTTTCCTAAGTTTTTTCCTTGTTTATTAGTTATTATTAGTCACTATCTAGTATCCTATATTTTAGGGGAGAATATTCCACTTGAAGAATATTATTTTCAGTTGACACTTCATTTTGACTAGCTGAGTTGAGTCTAGATGCTACATTGGTTTTTTCACCATGCAACATTGGGATCATCACCATGATAATGTGCATTAGCCTTGGTTTCATCACCAAACTGGTGCATTACCCTTGACTCATTGATCTACTCCTCACTACACTTTTTTTCAGTCAGTTAATTGAAGACTAGTTGACTAGTTAACTCAACTTGGTGGCAGTTCACTCCCGTAACTACCTGAGAGACTAGACTACGTGGAAGTTCACTCCCGTAACTGATGGTGTGTTTCCAGATCACTCTAGAACACCATTATGGCACATTGGTTCTCCTTTAGTGTGCATTGGTTGAGTTATACATAGTATATCATGTGTAAATTATTCATTATTCATTACAGTTAATGAGAATTCTTCCATTATTTCTCTCTTTCTTCTTCTTTCTCAATTTCTCTATGCAAATGTCTATGGTATTTTTATAGATAGATATATTCAATGTAGTTTCAACACATTTACATGGTACCAGAGCCAACAGACTACTAAGAAAAATCTACACCAAATTGTTTTGTAGGTGCAAAAGATTGAAGACAACGGAAAGATGGATTTCCCAAAAGAATTCATTCTTATACCTTACAACTACTTTACATGGAAGGAGAGAATAATGATTCATCTCCAAACCAGAGGATTGTGCAGGTTAACCTTGAATACATATATAGAAATGACATCAGCCATAGAAAAATCCAAGTATTTAAATCAAATGGATGAATCATTCAAAACAATTTGCAGTCGTATTTCTCCCGATATCCTTTTTCACTTATCTTTCTGTAAGACTCCCAATGAATCCTATACCACCTTGGAAGGGGTATTTTTCAAACAAGATGATATGAGGGGACACATGGTGGAGGTGGAATTGCTCACATTGGATCCAAAAATCTTTGACAATATCCAAGATTTCTTACAAAATTCAAGGATTCATTGTCGCAACTTAAAGCTTGCGAGGTTGATAAATCTAAGGAGGAGAAACAAATGGTTCTTTACATTATCTCCAAACTTGGTCCTGAATTATCTATGTTCGTGTCCACATTCCATTCATTTAGATTATCCTATGGAGCCACTTGGAAGATGCCTTCTCTTGAGGACTTTATCGAATCCCTGACACAAGAGAAAACCAAGCTCATAAACATGGGAAAAATCAAAGGCGCATGCAGTTACTATGAAAGATGGAAGCCATCAATATCCTAAATATAAATATAAATACAAAAGGAAATTTCATACACATTCGAAGAAGGAAGGGTACACAAAACCCTTCACCGATGCCTCCAAATCCAAAGGGGGGAAGGGAAGAAAAGGGGAGAAATGCTCATACTTCCATAAAGGATTCCATCCAGAATCCGTATGCATGAAAATAAAAATAGATATAATGACTCAAATAATTCAGCAAAACAACCTTGGATATCTTATCCCCAAGGGTGCCAAGAAGAAGAAGCCAGAAGATCAGAATCCCAAAAAAGGAAATTCTAGGCATGCCTTGATTTCCATCAACTCCTCTCTCGATGCTTGGATCATAGATTCATAATCATCACATCACATGGATGCCACAAAAGTATTATATTATTCATTGGATGCATGCAAAGGTCCTCCTATTCTGATGGGGGACAACTCTCCAACCAAAGTCACCGACAAAGGAAGGATTGAACTCACCAACGAAAGCTTCGAGAATGTGATGCACATTCCCAAAAATTTTCTCAACCTTCTCTCCGTGTATCACATGAAGATTTCCGGCATTGGAAATAAATTCATATTCACACCAAATGCAGTGGAAATATATGACATGAAAACCAACTCTAGGGTTGCTACTAGTGAGGTAAATCATCAATCTAGATTGTATACATTTTCTGAATTTATTGAACTAGATTCTTCTTTACTACTTACCCATGCTGATGAAAGTAGTAGAATATGGAATGAAAGGCTTGGAATTTTGAATTTCAGATATATGCAACAAGTTAGAAAGAAAATATTGGTTTATGGTCTACCAAACATCCATTTCTCCAAGGGAGTATGTGAGGGATGTGTTCTTGGAAAACACCCTCAAGAGAAATTCGACAAAGGAAAGTCTCAGAGAGATTCCGCACCTTTAAGTATGATCCATAGTGACCTCATGGGTCCTTTTCCATGTCCATATATCATAAAAGAGAGTTTTTTTCACATTTTTGTTGATGATTTCTCACGTTTCACATGGATTTACTTTCTCAGGAAACAATCTAAGGTATTTCAACACCTCAAAGATTTCAAATCCCTGGTTGAGACATAGTTCAGAAAGAAAATCAAATTCCTCCAAACTAATAACAGGAGAGAGTATGAAAATTATGAGATCCATAATATTTTTCATGGGGTAGGGACTCAGTTGCAACACACAGTTCCCTATACTCTGCAACAAAATGGAGTTGTTGAGTAGAAAACAAATCTCTAAAAGAAATGGCATCTTGCATGCTACATGCAATGTCACTACCACAAAGACTATGGGTAGAAGAACTTAGTTGTGAAAAATACATCCAAAAAACATATCCCCATAAATCTTTAAAGGACAAGACCCCCTATGAGGCTTGCAGTGGCCTCAAACTGGAAGTGACCCACTTTCATATTTTTGGTTCACGTGCATGGGCCTTGATTCCCTATGAAAAGAGGAAGGCACTTGATCCACGGAGCACTGAGTATATTTTTGTTGGATACCCCGACAGTGTGAAGGGATACAAACTTATTGATCTTTTCTCAGACTGGCTCATCATTGAGAGAAGTGTCCAATTCAAGGAAATTGTCTTGCATGTACCTCAACAACCACATGCAGACACCTTCAGTCTTCCACCTGTCCGAGATGATGAGCATGCACATGTAGAATCTTCTTCAGATGAGAGTTTTGATTCAGAGGACTTAGATGATTTAGATACAGAGTCAATACAATCATATGTAGATTCAGAGCATCCAGATGCAAATGTAGATCCAGAGCAGAGGCCCAAGTGGGAACAAACTACTCTTCAGGATGCAGGGGATCTTGTTGGTGATCCAGTCAATACTAGGAGGACTCGATCTGATTTCAAGGAGCCTCATGTTGCACTCACTACCATTGAACCATTTCCCTCTACACATATTTTCTTGGTTCAATATTCAGATCCACATTCTTATTGCGAGGTTGCTGGAAATCCCTTTTGGGAATCCACCATGCAGGAGGAGTACAAATCCCTCCTCGAGAACTAGACTTGGGATCTAGTTCCCCTTCCTTTTGGAAGGAAAATTGTTAGATGCAGATGGTTCTACATGACCAAGAGTGCAATGGATGGAAATATTAGCATATACAAAGCCATGCTTGTTCCCAAATGCTTTCAGCAAGTGCATGGAATTGACTATGATGAGACCTTCACTCTAGTATTGAAGATGAATTCCATACAATTGGCACTTTCCATTGTGACAACCAAGGGATGGGAATTCCATCAGATGGACATGAAGAATTCATTTCTTCACAGTGACCACTCTGAGGAGATCCATAGGGAGCATCCCCAGGGATTTATACAGGATTCGTCTTTGGTATGTCGAATGAAGAAATCTCTTTATGGCTTCAAGCAGACTCCGAGGGCATGGTATGCCAATATGGACTCCTACCTGCTGTCACAGAAATTTTTACATTGTAAATCAGACCCAAATGTCTACATACTCTAGACGGTTGATTCACTTCTACTCTTAGCTCTGTATGTTTATGATTTGATGATCATTGGTTTCTCGACTTCAACGATCGCTATAGTCAAGAGGATTCTACATGACTGGTTTTTGATGATGGACATGGGTCCGCTAAAATTCTTCCTTGGACTCGATATTAGTCAAAATGTGTTAGGCATCAAACTGTATCAGGACAAGTATGCTCGAGATATCTTTGAGAGATTTCACATGAAATACTACAAGTTTGATCCAACTCCTTTCCTATCAAAAGTCAAAATTGAGGATGGTAGGGACATTACATTGGTTGACAACAAATTATACAAACAACTAATGGGGAGCTTGTTGTATCTCACACACTCCATACGAGACCTCTCCTATGCAGTTTGCGCAGTTTCTAGGTTCATGCAGGAGCTGCATGAGATACATTAGAAGGATTCAAAGCATATCCTTCGATACGTACAGGGAACCATCACCTTTGGGATTAATTATGAAGCAGACTCTACATTAGATCTCATTGTGTTTAATAATTTTGACTGGGATGGCAATAACACTAATCACAATTCCACATATGGTTTCTAAATCAGTCTTGGTTCTAGGCCTATCTGTTGGTCGAGAAAGAAGCAGGTTTCTATTTCTCTTTCTTCAGCTGAGGAAGAGTACATAGGGGTAGTTAACATAACCATTCAATCTATGTGGCTACAACATTTTCTCACTGAGTTGGGCATTCAGTTTCATCGATCGATTGTCATCTGGTGTGACAACCAGAGAACTCTGAAGTTCCACAGAGATCTAATTCAGAGGCAGCAAACGAATCACATCGAGATCCACATGCACTACATCCATGAATTACTACATGAGGGGATCATCGACCTACAGTTTTTTCCCTCATCAGAACACACAACAAACATCTTCACCAAGACCTTCACTGAGCAGAAGTTCCACTCTTTGCAAAGTCATTTTGGCGTTAAGGACACAGTTTCCTAGCAACTGTAGTTCTTATTTTTACATACATTGTACCTTGAGGGGGGGTTTCCCATGAGGTTTTCCCTCTTTCCTCACTTTATTTCAGTGTATCTTTTTTATTTGGGTACCTAACATGGCCTCATTGTCGAGACCCATTCTTTATTTTCACCATAGTGATGTTCAGGGGGGGTATTGGAGTTACTTCACACAGACCTAGAATTTATTTTTCCTAAGTTTTTTCCTTTTTTATTAGTCATTATTAGTCATTATCTAGTCTCCTATATTTTAGGGAATAATATTCCACCTGGAGAATATTCTCTTCAGTTGAAACTTCAGTTTGACTAGTTAAGTAGAGTCTAGATGTTGCATTTGTTTTGTCACCATGAAACATTGGGATCATCACCATGCTAATGCACATTAGCCTTAGTTTGATCACCATATTGTTGCATTACCCTTGATTCCTTGATCTACTCCTCACTACACTCAGTTTTAGTCAGTTAATTGAAGACTAGTTGACTAGTTAACTTAGCTAGGTGGCAATTCACTCCCGTAACTTCCTGAGAGACTAGACTAGGTGGAAGTTCACTCCCATAACTGTTGGTGTGTGTACATATCACTCTAGACCACCACTATAGTGTATTGGTTCTCATATAGTGTGCATCATTTGAGTTATGCAGAGTATATCATGTGTAAATTATTCATTATTCATTACGGTTAATGAGAATTCTTCCATTGTTTCTCTCTTGCTTCTTCTTTCTCAATTTCTATTTGTAAACATGTGTGGTATTTTATATCTAGATCTATTATGTGCAGGCTCAACACATTTACAACATGGACAGGTAAAAAGGTGAACTATTATTTTTTGAAGACTTTTGGTTGTGAAGCATTTGTCCATATTGATAAAGAAAATAAAACAAATCTTGGGGAAAAATACAAGAAGTGTACCTTTATTGGATATGATGTTAATGATTTTGGTTATCTTTTATGGGATTATGAAAATATAAAAATCATTAGGATTAGAGATGTTATATTCAATGAGAAGGTCATGTATAAAGATCAGTTGCATGGAAAGAAATAGGAAATAGAAAAACCAGAATACACAATGCTTGATGAGATCACTGAAAAAGAAATTCCAAAGGTACCAAAAAATCAAAATGTACAACAGCAAGAGTATCAGGTACCTCAAAATATTGCAAGTGTTGTTAGAATATCTACCAGGTTAAGTATACCCCCCGAATGATAATATCCTTCATTGTATTATTTATTGTTGACCGATTCTGGTGAACCAGAAAGTTATGAAGTGGCAATCCAGGTGGACACTAAAAAGAAGTGGAAGCAAAGAATGAAAGAGGAAATGGATTCCTTGGTAAATAACCATACTTGGGACTTGGTTCAGTTTCCTATAGATAAAAGAGCATTGCAGAATAAATGGGTTTATAGGTTGAAGGAAGAAGATGGAGGCAAAAAGCGATACAATGATAGACTTGTTGTAAAGGGGTTTGCACAAAAGAAAGGTTTAGATTTTTGATGAAATATTTTATCCTATTTTTAAAATGACTTCAACTAGGACTAACTTCAATTAGGACTATTTTAAGTCTTATGGCAGTAGAAGATTTTCATCTTGAATAGTTAGATGTAAAAACAACTTTTCTCCATGAGGATTTGGATGAAGATATTTATATGCAATAGCCATAGGGGTATGAGTTCAAAGGGAAGGAAAAATTGGTATGTAGGTTGAGGAAGAGATTTTATGTTCTAAATCAAGATCCAAGGAAGTGGCATTTGAATTTTGGTAGGTTTATGACAGAACAAGGTTATAGTAGGTGTCATTATGATCACTGTGTTTATTTTAAAAGGCTAGAAAATGGAAGCTATAGTATCTTGCTATTGTATGTAGATGACATGCTTGTTGTAGGATCTAATATGAAGGATATAAATGTTCTCAAGAAGAAATTAGCTAATTCATTTTTTATGAAGGATTTGGGTGCTGCAAATAAAATCCTTAGTATGAGAATAATGTTCCTTATTCTAAACCACCTCAACCTACAAGGTTGACATTTCAAAAATTGGAGGAAAGAAAAACAAAAGGTTTATTATTTAATTGTGACAACAAGTATAGTAATGGAAATAAGTGTGTTGAGAAGAAATTATTCTACATATATTGTGAAGAGGAAGAAGAACAAGAATAAGAACCATCTCAAGATGAAAACATATAACAGATTTCTTCTGAAGAGTTGACTCCCACCATATCATGTGATGCATTGGTTGGAATTAGCACTCCTCAAAACCTCAAGATTGAAGGATATATAAAAAATAAAAAGGTAATAGTCCTAATTGATTCTGGTAGTACTCATAATTTCATTCACTATAAATTAGCCAAATCTCTCAATTTCTTTATATCTCCATCGCCATAGTTTCAAGTAATGTTTTCAAATGGAGGAACTATCAATTGATCAGGAAAATTCCATAAGATCAATCTTACTATGGGGGAATATGTAATAACTATTCCAATGATTTCTATACCCATGGGTGGTGTTGATGTTGTACTAGGATTCCAATGGTTACAATCATTAGGAACAATGACTTTTAATTTTCAAGAACTTTTCATGAATTTTTTATTGGAAGGATAGAAAATTGAGCTAAGAGGTATCACAAGGAAGCCAAATAAGATGATAAGATCTAATGGCATGACAACATTATTGAAAAAGGGGCATCATGGTGTAATTGTGCAACTATCATCACTAGATGTTCAAACATCTAAGCCATATATTCCTCTATATCTTGAAGGGATCATTGATAAGAATTCCAAAGTATTTGAATATATCCCCATAGGTATTCCACCCACTCGTGATCATGATCATGATATTCACCTAATTCCTTGTAGTGTTCCTCCTAACATTAGTCCTTACAGATACCCTTATTCCCATAAGAGTGAAATTGAGCATATGGTTGAATAAATGTTAGAGGCTGGCATTATTAGACCTAGCCAATTTGTTTACTCTGCACTGGTGGTAATGGTACTCAAGAAAGAGAGCTCATGGCATATGTGTCTAGATTATAGAGAGCTCAACAAGATCACCATTAAATATAAGTTTCTCATTCCTGTCATTGATGAATTGTTATATGAACTACATGGAGCAATATACTTTACAAAGTTGGATATTCGTTCAAGGTATCATCATATTAGAATGAAGGAAGAAGATATCCCAAAAACATCATTCCGAACTCATGAAGGCCATTATGAATTTTTGGTCATGCCTTTTGGCATTACTAATGAACCTTCCACATTCGAAGGGTTGATGAATTCCATTTTCAAGCCCTTCCTTTGAAAATGTTTGTTAGTATTTTTTTATGATATACTAATCCATAGCGAGTCTTGGGAGGATCACATTTGACATGTTGATGGGGTGTTATAGATACTAAAGGAGAAAAAACTATATGCCAAACCATCCAAATGTTTCTTTTGGGTGAAGGAGGTAGATTATTTGGGTCATATTGTATCTCATGAAGGTGTCAAAGTAGACCCTAACAATATTAAGGCTATGATGGACTAGTTGATTCCAAAAACATTGAAGGATCTTAGAGGATTTTTGGGTTTTACAGGTTAATACTGCAAGTTTGTTCGGAACTGCTGGAAAACTTGTATTTCTCGAATAATCTAATTATCAAAGGTTGGAGCCACCTATTTTCTAAGTATTGAAACGATACACATGAGCCCAAAAGTCAGATTTTGGGATTTCGTATATATCATGGTTATACATATTTGAACCCTCATTACCCCGACACGCGAAATGGCAAAGTTGTTTTAATATTAATCATGATTATTGAACCTTTAAACATGGATTATCACTTTTAATACATTGTTCTCTCAATTTCATGAGTCACATCTCGAACGCCCCTGGAATGTCTGACACGCAAAGTCGTGAGATTAGTTTAAGCTAATCTAGTTAATAACGATAATAATGACTTTAAAGCCACAGTTAATCTGTATTGAGATTTCATGACTCGACAGTTGTTACCTCAAGAAAAATGCATTTGTAACCCCTATCCCTGAAGTCCCGATATTCATTAATTAATCATGGTTAGTTAAAATATTAAGTCAAATCACAGTTAATCAACCAAATCACACTATCACGAATTTGGGGTTTGTGGTTCCAAGACTATGAAATAAAATCATCCGATACTCTGAATGCCAAAAAGGGGATTAAGGAATAAACTCAGTTAATTCAGAGGTTGAAATGGATAAATTAGCACCTAAACAACTTTCAACCCGTAAAACCTACGGACCAAGATTTAAACGTTGTCGTTGTTGGAGCCGCCTTTGTTTTTTCTAGCCCGTCTCAAATTTCATGTCTTAATGCTCGAAATCGAAAGATGGTTTTCGTATTTTCCATCTGTGGTTTCAAAATCTGGGAAGTCTTATCATTCAAGCAATGATAATTATTGTACTCTTGAGGCGAGTTCTACTTTTTGGCAAAAAAAAATTCCCCCTTTTGTTCTACCTCAGGATTTCGCATGTTGAATGCTATAGATCACATAGTTCACATGTCTCGAGCAACGAAATAGTGAAATCGCTTTAAAATTTTACCCAGGTCAATAATGAGAGTAAAGTTTTCCTAAATCATGATTAAACATCATCGGGTTTTCGTGCCTCGGTGTTCACTAAATTTAAAACTCTCATTGTCGAATCCCCGATAGCCGAAACCACGAAGTCCTTATTTTAGTAACCCGTGTCAAGGTTAAAGCTAAAAGCTAAGCCATGGTTAAGTTCTGACGACAATTCGCCACTTGGAGTTTTCTCGTTAAAAAGATACACTGTCTAAGCCTCGACTCGTGAAATCACGATAAAGATATGAACATAATTAATTAAACACTTAATCCAAGTTTATCTTCCCTTTTAATTAAAACGTATTATCGCAATTTCGTTGTTTCGTAGCTCGACATGCAAACTTCCAGGAAACTTACCTTCGAAGCTCCGAGTCACGATATGGAAAATATAAATAATTACATAATTAATTAAGTGCCTAATCACAATTGTGTTTTTATTAACCAAAATCAATCATCGCAAATTTGTGGGTTAGAGGTTCAAAGGGTTAAAGAAAAATTCCCGATACAATGAGTACCGAAGGATTAATTACTTTGGTAAAATTGGATTAATTAAGCTAAATCAATATCTCTCGTGTTTTAATTCCTACACAGTTTACGAAGCCATATTAATCCTTCCTTACACCAACTAACATTTCGAACCGCCAAAATTTATGGCATTAATTAGAAATAAGGCAAATCGACAAATAAAGATCGGGCTTTTATTGCTAAATTTATTTCTAAACATGATTTGACAGATCTGTTCTAAAAGGTACCAAGTTTTTGAATATATATAGAGCTATTATTAATTATAACAAATTCATTTCTATATTACGCAGAGCACACTTTCTCAGTGAGCTAACTTTTGTATGTATACGTATTTTTATTGCATAAGAGCTAAAGCAGGATCTCCAGTCATGGCCCCGTGAAAAGCATCCAAAGCCAGTGTTGAGGTTTCGAGACAAGGTTCAGACAACGTCGCTGATACTTTACCTCGAAGTGTCGGCTTGATCCCGAACTGGTCATTCGTTTCTGATGTTCTGCAGGCTGAATTAGTGGATTATTCCGATGATTCCAGTGACAATGAAAAAGACGACATAACCACCAAGTATAAGATCATCATTCAATCAGGAATGCATAAAGTAGCAGCCACGCCATGAAAACTCCCCTATTATGATATGGTTTGATGGGCATTATACCATGTGGACATACCAACCAGAACCATCATGAATGAGCAGAAGGTCACCATCAGGACTTTCAGGCCTGAACATATGCAAGCCATGTACAAGTTGCCCACAACGTCCGACCTTACATATGATGTCGAATTCTTGGAAGAGTTCAAATAGAAGGAATGTGTGCAGTAGGAGAAAACTATGTCTAGCTTAATAAGAGATTGGGTTTCACACCCTGTGAAGTTTAGGGCAGACAGTCATGGTATATATTTAATAGCTTCCTTAGAACCACAGTTCAAGTATGTAGCTATGATGACATGCATATTATAAGGGAGAGAGGACACCTGACATTTATTTCCTCAATGGGTGCCTCTAATATTTCAAGTCTCCGAAGGTTGTTCATTCAACTGGGTGAAAATTTTGTCCGATAGCTTGACCAATCGGGTTATAGAGTATTGAGCGCAGAAAGAGAGTGGAAAAATTTCTTCATTTTTTATGTCTGCATACATTATGGATGTTGTGTGCTTTCTAACACCATTTCCATTAATGAGATGAAGTTGGACTCTAGCAGAGGACGAGCCTATCCATGTCTATCATGTGAAATTATGGGAAAACAAAGAGGCAGATTTCGTATATGAAATCGTCAACTGGGTGATGGTACCACTCCATGTCACTATTTTCGGCCACCTGCTACCCAGGATCTCATACAGTATAGTGATGACTTTGAGTAGCATAGATGATTGGTATGTAGAAGCCAAATTCTCATATCTGAGAGTTTTCGGGGCTTCTGTTCCCCTGCATGCATTGCCATTATTCATTCCCGACAAGCTGGCTTGTCGTGAGGTTGCTAGACAAACAATGATCAGTGGTATAAGCAAGGAGCTTAAGGGATACTCAAAAAAGGTATGGCCACCTTTTCTTGTTCATTTAAATTCATATTCATTATTAGATTTTGGGCATGCTAAAGCTGAGGCAGCAGCCCTGAAAGACCTAAAGTTGGTCCTGATTGAATACAAGAAGCACGATTCGCAAAGGGTCGTGAGTAATCATTTGGCCAGTTGTGGACTCAAGATATTTGAGCATGAAAATTCACCCTCGGATGATATTTTTCGAGGTGTAAGATCTTATGCCAAGATTTTAGCTCGTATCCAAAAATTGGCACCTGAAGAGAGGGCCGATGTTCTGAAATTCCAAGAACATCGACACAGTTGTCGGAGGTGAAACAAAAAGATGCCGAAGGCTCCAAGGATGTGACTCCCAATCAAGAAAAACACCAAGACAAGGGAGAGAAAACTAAGAGTCCAAAAGCAGAGATAAAGACTCTAGACCTGCTGAAGAAGCAGAGTCTGGTTACTACTCTAGGACAATCAACGAATCAAATCAGAGAACCTATCACATCAGTTACTCCCTTGCAGTCAACTCATGGAAATATTGACGTAGGGTGGATCTTCAATGAAGAGTTGAGGTCTATAAGGGTGGAAGAGCTCCCTCCAAATGAGTTCTTCTTCAATAAGAAGAGAAAGGAAGTGGTAAAGAGAGAATTCTATCAGGAAGGGGAGTCAACAGTCAAGAAATACAAAGTTATGACTGATGGGAAGGACAAGAAGAATGAATAGTTCACCACGGAAATAGATGGGGCATTAGGGGCATATGCCACAATGAGCCAATTTTCAGTTGAGGTTTTGAAAAACTAGCTAAAACGAAAAAATCCCCTCATCAAAACCCTGGAAGCCAGACTAGCCACAACAATGGAGGCTACCAAAGACCAGGCGAGTGTAGGAATAGAGCAAGAAAGGTTGGCCGATAAAAGTGAGATAGAGCGGCTCAAGACTAAGCTCGAACAAGCACAACTGGTGGTCCGGGATGGTCAGAAGCAAGCGAGCCAACAAAAAGATTTGATCGAACAACTATAGGCTAGGGTAGAAATCGCTGAAAGTAAAGTGATAAATATCAAGATGTTCCAATCCTAGGTGATGGAGATTCAGAGAAGAGTCTTTGCGGCCCAACGAAATTTACTCGCCAAGGTAGAGGTGATTTGGGACAATTGCTCGCTGGTTAATCAAGTTTTGGAGAATTTAACTGCTAGAGAAAGGGAAGTTGGAGCAGCACATGTCACTTTCCAAGAGGCTATGATAGCCACAAAAAACAGGGATTCGGGAAGTACTCCTAGGTTCACCATTTCAGAGCAGACTAGAGGAAACATTCTATTGAAAGAATGGGAGTACAGCATATCGGAAGGCAAGTTGCAAGCCAAGGGAGTAACAAAATCCTTATAAGAGGATTTTTGCTCTATAGATGGTAATCTGCTAGGCATTGATAGTGGAGGTAATGCCGAGGCATTGATTCAAATGAATATGGCAAAAATATCACTTGATTTAAATGAAAAAGAGGAAAGAGATTCAGCTGAGATCTCACAAGTGACTACGGCAGACATAGTCCAAATAGATAAATGTATGTTTAAACCAAGTGTGCAATTATATGCTATCGACATCATAGACATACATATGGAAGACAAGTTACCACAATTAGCCCGAGATTGTTACTCTTTTGAAGCCCATTGTCAAGCAGAACCGTCAAGGTTGATATCTCGGCCGGTTGAAAGATGTGTCACCTGCACCGAGCACGCGCGAGGACAAGCTTCTGGCACCAAATAAGGACAGAGAAGAAGAAATGGAGCGATTTCTCTCCTCCCTATCATAACTGAAAATTTTGCAACGATTGAGATTCCATCTTATTGTAAAACTGTATAAATATACCATAGAAAAAAAGAAAAAAGACTAGACCTTTTTGTGTCGATTGTAATAGAGTTTTTAAATTTTGAGAGTTTATACAAAGCAAATCTGAAGATTCTCAATTCTGTCACGACTGTGTTATGAGTTTGTTTTCTTGTATCTCATATTTCGTTTCATTTCATATTCATATCTGATGAATGCTTCGCTTTAATTTAGTACAACCTCTACTATAGCGAATGAATTTTGGTTTTCTATATTGTTTACTGTTTTTCCTCTGTACCAGCTATCAACATGTGTAAGACCAGTCAACACTTTTAGAATTCTATATATATTTTATGCTTCATTGGGTTATTTCCTTACATCTTTCTTCTTCTGTTTATACATGATATTCTCCCTTGATAGGAGGCTTACTTGATAGACAACTAAATGTTTTCTCCCACCTCATACATTTTATTAAAATATAACTCAGTTATGGGAAAGAGCCTTTGATTTTCACCCCATTTTATTCCTGAAACTGTAAACTCTCTTTTATACAACCGAATTGAGACAACACTTAATTTCCCTCTGAAGTTTCCTTATTTTACTGTTCCTCCATGACTGTCCCTGTACCAACTCAGCCCAATATCGAACCCTGATTATCAAATCAAACACACATTGCCTTAAACCTTTTTGATACCATTCTTAAAACAGCCACTACCTGGGTTGAACTTGAATGTTCATGGGCAGCGATTGAATAGGATATAAACATCCAGGAACAGTTGGAAGCTAGACAACGCCAACACAGAAATCTTCCCTAGTTTCCCTTGCCTAAGGTTGACGTTTCTCTCTTCTCTATCCTTCACCCACTTTCGGATTCCTAGAAACTGTACTTCTAAACCTTAAGTACAGACTTTGGAACAACATCTTTTTGACGCCGCTGCTGGGGATCAAAGTTACGAAATCTTTTTCGCTGGGAAAATGACATATTTTTTTTATTGAAAGTGTTACCCTCTGATAGTGAACAAAGAGTACACACCTTTTTAAGGATTTTCAATCTTTCACTTTACAACTTCACAAATAATAAACTGGAATCCGGTCAAAGGAATACCAGACAAAACCCGGATGGTAAGTAGATCACACCCATTACCAATCCTGAGAAGATTCTAAAGGCGAGAGGATCCCTTAAGCTAATCGTTCCAATCTACAAGCTTAGACCCCCACAACTAAAGACTAAGAGTTCTTTTGAACCCTCAACTTCACGCAGTCCTCTCTTTGACACTAAATATTTAACATCAAACTGCTCCGAAGTTAGGAGTGATATTCATCCAACAATCTCCTTAGTACACAAAGGAAAGGGCCCTCTTGAAAGTTCATCGGCAATTGACATACCATATTTCCTTTAGTTAAATTTCCCGACCTCACGTAATTTTGAAGAGTGTGTTACACATTCGGTTTCCACACCCGTCGGTTCTCCTGATTTCGTCTCTTGCAAATCTAAGGAACCAAGTCCTTGCATTCCTTATCATTCATTGTCAGATTTTCCTCTTCACAAAGAAAATAAAGATTCACTTTTAATTTTATGAAACCCCCTTTACAAATTTCCACTAATAATGATGGCATCCACCGGAGGAGGAGGTGGAGGGTTTATCGGAGGAGGAGGGGGAGGAGCTCTTGTAGGAGGAGCTGGAGGCCAAGGTGTTGTGGGGTTTTCCTACCCTATGG
>JZKD02S1786806.1:90171-179486 GCA_000966675.3 Picea glauca
TAAACGAAGGGACGCTTAAAGTGATCCTAACTTTCCTAGGTTTTTCAACAATATCGAAGGATTGAGGCTTGCTCAAATAGAATGCCCTAAAAAAGTTATTTTCCCTTTTTTCCCTGAGAACGAAGGTGTTGTGAAGGTCAAGGGAAGGTTGGTACCAAGTAATCAAAGTAATTTGACAAACCTATAATGCAAAATATTACACAAATATCAGCCCTGATACAAACTGATTGCCCCAATCTTCGCGCTCTAAGAACCAAATTATAAGACAGGTGGTGAAAGGAAATTCAGAAATGATTGCCCCCATATAGTCCTAGAGACGATGAAAGGAAATTCAGAAATGATTTCCCTCATCTCAACATTCAAATGCATAAATATATTCCAAAGTGGTGAAAGGAAATTCAGTAAAAGGGGCCAGATAACTTCACCGGGGTACTGAACAGGCTCGCTAGCAGTGAAGCAATATCTGAGATATCTGTAAGGATGTTATACATGAATATCACTCTACTCTGGTAACCAATTCTTTTTAAAAACCTGATCTACATCCCAAGTTCAGACGGGAATTCCTAATTAAAAACATATAATCTTCTTCTTTTGATGCAAGCTGATAGCCACAAGATCTGTTGGGTCTCCTAGAACTGTTTTGATTGTCTTAAGGAAGAATTGAATTTAGTAACAGGAAAGGGAAAGTTGTGAAAGAGACTACGACTAAGCTTAAAAAGAGTATCTAAGTTTGAAAATCTCTTCAAGGTAAAAAATGAAGTCTCTTTCCCTCTTCGATACCCTGTTCTCAAGAACCTTTTCACCTGATTGAAGCTATTGACTCCATTTACCCAATATTGGCACGTGGTCTATTGTTCTTCCCATCTTACAAGAAAACGGGATCCCTAGTTGGAGCCTATGTTGGAGCCGCCTTTGTTTTTTCTAGCTCATCTCAAATTTCATGTCTTAATGCTTGAAATCGAAAGATGGTTTTCGTATTTTCCATCTGTGGTTTCAAAATCTCGAAAGTCTTATCACACAAGAAACGATAATTATTGTACTCTCAAGGTGAGTTCTACTTTTCGGAAAAAAAAATTCCCCCTTTTGTTCTACCTCGGGATTTCGCATGTTGGATGCTATAGATCACATAGTTCACAAGACCCGAGCAACGAAACAGCGAAATCGCTTTAAAATTTTACCTAGGTCAGTAATGGGAGTAAAGTTTTCCTAAATCACGATTAAACATCATCAGGTTTTCGCGCCTCAGCGTTCACTAAATCCAAAACTCTCATTGTCATATCCCCGATAGCTGAAACCACAAAGTCCTTATTTTAGTAACCTGTGTCAAGGTTAAAGGTAAAAGCTAAACTATGATTAAGTTCTGTCAGCAATTGACCACTTGGCATTTTCTCTTTAAAAAGCTACACTGTCTAAGCCCCGACTCGTGAAGTCACAATAAAGATGTGAACATAATTAATTAAACACTTAATCTGGGTTTATCTTCCCTTTTAATTAAAACGTATTATCGCGATCTCGTGGTTTCGCAGCTCGGCATGCAAACTTCTTGAAAACTTACCTTCAAAGCTCCAAGTCGCGATATGGAAAATATAAATAATTACGTAATTAATTAAGTGCCTAATCACAATTTCATTTTTACTAACCAAAATCAATCATCGCAAATTCGCGGGTTAGAGGTTCAAAGGGTTAAAGAAAAATTCTCGATACAACGAGTACCGAAGGATTAATTAACTTTGGTAAAATTGGATTAATTAAGCTAAATCAATATCTCCCATGTTTTAATGCTTGCACAATTTACGAAGTAGTCTTAATCCTTCCTTACGCCAACTGACATTTCAAACCGCCAAAATTTATGGCATTAATTAGAAATAAGGCGAATCGACAAATAAAGATCGGGCTTTTAATGTTAAATTTATTTCTAAACATGATTTGACAGATCTGATCTAAAAAGTACTGAGTTTTCAAATATATATAGAGTTGTTATTCGTTATAACAAATTCATTTCTATATTACGCAGAGCACACTTTCTTAGTGAGCTAGCTTCTGTATGTATACGTATTTTTATCGCAGAAGAGATAAAGCAGGATCTCTAGTCATGTCCCCGCGAAAAGCATCCAAATCCAGTGTTGAGGTTTTGGGACAGGGTTCGGACAACATCACTGATACTTCACCTCAAAGTGTCGACTTGGTCCCAAACTAGTCGTTCGTTTCTGATGTTCTGCAGGCCAAATTAGTGGATTATTCTGATGATTCCAGCGACAATGAAAAAGATGACATAACCACCAAGTATAAGATTGTCATTCAATCGGGAATACATAAAGTAGCGACCAGGCCACGACTACTCCCCTATTATGATATGGTCCGATGGGCATTAGACCATGTGGACATACCAACCAGAACCATCATGATTGAGCAGAAGGTCACCATCAGGACTTTCAAGCCTGAACATCTGCAAGCCATGTGCAAGTTGCCCACAGCGTCCGAGCTTACATATGATGCTAAATTCTTGGAAGAGTTCAAACAGAAGGAATGTGTGCAGTATGACAAAACTATGTCTAGCTTAATAAGAGATTGGGTTTCACACCCTGCAAAGTTCAGGGCAGACAGTCATGGTATATATTCAATAGCTTCCTTAGAACCATAGTTCAAGTATGTAGCTATGATGACATGCAGATTATACGGGAGAGAGGACACCTCACATTTCTTTCTTCAATGGGTGCCTCTAATATTTCGAGTCGTCGAAGGCTGTTCCTTTGAATGGGTGAAAATGTTGTTTGATAGCTTGACCAATCGGGTTACAGAGTATCAGGCGCAGAAAGAGAGTGGAAAAAATTATTCATTTTTTATGTCTGCATACATTGTGGACGCCATGTGCTTTCTAACACCATTTCCATTAATGAGTTGGAGTTGGACTCCAGCAGAGGATGAGCCTATCCACATCTATCATGCAAAATTCTGGGAAAACAAAGTGGCAGATTTCATATATGAAATCTTCAACTGGGTAATGGTACCGCTGCATGTCACTATTTTTGGCCACCCGCCACCCAGGATCTCGGATAGTATAGTGACAAATTTGAGTAGCATAGTTGACTAGTATGTAGAAGCCAAATTCTCATATCTCAGAGTTTTCGTGGCTTTTGTTCCCCCACATGCATTGCCGTTATTCATTCCCAACAAGTTGGCTTGTCGTGAGGTTTCTAGACAAACAGTGATCGGTGGTATAAGCAAGGAGCTTAAGGGATACTCAAAAAAGGTATAACCACCTTTTCATGTTCATTTAAATTCATATTCTTTATTAGATTTTGGGCATGCTAAAGCTAAGGTAGAAATCCTGGAAGACCTAAAGTTGGTCCTTATTGAATACAAGAAGCACGATCCACAAAGGGTCATGAGTAATCATTTGGCCAATTGCAGACTCAAGAGATTTGAGCACGAAAATTCTCCCTCGGATGACATTTTTCGAGGTGCAATATCTTATGCTAAGATTTTAGCTCGTATCCAAATATTGGCATCTGAAGAGAGGGCTGATGTTCTGAAATTCCAAGAACATCGACGCAGTTGTCTTCCCGCAGTATTACGGGGTGAGAATCTGAGTACAACGGAGGTGAAACAAAAAGATGTCGAAGGCTCCAAGGATGTGACTCCCGGTCAAGAAAAACACCAGGACGAGGGAGAGAAAACTAACAGTTCAAAAGCAGAGATAAAGACTCCCGATCTGCTAAATAAGTAGAGTCTGGATACTACTCCAGGACAATCAATGAAGCAAATCGGAGAACCTATCACATTAGTTACTCCCTTGCAGTCAACTCAGGGAAATATTGACACAGGGTGGATCTTCAATGAAGAGTTGAGGCCTATAAGGGTGGAAGAGCTCCCTCCAAATGAGTTCTTCTTCTATAAGAAGAGAAAGGAAGTGGTAAAGAGAGAATTCTATCAGGAAGGGGAGTCGACAGTCAAGAAATACAAAGTTATGACTGATGGGAAGGAAAAGAAGAATGAACAGTTCACCAAGGAAATAGCTGGGACATTAGGGGCATATGCCACAGTGAACCAATTTTCAGTCGGGGTTTTGAAAAAACATCTGAAACAAAAAAATCACCTCATCAAAACCATGGAAGCCAGACTAGCCACAGCAGCGGAGGCTGCCAAAGACTAGGCGAGTGTAGGAATAGAGCAAGCAAGGCTGGCCAATAAAAGTGACATAGAGCAGCTCAAGACTAAGCTTGAACAAGCACAGCTAGTGGTTTGGGATGGTCAGATGCTAGCGAGCTAGAAAAAAGATTTGATTGAACAGCTACAGGCTAGGGTGGAAATCACTGAAAGTAAAGTGATAAATATCAGGATGTTCCAGTCCTAGGCGATGGAGATTTGGAGTAGAGTCTCTACGGCCCAATGAAATTTACTTGCCAAGGTAGAGGTGATTTGGGGCCACTGCTTGTTGGTTAATCAAGTTTTGGAGAATTTAACTGCTAGAGAAATGGAAGATAGAGAAGCACAGGTCGCCTTCCAAGAGGCTGTGATAGCCACAAACAACAAGGATTCGGGAAGTACTCCCAGGTTCACCATTTCAAAGCAAACCAAAGGAAACATTCTATTGAAAGAATGGGAGCACATCATCTCAGAAGGCAAGCTGCAAGCCAAGGGAGTAACTAAATATTTAGAAGACGATTTTAGCTCTATAGATGGTAATCTGCTAGGCATTGATAGTAGAGGTAATGCTGAGGCATTGATTCAAATGAATATGGAAAAAATATCACTTGATTTAAATGAAAAAGAGGAAAGAGATCCAACAGAGATCTCACAAGTGACTACGGCAGACATAGTCCAAATAGATAAATATATGATTAAACCAAGTGTGCAATTATGCGCTATCGACATCATAGACAGACAGATGTAAGATAGGTTGCCACAATTAGCTTGAGATTGTTACTCTTTTGAAGCCAATTGTCAAGCAGAACCGTCAAGGCTGATATCTTGGCTGGTTGAAAGATGTGTCACCGGCACCGAGCACGCACGAGGACAAGATTCTAGCACCAAATAAGGACAGAGAAGAAGAAATGGAGTGATTTCTCTCCTCCCTATCATAACTGAAAATTTTGCAGCGATTGAGATTCCATCTTATTGTAAAACTGTATAAATATATTATAGAAAAAAAGAAAAAAGGCTAGGCCTTTTTGTGTGGCTTGTAACTGAGTTTTTACATTTTGAGAGTTAATACAAAGCAAATCTAAAGATTCTCAATTCCATCATGACTGTGTTATGAGTTTGTTTCTTGTATCTTATATTTCGTTTCATTTCATATTCGTATCTGATGAATGCTTCACTATAATTTAGTACAACCTCTACTATAGCGAATGAATTTTGGTTTTCTATATTGTTTACTGTTTTTCCTCTGTACCAACTATCAGCAGGTGTAAGACTAGTCAACACTTTCAGAATTCTATATATATTTTATGCTTCATCGGGTTATTTCCTTACATCTTTCTTCTTCTATTTATACGTGATATTATCCCTTGATAGGAGCCTTACTCGATAGACAGCTAAATGTTTTCTCCCACCTCATACATTTTATTAAAATATAACTCAATTACGGGAAAGAGCCTTTGATTTGCACCCTGTTTTATTCCTAAAACCGTAAACTCTCTTTTATACGACCAAATTGAGACAACACTTAATTTCCCTCTGATGTTTCCTTATTTTACTATTCCTCCATGACTATCCCTGTACCAACTCAGCCCAATATCAAACCCGGATTATCAAATCAAACGCACATTGCCTTAAATGTTTTAGATACCATTCTTAAAACAACCACTACCCAGGTTGAACTCGAACGTTCATGGGCAGTGATTGAATAGGATATAAACATCCAGGAACAGTTGGAAGCTAGACAATGCCAACACAGAAATCTTCCCTAGTTTCCCTTGCCGAAGGTTGACATTTCTCTATTCTCTATCCTTCACCCACTTTCGGATGCCTAGACACTGTACTTCTAAGCCTTAAGTACAGACTCTGGAACAATAGCCACGATCATCTCAAATCATGAATTATCAAACATTTATGGCATTTATTAAACTTTTAGTGAGGTGATTGAGAGTAAGATCCCATTTTATTTCTAAATCTTTCTATTAAATGATTTAAATGTTCTATCGGTGAGGACTCACACAGACTTAAGTGCTCAGCGAAAAGGTTTCAGTCATTATCTTTAGTTTTCTTTCTAATTTGTGTAGAGCTAGTTCACCAGGATTACCTCTATCTATGTTTTCATTTTCTTTGATAGGGGATCTCATTGCAAGGTTCTATATCATGGCTCCACAAAAAGCATCCAAGGAAGTTGTTAAGAGTCTAGGTCAAGGTTCAAATATTGTTTCTGATACCTCGCCTAGAAGTATCAATACTGTCAAAACATGGACGTATGTCTCCGAAATTATGTAATCTGAGCTGATAAATTGTCCAGGTGATTCCGGCAATAATGAGAAGGATGACTTGTCAACCAAATAAAAAATCATCGCTTAGTCAGAGATGCACAAGACAACAACAAGGCCATGGATTTTTCCCTATTATGATATGATCAGATGGGCGTTGGACCATGTAGATATCTCGACTAGGACAATATTCAACGAGCAGAAGGTGGAAATTGGGACATTCAGAACAGAGCATTTACAGGAAATGTATAAATTATCTCCCACACCAAACCTTACTCACAATGCCAAATTCTTTAAGGGTTTCAAAAAGAAGGAATGCGAGAAGATTAGGAAAATCTTATCCGATTTGATCAAAGACTGGGTTTTGCACCCCGCAAAATTCAGAGCCGATACTAATGGAATTTATTCAATCTCTTCATTGGTACTACAGTTCATGTACATAGCTATGATGTTTTGCAGACTATATGGGAAGGAGGACACCTCCCACTTCTTTCTCCCATGGGTACCTCTTATTCACATAGTAGCATAGGGTTTCTCCTTCGACTGGGCCAAATTGTTGTCAAACAGTCTAGCCAGTCGAATTATAGAGTATTGAGTAGAGAAGACAAGTGGGAAAGCATCTTCATTATTTATGATTTCTTACATCATGGATGCTATTTTATTCATGACACCTTTCCCATTAATGAGCTGGAGCTTGACTCCAACAAATGCAGAGCCTATTCATGTCTACCACTCGAAACATTGGGAAGATAAATCCAAAGAATTCGTCTACGAGATTTTCAACTGGGTGATGGTACCAACGAATGTCTCCATATTTATCCATTCACCTCCCAGGATTTCAGATAACATCACAACCAACCTGAGTAGCATGGAATATTGGTATATAAAAGCATAGTTTTCATATATTAGGTTTTTTGGCACCTATGTCCCCCCTTATGCTCTGTCATTATTCTTCCCAGACAAGCTAGTATGTCATGAGATCGCTAGGCAAACTGTGCTTGGTGGGATAAGCAAGGAGCTCAAAGGAGTATCAAAGAAGGTATGGCCACCCTTCCCCATTCACATTGGTACACATTCTTTATTGGATTTTAGCCATGCCAAAGTGGAGGCTACAACCTTGGAGGAAATGAAATTGGTAGACATCGAGTTTAAGAAACACGACCCTAATAAGGTTGTGAGTAATCACTTGGCGAGTTGTGGACTGAAGAGATACAAACACAAAGAATCACCTCATGATGAATTCTTCTGAGGTGTGAGGTCCTACTCAGAAATTTTAAGTTGGGTTCAAGATCTGTTGCCTGACGATATGGTCGATTTTTATAAATTCCAAGAGCACAGGAGAAGTTGCCTCCCCAAATTTTTACAAAGAAGAAACTCATAACCTCTGGGTACACAACAAGTAGAAGATAAAAGTTCAATGGGTGAGAACCCTAGCAAACAAGAGACTCAGGAAGAGACAAAGAAAATTGAAATATCAAATTGGAAAGGAGAGATCCCCAACCAAGAAGAAGGAAACTTAGATATAGTTACCAAGGAAATCGACAGCCCCATTGCGTCTGTCACTCCCTTACAATTCACAAAGGGAAACCCTGATACAAAGTGGATATTCAAAGAGGACCTGAAACCTATCACTGTATAAGATTTTCCTCCTAGTGAATTCTTCTTCAGTAAGAAAAGGAAGGCTGTGGTGAAGCAAGAAACATACCAAAGAGAGGGTACAGTAGCTAAAAAAAACAAAGTTCTAACTGATGGTGAATCCTTGGAAGATGAAGAATTCGCTAATGAGGTAGCAGGAACATTGGGGGCTTATGCACCAACCAACCAATATTCAGTTGGAGCTTTGAAGGCATGGTTGAAAAAAAATAACCTCTTGATCAACAAATTGCAGGCTCGGGTAGCAATGGCAGAGGAAAATGCCAGGGATGAGGCAAATAAAGGTTTTGAGCAAGCTAGAGTAACCGATCAATAGGAAATCGAGAGACTTAAATCCGATCTTGAGAAGATGCATCAGTCGGCACAAATAATTCAAGCATAGGTAAGTCAACAGGAGGAAAAAATAAAGTTGTTGTAGTCTAAATTAATTTTTGTTGAAAACCAGGTCATAAACATAACTGTATTCCAGTCCTAGGTCACAGAAATACGAGAGAAGGTAGAAGTAGCTCAATAGGATAAAATTTCCAAAGTAGAAACCATACAAAATCATTTTCATACAATAGAACAAGTGTTAAAATATATCTCCTTGAGAGAAAGAGAAGTTGTGGTAGCTCGGGTTGCTTTCCATGAAGTTGTTATAGCAACAACGAAAGATAAGGTGGCCATCAAATCCAGGTTGTCTATCCCAGAGAAAACCAGAGGCAACATCTTACTAAAGGTGTGGGAACATAATATATCCAAGAGTAGAAAAAGAGCTAAAGAAATGAGAGATTCTTGTGAAGAAACATTTGGCTTGATAAATAAAAATTTGTTAGATCTCGATATAGAAGGTAGTGCTAGAACACTGGGAAAAATTAACATTGCCAAACATCTATTGGATATCAAGGAAAATGGGGAAAAAGGACAAATAGAATTATCCCAGGTAAGTCAAGTCGATATTTCCCAAGTGGATAAATGGTTGATAAGACCAAGCTTTAAATTGTGTTTTATCATCACGAAAGACTGGCAAGTAGGAAAAATATTTCCATAGTTGGCAAAGAATTGCTACACTTTCGAGGCGAACAACCAAGCTAAACCTTCCAAGATGATAGCCCAGTTGGTAGAAAGGTGTGTTATTTGTATCGAGTAGGGGAAAGGAAAAAATTCTGGGGACAAGTAGTAACAGACGCCTATCCCATCCTATTTTTGGAGCCAGATAACAAGAAAAGAAAACTCCTTGCCCACGTGGAGGAGGACAAGAGACAAGAAAGTGAAACGCTTTATTTTCCATTTGTAACCAAAATTTTTATAATGATTATAATTCAAAGAATTCTAATTTTGTATAAGTATAATTTTGAAAGAGGGAATTAGCGTTGGTCTTCTTTTTTGGGCCGTTTGTACCAGAAAATATTTTTTTGCCAGAATTAATACAAGGCAGATCGAAGACTCCTTTTTCCGTTAAGACTGGGTTATGTGTTTCTTCTATTATTTCGCATTTTACATCATTTCTCATATGTGTCTTTAATGAATGCTTAGCTACAATTTAGTACAACCTCTACTATGTTGATCATTTATTTCAGTCATCTAATCATCTACAACATTTCCTTTTTATCGGCTATCAACAGGTACAAGACCTGTGAATTGTTTAGATTTCTATATCATATGCTTCATTAAAGTTTTTCCAGCTTATTTTCTTCTTCTGTCACAAGGTGAGATGCTTCCTTGATTGATGCCTCACATTGTTCAACAGCTCTATGTTCTCTCTCGCTTCATGCATGCTTTTAAAATTTAACTCAGTTACGGAAAATAGCCTTTGATTTCATTATACTATTAATTCGATTTTGGGATTATTTCTCGTATAATATAAGGGTGAAACAACAACCAACGCTTTATAAAAAACTATGTTCCTTTATGACTGTACCTATGGAAAGATAGCCCAACATAGAACCCGGTCTCTTAGATCAAACCAGTATCACTTTAAACATTTTCGATACCATTCTGAAAACTGCTACTACTCGAGCCGAACTCGAACGTTCATCGGCTTCTATTGAATAGGACATAAACACTCAAGAACAATTGGAAGCTAGACCCAGACAACTTAGAAATCAGCCTTAGCTTCGTTTCCCAGTTGTTTTCCTCCTTTATATCTTCCACCATCTTTTTGGATGCCTAGACTCAATACTTTATAGCCTTAAGTACAAAATCTGGAACAACATCTTTTTGGCATCGTTTCTAGGGATGGAGATACAAAATCATTTTCCCTGGGAGAACAACATTTTCAAGTTTCTACTCTTTGATAGTGAACAAAGAGTGAACACCTCCTAAAGGATAAGTTTTTATTATTCACTTGGCAACTCCACATTAAGTAATCTAGCCTCTAGTCGAAAGAACACCAGACAAAATCCATATGGTAAATAGACCATGCCTATTCCCAATCTCAAAAAAATACTAAAATCAAGAAGTTCCCTTAAACCCATTGTTGTGGTCTACTAGCTTAAACACGCACAACCTAAGGCCTAGATTCCACTCGAAGCGGGGATTTCACAAGAAGCTCTTTTCAAAATCCTTTCTGAAGAAACGAAGACTGTTGAGGACGAAACCCTAAACCCAAATTTAGCTTTCTCAGAAGTTAAATACGAAACTCATACAACTACCCCCTGCATAAACGAAGGTGAAAATCCCTCGGTAAAGTTACATTCGATTGATATTCCTCCAACTCTTCAGTTGGATTTCCTGACCTCACTAAGTCTTGAAGAGTATACCATATACTCAGATTCCACACCCATGAGTTCCCCCCTTTACATCTCTTGCAAATCAGAGGAACCAACCCCCCGTACCCCATTTCCACCTTTTTCATCTTTCTTGTCTCCCGAAGAAGCTAAAGATTCTCTATACGTCTTCCAAAACCCTCTGTACAATGTACCTATTTCTAATCCTAGAGTATCTATGGTGTCTTCTTTAGGAGGAGGAGTGGCGGGTTAAGGGCCACCCCTACCCCCCAGTATTTTCACTAAAGTGGATTCCAGATATGCTCCTCTGGTCCTCCCAGTACCCCTTCATGATCTACCTGAAAACTACATGAAAAACCTACCTAAGTTTACAGGGGAAGGAGACCTAACCACGACCAAACATATAAAATTCTTTGATCAATTTGTAGATATCCTAGGTCTCGAACATGAGGATGTGTATTCACGGTTGTTTGTCCAAACTTTTGAAGGTCAGGTGAGAACCTGGTTTCAAATTCTGCCCGCAGGTTCGATATTATCCTATGACGCTCTAGAAGATTCCTTTCTTAAACAATGGGGTGAAAGGAAAGACCATTTATACTATCTGAATGAGTTTGGATCTTTAAAAAAAAAAGGTTCAGAAACATTTTATGGAATTCATTCAAAGATTTAACAAATTATATAATAAAATCCTAGTCGAAGTTAAACCATCCTAACCTGAAGCCAAGGTAACCTTTGTGGGAGCCTTCGAACTTAATTTTGCACTTTTGTTGAGAGAAAGGAGAGGGGCCGACCTAACTCGAATGAAATATGATGTCGTGGAAATTGATTCAAACATGATGGCTTCTGGTAAACAAAAAACAAAAATAAAAATGGGAAACAGAGAGGCCAAACATTTTAAAGAACAAGTGGGACCTTTAGGATTAGGGGGGTACTCAGATGATAAAATGGATGATATGGCTAGGATAATAAAAGAGCTATCAAATAAAATTTTGAGGATGGAACTAGATCAATCCAAAGAAGATCAATTCATTAAGAGAGATTTCAGAAGAAACCCCAATCCTCAAATTCAACAAAGACAGATTAAAAATGAAGACCAAAAAATTCAAACTCCTTTAAAAAACAAAACATTTATAGGAGGAAATGACTTGCAAGAGTTTGAGGATCTAGGAGAAGACGTTAACAATTTGGGTGACAACTCTGTACAACCTCATCTAACCAAGGAATATTGTGAGAGGTCTCTGAACATACAACAACCATCAAATAAATATAAAAACATAAATAGTGCAGGTGATTCTACCTATTAGGGATGGCTGATACTATAATGGCCGAGCTCCAACACAAGTACAATATGAGGCTTAAAAATAAATATGTTTCAACTACTCAACCAAAGAAAATATTGCCAAGAGGGAAAACATACGAGCTCGTTCTGAAAAACATTGAGATATGGAATACCAAAATAAAGGAGGTAGGGGTCTAAGCTGGGAAAATTAAGATAGCCGGAACGCAGACATCGGAAATGAAACTAACTTAAAATAAAGCAATGCAAACAAATAAGTTAGAAAGGAAGGAAACTGAAGCTTTGACTAAAGAAACAGATAAACTCGTGGGAGGTTTTAGCTTGGAAAATGAGATAAACAAGATAAAGATACCAATACCCCTGGTCGAATTGGTAAAGAATCCTGTGTACCGAAAGCAAATAACCAAAATGATAAATTTTTCAGATTCAAAGAGTCAGACTGACGTGATAAATTTGGAATATGACAAGCCTAATATCACCTTTGGTCCTCATTTTCCCTTCTAGATTACATTAAATGTGCATGATTGGTTGCTGCACAATTGTATGCTGAACTCTGGAGCCTCACATAACGTGATGCCCAAGTTTATTATGGGCAGACTAGGCCTCGAAATCACCAGGCCATATGGAGATCTGTACTCTTTCGATTCAAGGAGAGTTAAGTGCATGGGCATGATCAAATATTTAGTATTCACTCTTGCACAGGTTCCTGTAAAAAGTGTTCTGATGGATGTAGTTATCACCGATATACCTCCGAAATATGGTTTGCTATTATCTAGGTCTTGGGGAGCCAAGCTTGGGGGATCGCTTTAGATAGACATGACCTACGCCATGATTCCTATTTTTGGAGGATAGTTCATTCGGTTATACAGGGAAACACGGTTGGCATATATAGTAATTAATCCACAGAATCCCAACAATTACCCTATTTATGTCGTCGATCAAGACCTAGGGAATTGTATTTTATCTTTTGATGGTGGTGAAAATAATTGTATAGAAGAAAATTTCATAGAGGAAAATAAATCAAAAAAGATAGATGAAAATGTGTATAACACCGGGATTTGGAAAATGTTTGATGGATCTTCGTCATGTGAAGGAGTAGGTGCAGGAGTACTTTTTGTAGCACCTGAAAATGAATTTGTTATCCCCTTTTCTTACAGACTACAATGGGACATAGACTACATGAATAATGTATGTGAGTATGAAGCCCTAGTCTTGGGACTAGAAGCTGCCAGGAAGATGAACATAAAGAACTTGGAAGTCTATGGAGATGTGGAGTTGATTGTGAAACAGATAAATCGGTAGTACCAAGCCAAACACCCGATATTAAGATCTTACAGAAATTGCACTTGGGATCTAATAGAATTTTTTTTCTCATCGGTAAATGTTCATTACATTCCATGTATAGAAAACCTAAGAGCTAATTCATTAGCCAAAGCAGCCTCAACTTTCACAGCCTCTACATCTTTCAAACTAAAGTATCATATAGAGGTGAGGCACAGACCCTCCATACCAAATAATATACGATTTCGCTAAAACTCACATTGACCAAGAAAACCAAAACGACCATACTTGGATTATGCAAGAAGGGGAGGATCCTCAAGAGTTCCAAGAAAATATCGTGAATCATCACGTGTTATTATTAGAAAACAATTAGATTTTGAAAGGGCTAATCCCTCTAGAAATATTGTTTGACCAAAATGACATGCCCCTAAAATCCACTTTACAACCTCAACCAAAAGAAGTTGAAGATTGCGACATAGGGACCAAAGAGGAGCCTAGAATAGTAAATATATCAAAATATCTTCCCCCTGAGACGAAAGGCAAGTATGCAGATTTACTCCAACAGTATAAAGACGTGTTCGCTTGGTCTTACGATGAGCTAAGAAATTCTGACACCACTGTGATCGAACACAAAATACCTTTGAAGTTCGGTGTTAAAACTTTCAGATAGAAACTCAGGAAAATCAAGCCCATTTTATTGCCCGTGGTTGAAAAGGAGGTTAAAAATATTTTGGAAGAAAAAATAATATGTCATTGAGATATTTTGACTGGGTAGCTAACCTGGTCCTGGTCAAGAAGAAGAGTGGAGAGATCAGACTGTGTGTAGATTTTAGGAATCTAAATAAATCCTCCCTCAAAGACAATTACCTGCTTACCAAAATGGATCACATTTTGGAGGTGGTTGGGGAAAAAAGAATGCCAATGATCGATGGGTCTTTCATTTATAATCAGATCATTGTCACATTTATGTATGAAAAAATGCCTTTTGGTTTAATGAATGCAGGTGCTACCTTCTAGCGTCCTATGGATATCACTTTCATCGGTGAGAGAGATAAATTTGTGGTCATTTACCTTGATGATCTGACTGTTTTTTCTAAATCTGATGAAGATCATATGATACACCTCAAGCAAACGTTCGAGAAATGTCGAAGTTTTGGTTTTTCCTTAAACCCCAAGAAATCTCACTTTGAGATGCAAGAAGGTAAACTTCTAAGCCATATTGTGTCTCAAGACGGAATTAAAATCGATCCTAAAAGGGTTGAAGCTATAGACACTATAAATATCCCTAGAAATGTAAAGGAAATTCAATCATTTTTAGGAAAAATAAATTTTTTGAAGAGATTTATCCCGAATTTTGCTGAAATTGTGAAATTGATCACAGATATGTTGAAGAAGAACAACGAAGTCAAGTGGACGGTAGAAGACAAAGTATCATTTGCACGTATCAAGAAAGTTATAAGCGAAGAAGCCGTGCTGGCCAACCCTGATTATCTAGAAGAATTTCTGATTTTCTCATTTGCCTCCGAACACACAATTGCGGTAGTACTCCTCCAAAAGAATGAAGAGGGTTTTGAGCAACCAATAGCATTTTTCAGTAAGAGCCTTAGAGATGCAGAATTGAGATATGATATAATGGAAAAGAAATCATATTCTATGGTAAAGGCACTGAAGGCTTTCAAAACCTATGTGTTACACTCCAAGGTAATTGCATATGTGCCCACCAGTTCTGTAAAATATATATTGGTGCAACCCAACAGTGACAGGAAGAAGGGTCGGTGGCTCGCTAAAATTCAAGAATTTGATCTAGAGATCAAACCAACGAAGCTTGTAAAAGGATAGGGCTTGGCTAAGCTCCTAGATGAATCAAATTTCAATGCACTTAGGATAAATAAATTGCAGGGATATGAAGGATGTGCGAACATAGATGAATTCGATGACCAAATAACTCCAACCAGAATCGAAGAGAATTTTGTCTCATCAGGATAGTATAAAGACATAGTATCATACCTTCTGACCCTGAACTACTCGAGTGACTTATCTCCATCTAAATCCAGGACACTGAAATTGCATGCGATAAAGTACTATATATCTGAAATCCAATTGTTTTGGAAAGACCCTTTATGTTTCTTATTGGTTTGTTTGGTAGAATCAAAACCAAAAAAGGTCATCAACGAATTTCACGAAGGAGTATGTGGAGGACATCACACGTGGAGAGAAAAAACTTATAAAATTCTGAGGGCAGATATTACTGGCCTAAACTATTTTCATATGTCAATACCAAAGTCAGAGCCTGTAAATCTTGCCAATTGTTCACAGGCAAGCAGAAGCTCCTAGCATTACCTTTGGTTCTGGTTAAAATGGAAGCCCCGTTTCAACAATGGGGGTTGGATTTTATAGGCAAAATTAACCCACATTCCAGTGATCAACATAGATGGATCCTGACCACTACCAATTATTTCACCAAATGGGTGGAAGATATTCCAACCAGAAAAGCGACAGATTCGGTGGTGATATATTTTTTGGAAGAAAACATACTATCTAGATTCGGCTATCCTCGAAAAATAGTTATAGATAATGCCTAGACATTCAAATCTATGGTGATGGTCATATTTTGCCAAAAATACAATATTATACTGGGCCATTCTACAACATACTACCCCCAAGGAAATGGGCTCGCCGAATCATCGAATAAAAGCTTAATTACCATAATTAAGAAAGTGTTGAACGAAAACAAAAAATCTTGGCATGTGCATTTGAAGTACACCTTGTGGGCGAATCGGATAGGCACCAAGAAATCAATTGGCACTTCTCCTTTTCAAATGGTATACGGGACCGACGTAGTGCTTCCCATAAATTTGGTCTTACCTGTGATGAAGCTTTGGCAAGATGAAAAAAAAGAACCAAATCACATCACAAAAAGAATAAATCAGTTGATTGAAGTCTAGCAGAACAAAATGGAGGTAGATGAAAGACTTCAGAAGTATCAAGACAATATGAAAGCACTGTTCAATCATAAGGCTAAAGACAGGGGATTCCTCCATGGTGATTCAGTTTTGAAATGGGATTCTAGAAGGGAGGACTCGGCGAGACATGAAAAATTTGACCATATCTGGTATGGCCCATTCAAAGTCATAGCGTCTGAAGGGAAGAACTCATTTCTGTTAGAAAATTAGGACAGTAAAACCCTTAACACCCCTATCAACGAGCGTTATCTAAAGAACTATATGCAATAAATAATTTATGAAATTTCACTGTATATACCAGTTTGTGTTTCTGTTTTTATATCTTTTAGGTAAGTTTTATTTTCTTTTTCATCGCAAATAAAACAGGTTAGTGATACAAAATTTTCAACACATTTAATTCCACAAATTTTAAAATCATGACGTTCTTCGTGTTTCTCTCTTATAGGATTTCGGTTTACAGCACAAACATCATAAAGAGGAAAACAGATGGTCATGTATTGAGAAACTGATTCACCTAAAATAGGTGATAAAAGATAGTTTACTAAGATGAGAACGAAATCGTAAGGCAAAGGTACAAATTCCCTAAATATCTAGACTGGAAATGAAGGTCACCTAGGTGAAATAATGGTCTCATGAGTATGAACATTCTCACTCAATGGATTATCCAAATTCTAAAAGGTTCCCCAGGATAAGATAAAAATAATCAAAATAAAATAGAAGAAGTAAAGCGTCCTAAATAAGAAAAAAATTGCAGTAGTCAGAATTGTGTTTTAATGCATGTGCTTACAAAATCTAGAACCTTCTTTGTCATTCTGCCCCAAATATTTGAGTTTTCCCCTTTGAATCATGATATCTTCCCATGTTTTTCACAGAGGGAAGAGAGGTTGCACTTTATATCTGAAAGCCAACAAACAATTTTTCTTCTTTTTCCAAATGCCAACAAAAAAGGCGGTAAGTTCTTGTGGACCCTCAACCCTCACTGAACTAAGATATGCTTAGTCTAATCCTAATCCCCTTGGTTTTTTCAATAGGTATTGACAATTTGTCTTGCTCAAAAGAATACCCCTGGAAATAAACTCTCTCTTAAACTTTCCTAACCACTAAGATGCTTAGAACGTCAAAGGAAAATTGATCCAGAGTAATCAAAGTAAGTTAACAGACCTCGGCTGCAAAATTATACATAGATATTACCCCTGGTATGATTTCTACTAATTTATTGCCCCCACTTCACGGCAAAGGAAAATATAAGATAGATGGTGAAAGGAAATTCAAAAAATTTGATTGCCCCCATATAGCCTGTAAAAAGATGATGAAAGGAAATTCATAAAATGATTTCCCTCATCTCAGTATTTAAATGCAAAGTTACAACATGAAGTGGTGAAAGGAAATTCAATAAAGGGAATCAGACAACTTCACCAGGGTACTGAACAGGCTCCTTGGCAGTGAAGCAATGTCTAAAATATATGTAAGGTTGTTACACATGAATTGAACCATGCTCTGATAATTAGTTTTCTTTGAAACCTGATCTACATCCAAGGTGTGTGCAGGACTCCCTGATTAAAAACATTGAAGTTACTTCACCTTGATGCAAGAAAAATTGACAGAACTTGTTCAAATCTTCAAGGATGTTTGGATCATCTTGAGCAGACCCAATTTCAGTTTTAGGGAAGAGGAAATCTTTGAATGGACTAACTTTGAGATAAGAAAGTGATTGAGTTGAAAAATATTTCAGAGGTAAGCACGAAACCCCCGTTTTCCTCTATTCGAACGAGTTTCCCAAAAGATAGCTAATGACTCCATTTACCCAATAAAGGCACATGGTCTATTGTTCTTCTCATCCCGCAAGGAGATGATATCCCTAGTTGGAGCCTATGTTGGAAAACTTGTATTTCTCAAATACTCTAGTTATCAAAGGTTGGAGCCACCTATTTTCTAAGTATTGAAATGATACACATGATCCCAAAAGTTGGATTTTAGGATTTCGTATATGTCATGGTTATACATATTTGAACCCTCGTTACCCCGACACGCGAAGTGGCGAAGTTGTTTTAAGATTAATCATGATTATTGAACCTTTAAACACGGATTGTCACTTTTAATACACCGCGCTCTCGTGTTTCGGGAGTCACCCCTCTAACATGCTTCGAATGTCTGACACACGAAGTCGCAATATTAGTTTAAGCTAATTTGGTTAATAACGATAATAATGACTTTTAAGCCATAGTTAATCTGTATCACAATTTCATGACTCGACGGTTGTTACCTCAAGAAAAATGCATTTGTAACCCTGATCCCTGAAGTCGCGATATTCATTAATTAATCATGGTTAATTAAAAGATTAAGTCAAATCACTGTTAATCAACCAAATCACACTATCGCGAATTCTGGGTTTGTGGTTCCAAGACTATGAAGTAAAATCATTCGGTATTGCGAATGTTGAAAAGGGGATTAAGGACTAAACTCACTTAATTAAGAGGTTGAACTGGATAAATTAACACCTAAACAAATTTCAACCCATACAACCTACGAACCAAGATTTAAACATTTCCACGATCATCTTGAATCGCGAATTATCAAACATTTATGGCATTTATTAAAATTTTAGTGAGGTGATTGATAGTAAGATCCCATTTTATTTCTAAATATTTTTATTAAATTATTTAAACATTCTGTTAGCGAGGACTTGCAAAGACTTAAGTTCTCAAAGAGAGAAGGTTTCAATCATTATCTTTAGTTTTCTTTCTAATTTGTGCAGAGCAAGTTCACCAGGATAACCTCTGTCTGTGTTTTCATTTTTTTTGACAGGGGATCTCATTGCAAGGTTCTATATCATGGCTCCATGAAAAGAGTCCAAGGCAGCTGCCAAGAGTGCAGGTCAAGGTTCATATATTGTTTTTGATACCTCACCTAGAAGTATCAATACTGTAAAAACATGGACGTATGTCTTTGACATTATGTAATTCGAGCTGATAAATTGTCCAGATGATTCCAGCGATAACAAGAAGGACGAATTGTCCACCAAATAAAAAATCGTCACTCAGTCAGAGATGCACAAAATAACAGCAAGGCCATGGCTTTTTCCCTATTATGATATGATCGGATGGGCGTTGGACCATGTAGATATCCCTACTTGGACAATATTCAATGAGCAGAAGGTGGAAATTGGGACATTCAGACCAGAGCATTTACAGGCAATGTATAAATTGTCTCACACACCAAACCTTACTCACAATGTCGAATTCTTGGAGGGTTTCAAAAAGAATGAATGTGAACTGTTTGGGAAAATCTTATCTGATCTGATCAAAAACTGGGTTTCACACCCCGCAAAATTCAGAGCCGATACTAATAGAATTTATTCAATCTCATCATTGGTACCACAATTCATGTACATAGCGATGATGGTTTGTAGACTATATGGGAAGGAGGACACCACCCACTTCTTTCTCCCATGGGTACCGCTTATTCACACAGTAGCGGAGGGTTTCTCCTTCGACTGGGCCAAATTGTTGTCAGATGGTCTAACCAGTCGAATTACAGAGTATCGAGCACAGAAGAAAAGTGGGAAAGCATCTTCATTCTTTATGTCTTCTTATATCATGGATGTTATTAGCTTCATGACACCTTTCCCATTAATGAGTTGGAGCTAGATTCCAACAAATGCAGAGCTTATTCATGTCTACCACTCGAAACTCTGGGAAGATAAAGATGAAGAATTCGTCTACGATATTTTCAACTGGGTGATGGTACCAATGCATGTCTCCATCTTTAGCCATCTGCCTCCCAAGATTTCAAATAACATCACAGCCAACCTGAGCAGTGTGGCAGATTGGTATATAGAAGAATATTTTTTGTATATTAGGGTTTTTGGCACCTCTATCCCCCTTTATGCTCTTCCATTATTCTTCCCACACAATCTAGTATGTCATGAGATCTCCAGGCAAATTGTGCTCGGTGGAATAATAAAGGATCTCAAAGGAGTATCGAAGAAGGTATGACCACCCTTCCCCATTCACATTGGTACATATTCTTTATTGGATTTTGGCCATGCCAAAGTGGAGGCTACCACCTTGGAGGAAATGAAATTGGTAGACATCGAGTTTATGAATCATGACCCTAATAAGGTTGTGAGTAATCACTTGGAAAGTTGTGGGCTGAAGAGATATGAACACAAAGACTCACCTCATGATGAAGTCTTCTGAGGTGTGAGGTCCTACTCATAAGTCTTAAGATGGGTTCAAGCTCTTCTTCCTGGTGATATGGTTGATTTTTATAAATTCCAAGAGCATAGGAGAAGTTGCCTCCCCAAAGTTTTACAGGGAAAAAACTCACAACCTCCTGGTACACAGCAAACAGAAGATAAAAGTTCAAAGGGTGTGAACCCTAGAAAATAAGAGACTCGGGACAAGACAAAGAAAACTAAAATCTCAAATCAGGAAGGAGAGATCCCCAACCAAGAAGAAGGAAACCTAGAGATAGTTACTAAGGAAATCAATAGCCCCATTGCGTCTGTCACTCCCTTACAATTCACAAAGGGAAACCCCAATGTAGAGTGGATATTCAAGGAGGACCTGACACCTATCACTGTAGAAGATTTTCCTCCTAGTGAATTCTTCTTCAGTAAGAAAAGGAAGGTCTTGGTGAAGCAAGAAACATACCAAAGAGCGGGTGCAGTAGCTAAAAAATACAAATTCCTAACCGATGGTGAAGCCTTGGAAGAGGAAGAATTCACCAATGAGGTAGCAGGAACATTGGGGGCTTATGCAACAACAAACTGATATTCAGTTGGAGATTTGAAGGCACGGTTGAAACAAAAGAACCTCTTGATTAGCAAATTGGACGCTTGGGTAGCAATGGCAGAGGTGAATGCTAGGGATGAGGCAAATAAAGGTTTCGAGAAATCTAGAGTAACTGATCAACATGAAATCGAGTGAATTAAATCCAATCTTGAGCAAATGCATCAGTCGACATAAATAAGTCAAATGCAGGTAAGTCAACAAGAGGAGAAGATAAAAAAAATTCAGTCTAAATTAATTTCGGTTGAAAACCAGGTCATAGACATAATGATATTCCAGTCCCAGGCCACGAAAATACGAGAGAAGGTAGAAGTAGCTCAACATGATCTACTTGCCAAAGTAAAAAACATACAGAATAATTTTCATACAATAGAACAAGCGTTAAAAGATATCTCCTTGAGATAAAGAGAAGCCACTACATCTTGTGTTGTTTTCCAAGACGTTGTTATAGCAACAACGAAAGAAGAGGTGGCCATCAGTTCTAGGATGTCTATCCCAGAGAAAAATAGAGGTAACATCTTACTGAAGGCATGGGAACATAATATCTGAGAGAAGAAAAAGAGCTAAAGAGATGAGAGATGCTAGTGAAGAAACATTTGGCTTGATAAATAAAAATTTGTTAGATCTCGATAAAGAAGGTAGTTCTAGAACACAGGGAAAAATTAACATTGCCAAACATCTGCTAGATATCAAGGAAAATGGGGAAAAAGAACAAATAGAATTATCCCAGGTAAGTCAGGTCGATATTTCGCAAGTGGATAAATGGTTCATAAGGCCAAGCTTGCAATTCTGGTTTATCATCACGGAAGACCGACAAGTAGGAAAAATATTGCCACAGTTGGCAACGAATTGCTACACTTTCAAGGCGAACATCCAAGACGAACCTTCCAAGATGATAGCCCAATTGGTAGAAAGGTTTGTTATTTGTATCGAGAAAGGGAAAGGGAAAAGTTCTGGATGAAAGTAGTAACAAACGCCTATCCCATCCTATTTTTGGAGCCAAAGAACAAGAAAATAAAATGCCCTGCCCATGTGGAGGAGGACAAGAGACAAGAAAGTGAAACACTTTATTTTCCATTTGTAACCGAAATTTTGTGAACGATTATAATTCAAAGCATTCTAATTTTGTATAAGTATAATTTTGAAAGAGAGAATCAACATTGGTCTCCTTTTTTGGGATGATTGTACCAGAAAATATTTTTTTTCCAGAATTAATACAAGGCAGATCGAAGACTCTTTTTTCCGTCAAGACTGGGTTATGTGTTTCTTCTGTTATTTTTCATTTCGCATCATTTCTCATATGTGTCTTTAATGAATTCTTAGTTGCAATTTAGTACAACCTCTACTATGGGGATCATTTATTTCAATCATCTAATCATCTACAACTTTTCCTTTTTATCAGCTATCAGCAAGTACAAGACATGTGAATTGTTTAGATTTCTATATCATATGCTTCATTAAAGTTTTTTCTGGCTTATTTTCTTCTTCTGTCATAAGGTGAGATTCTTCCTTGATTGATGCCTCACATTGTTCAACATCTCTATGTTTTATCTCACTTCATGCATGGCTTTAAAATTTAACATAGTTATGGAAAACGTCCTTTGATTTTGTTATACTATTCATTCGATTTTGGGATTGTTTCTCGTATAATCTAAGGGTGAAACAACAACCAATGCTTTATAAAAAACTCCTTTATGACTGTACCTATGGCAAGACAACCCAACATAGAACCCGGTCTCTCAGATCAAACCAGTCTCTCTTTAAACCTTTTCGATACCATTCTGAAAACTACTACTACCTGGGCCAAACTCGAATGTTCATGGGCAGCCATTGAATGGAACATAAACACTCAGGAACAATTGGAAGCTAGACCCAGACAACTCAGAAATCAGCCTTAGCTTCTTTTCCTAGTTGTTTTCCTCCTTTATATCTTCCACCATCTTTTTGTATGCCTAGACTTAGTACTTTATAGCCTTAAGTATAGACTCTGTAACAACATGAACTATGGAAAAATAGTAGCACCTTTAACGAAATTAACTAACAAGGATGCATTTTCATGGACTTGAAATGCAACTCAAGATTTTGAACAACTTAAAGAGGCAATGAAAAAAGATTCTTCCTTGACCACACCAGACTTCACAAAAACCTTTTTTGTGGAATGTGATGCCTTAGGAAATGGCATTGGTGTTGTTCTAATGCAAGAAGGAAGGCTCCTTTCTTTTGAAAGTCATCCACTCAAGGGAAAGGACTTACACAAACCCATTTATGAGAAGGAAATGATGGCAATACTACATACATTGAAGCAATGGTGCCCTTACCTAATAGGTAGGAAATTCAAGATAAAAAAAAATCATGGCAATCTTAAATACTTCTTGGAACAAAGACTATCTTTAGAAGAACAACAAAAATTGGTGAACAAGATGTTGGATTATGATTTTGAAATCATCTTCAAAAAAGGGAAGAAACATTTTGTGGCATATTCACTCTCAAGAAAGGATGAATATGTTGAGGTCTTTCTCTGTGTTATCTTGATCATCCAACCTGATTGGATAACATAAGAAAGGGATGAATCGAAGAATGAAAAAAAAGTGTGGACTGACATTCAAAGGTTGCAACAGGATTCTAGTGCATCAGATACTTTTACATGGAAAAATGATTCACTATGGTACAAATATCACTTATATTTATGTAAGAAATCCCAACTCAAATAAAAGGTACTCTTGGAATTTCACACCTCTTTGGTAGGAGGGCACTCGGGATTTTTGAAAACCTATCACAGGGTCAAAAAAGATTTTTTTGTGTTGGCATTAAAACTGATTTTCGAAGTTTTGTGGCAGAATGTTTGGTTTACCAAAAATATAAGGTGGAAACAATTAAGACCCCAAATATTTTACAACCATTAGTCATCCCAAGTCAGCATTGTGAGGAGGTTTCTGTGGATTTCATCATAGGGTTACCGAAGTCTGAAGGAAAGAGTGTCATCATGGTGATTGTGGATAGATTGACCAAGAACGCACACTTTTTTTTCATTCTCTCATCCTTTCAAATCCGGTACAGTTGCCACTGCATTCATGGAGACAATTCAAAAGCTACATGGAAGACCAAATAATATTGTAAGTGACAGAGATCCCATCTTCACTAAACATTTTTGGATAGAATTATTTTCTTTTTTGGGTACTTAATTGGCTCATAGATCATCTTATGATCCTCAATCTGATGGAAAAACTGAGATAGTGAACAAATGTGTGGAAGGATTCCTTTATTTATTTGTCTCTAATAAACAAACACAATGGTTCAAGTGGTTACCCTTGGAAGAATGGCGGTATAACATTTCATTCCATACTGCAACAAAAATGGCACCATTTATGGCTTACTATGGATATCACCCACCGTCCATCACTTCTTCTCTAAAATAAAAATCTAAGGTTAAAGTAGTGGAATATCACATCGAGAATCAACAACAAGTTCTCCAACTCTTAAATGACAACCTAACCATGGCTCATAATCACATGAAACAACAAGAAGATCAATGTCGTAGTGAAAGAAGTTTTTAAGTAGGGGATTGGGTATTTTTAAGACTACAACCATACATATAGATGTCCCTCAAGCACACTAAGAAGGATAAAAAATTATCACCAAAGTACTAAGGCCTTTATAAGGTGTTTCAAAATATTGGTACTATGGAATACAAATTGTGTTGCCTGCATCTTCACAAGTACACCCAATTTTCCATGTTTCATGCTTAAAGAATGTTATAGGTGACAAGATCCCAGTTCAAACTATATTGTGAGAACTTGAAGAGGAAGAAAATATCATATTGTAGCTTGAAGATATCACTGATCCAGAATTGGATCCAGGAGCTTGATGGGGCTCAAAAAGGCCTAAAAATCAAAGTTCTCAGAATGGCTTCAAAACGGATGTGTGTGTAGGCCTCAGGGGATATTGGGCCCTTTATGAGGCCAGATCTTGGGGGGAAGTTGGGAGATGGTTACCAACTTCAGATATATATAAAACAAGGCTTCTTGAAGACATGAGGAGATTTAGAGTAGTTTTATGCTAAAGATTTTCCAAGCCAAAGAAATTTTTATGCAGGAAAGCTATTGAGGAGCGCACCTTTGCAGGCCATTTCTAGGAGCTCTGATCATCCGATTTCAGTGTTGTTTCTTTTGTTGGGTTCTAGAGATATGGTAGAACGAGACCATATCATTTTTGTAACCTTTTGGAATTGTTGTGATGTACTTTTAAACATTTGAACAGAAATAAGAAAGCCTCACCCATTGAGACAAAGGCCCAGAGACGTAGGCGAGATTGTCGAACTCTGTTATCACTTTGGTGTTCTATGGTTTGTCGTTCTTCTTGATTTATTTCAGATATGTATATGTGCATATGGTTGTGATGTTTATTCTATAATTCTTCATCTTTAATTTATCTTCCTAAATGGTTAATAAACACATGCATAGTAACTCAACCATTGTCATTTAAGAGATCTTTTCGGATTAATCACTGACACGAGAATTCGCCAGCTGAGGAATAGATCCATTTCAGATATCTCATTAAGTGGAAGAAACTACCTGCTAAAGATTCCACTTGGGAAGATGATTCTTTTATACAAAAGCATCCATAATTACTCAAGCATTCCAACAAACACTTGTCTAAAGGGGAGAGGCATGTTAAGCCCTAAATAGTGGCACATTACCCCTTAATTTGGGCATATTACATTAATATTGTTATTTTATTTATGTCAACTTGGATCCATTAGTTTTAATTGTACCTCGTAGTCTCCTATATATACCAAGGATACCTTTTCATTTGGAATCATCTTGTATTTGTGAATTTATGTGGTGTATAAGGAGGTTTCCCCCTCAAAGAGGTTATTTATCTTAAATTTTCTCTTTTTCAAGGCGTGGAATAATTATTCTGATTTTTTTATGCTATTTGGACATTTGTTTCCTAACATTAATGGATGTGTCTTTTCCATTTTTTTATTTTCATTAATTATTTATATTTATATTCATACATTATATTATAAATAATATTATTTAATAATTAATAAATTTATCATTAATTCTTAATCTTGGAAAATGTTTTCCCAATGTTGTTCAAAAATCAACACTCCCTCTCAACAGGGATACATTCTACATCATGCCAAGCTTATCTCTGAAGTATATAAACTTCTCTCTAGGCTCATGATACATGTTTGTCAGTCCTGGGAGATGCCTCTCTCCCACATGAATTGAGGGGAAAATCCCTCTGCTTCTTTCCCTCTTAGATAGGGAGGTATATTTCCACGATATCTTCATCTAGTAGTCCATTGACTACTCTACAATTATCTAGTAGCACAAAACTACTACAATGCGATCAGTAGCTCGAATAATCTGTCACAGTATATGCGATCAAATAGTAGCACACAAATACTCTCAAGTGATATGGTAGTTTCTGTGGAAATCAACTAGTAGTACACAACTACGACAATACCATCCAATACAACTACGCCAATCCATAATAATATATAACTAATGTCTGGTGATACACAATCACCACTAGTGGTACACAACCACATGAAGTAGCACACAACTAGTATCCCACGACACACAGTCATAGCTAGTGGTACACAACTACCGTAGTAGCACATAACTACTTTATAGTGACACACAGTCACTGCCAATGGTACACAACCACTATAGTAGCACACAACTATTGTCTAGTGACACACAGTCACTGCCATTGGTACACAACCACTGAAGTAGAAAACAACTATTGTTCAGAGACACAAAGTCTCCACCAGTGGTACACAACCATCGAAGTAGAACATAACTATTGTCCAGTGACACACAATCACTATTAGTGGTACAAAACCACTGTAGTAGCACATAAATAATTTCTAGAGACACACAATTTCCACTATAGTCTCATGACTATGCACACGGTTTTTTCCAGCTCCTAGGATCCATCAATGCATTACCCCCTCAGTCACCTCACATGACTGATCTGGGGAACCTTTGGCCATAGGGGTTAGCTGAGTGGAAGAGAAACAAAACATCTCACTCTCAACAAGGGTGGGCATTCTGCATCATGCCAAGCTTGTCTCTGAAGTACTCATACTTCACTCTAGACATAGGCTTGGTGAGAATTTCCTCTATCTCCTCATTCATGGATATGTATTGGAGCTCTATAGATCCTCGCTGCACCATGCCTTAGATGTAATGATATTTTATCTCTATGTGCTTTGACTTGTCATAAAATACATGGTTCTTTGAAAGATTCATGCAACTTTGATTATCACAATGTATCAAAGTCAGTTCTTACACCCAATCAAACAATCCTTAGAGCAAATTCATTCTGCAAATTATTTCCAAAATAAAAAAGAAAAAAAAAGATAGAAAATAATGAAAATGAAAAGAGGGTGGAAAACAAAAGACAAAAACAAGAAAACCCAACGAAAGGAAAAATAAGTTTGAATCATATAGTCTAGTTATGATCAAAGATTTTTAAATTTATGTTGTTAGGTTAGAGAATAATTTTAGACAAATTGTTTAATCTTGGCTAAAATAGTTAGGTAGAGGAAGAAATTAATCCATTTGTTTAAGTTGGATTAATTAGTTAGATGCATAGGATAGAAGAAGGTTAGATTATTTTTCCCTTTAGAGAAAATTAAATAGGATATGGACATTAAAATTCAGCCTAAGTTGATGAAAATAAGTTAGTTTAGCATAGGAAAAATAAATAAGAATGCAAAGATTTCAAAAAAGAAAATATTTTGATTTGTGGCGTATATTTTTATTCAAAGTTGCAAAGTTGACAAGAGATTTTGTCTTGTAGCGCATAATTTCCATGTAGATCTTCCCTAACAACTTCGTCCCTTTCCTGACTGATGGTCCTCATTTACTTCCCCCCCCCCCCCCCAACCTACCTACCTTTATTGGCGGAGGGGGGTGTTGGAAGATTGGTTGTTGTCATTGATGTAAACCCTAGCCATTGGTTTTGGACTGCAATACTGATGAGGGTATTTGGACATGAAGGGCAGTGCACATGTAGACACAACACCCATGGATGGATAGTATACATCATGTTTTTTATGGTGGTAGGTGGCACATCACGTGGATCCTCATGGTTGAGGATAAATGATTTTTTGAAGATGACAAAGTGAATTGAAGAAGGAAGTACAGGTCGGCCCTGAAGATAATTAAAGAAAAGAATTACAAAATAAGAAAGTGTTAGGTCAGCCCTAATGTTAAAATGAAGTGAGATAAAGGGTATAAATACATATCATTATACATTCAGTTTAAATACACACAAGTCAAATTTCAAAAGAAATTTGAAGTAAAGAAGGCCAGATTTCAAGGGACGATGAAGTCTTTTGGTGATGTGTTCTACAATATGTTATTTATAGGCCATCTTACCATTTTCACTACAAATTGTTTTCTAGAATGATTCAGATGGTGAAATTAGTATTGTATTCAGAAGACAAGTCTAGGTACATGTGGTAAAAATTTCATCTCTTTATTCGCTATAATTTTGGAGATACACTCTGTGAAAGATAGGGTTTCTGACTAGTCCTGAAGCTAGTCATAAACATGTGTTCCGGGTAAAAAACTCATAACTTATTCATAGAGAATCCAAATGAAGTGATACCAATTGAATTGGAAAGAGTACAGGCTGTAATTTCTTATGTGCAAATTTCAGAATCTGGTGTTAAATATGGAGCGCAGGGCATTCTGTACAAGTTCTCTCTCCTGAATAAAACAAAATTGAATAAGGTCTACCATTTTCTCTATAAATTCTTTTTGAGGAGGATTCAAGGAGTGAAAATTGGAGGAGTTTCAAAGAATACATTGAGTTATATTATCTATAGGATCAAAGTATTCTAAGAAGTGAAGAATTGCAAAAGTTGAAGAAGTCTCAAGAAGCATTATCAGGTTCTATGTGATGGTTAGTTGATGGTGATGATTTAATGTAAATTTTTATTATCTCTCATATATTCTTGGGTGGAAGAAAGGGGCAAGGATGGAGAGGTCAACCCTCTATTGATATTGGAGGATTGTATCTTCCTTTTGGAGGTTTATCCCTCCCTTTATATTTGGAAGTTGTAGCTACCTTTGGAAGTCATTACTTCCCTTGAACAATAACTATTGGTTATTTCTCATACACTGTGCATGGTGTATTGTGGTGTATTTGTGTAAATATTCTACTATTGTTCATTGCTCATTGGATATAATTGAATATATAATCTGGTTGAAGTATAAGTTGAAAAAGGTTTTAAAATTGTACTTGATATTGATTCACCCCCTTCTCAGTATCAACAAGGGGGTCCGAAAAGTGGGTTTTTCCCACCCCATCCCCACCTAACATGGCACATCCTCATCATTTCACACCCCCCACTATTATTACCACATATCGTCGACCCCCCCCCCTTGAAATACACTTAACTAAATCTCGACACCACTCACATTTACCGCTACTACTTACCCTCTCCCTACATAAAACATGTCCTACACATTATATCTGTTAGCCAATTAATCCCCTCCCCGTGACTATTAGTTATCCCATAACAATCTCGCGCCCTAATGGATATCCATGTGCATATAAAAACCCTCTTTTTCACCCCTGTTACGCTATTTTCTGACTAAGAACTCGTGAAGTCCACACCGAGCTAGTTATCAGACTACCACTGCCATATCTTACCTTCAACATGTGAGCTATGTTCCCAGTAATTTCAGTGTTGCCAATCCATTCTACTGTTAATTTGTCAATTATGTCTCCCAAAAGAAATTATGTCGACACCTATAAAAATCCAATGATTCCCCCCCCCCAATCGACCTTAACCACATTCCTTTGGCAGACAGAGACTATAAAGTTGCAAAGCCGAAGTGCGAATTCAATTTTTTCGAATTACACTACTGCTGAAGGATATTTTCCTTGACCAGAGTGATGAAATTGGACTCTGGGAATCCAATTTACCCCTCTACATGTTTCCCCAAACTTACCCTTTCCCTGAGTTTGTCCTTAAATGTCAAGCTAATTATCTTCCAAGCCAAAGAGCCATTGCATCTCACACTGGTGAACTTCTATTCAGAATTACTTCTGAGACCATTGACCAAATGCTACAGATCCCTCAAAATGACCCCACCATCCCTTTCTTTGTCGAAGCCCTAAACAAATTGTATTAGAAATTGACCTTTCCATAGAGAGCCCCAATTTTTGAGATTTTCCTCCCTAAAGATGCCCAACTACCTAAGAAACAAGATCCCAAGACAATAGCTGATTACAAGAAGACTTGTTTTGAATTTGATGTAAAGGATGTCCATCCTATTGATCAGATGGATATGCACAAATAGACATGGGAGATGATTTTTTCAAACCCTAACAAAAAATTCAATGACAACTTCCAAATTACAGGTATCACTGACTAATATCCAGTCTCAATTAAAGATTGAAAAGATCTCTTCTTTGGCCAAATACAATAAGATAAAATCATTAGAATAATTAGTTCTCAATATTGGATATGACCCAGCTAATGTCAAACCAACATAAGAGTTGATAAAGAGGACGAATGTTGATATAACATCACTCAGGAAATAGCTAAAATTTCTAGCTACAAAGGATTCACACACTAAAGAAGTAGCTGAGACAGAAATCCAAAAAGAATAAATGCTCAAATTGATTATGGAGAAAAATGCACATATTATGGAAATGGAAGCAGAGATGGACAAGATGATCAAGGAAAAATAGAAAAATGCACAGTTGACCATGGTTCCACTAGATGCAGTGCCCCCTGATAGGGATAAGAACAACACAAGTTTCTACATCAACATCAATCCCAACACAAACTTTAGATGCCTCAGATAAGTTGGTGAAATCTATGGAGGAAATGTACATACAAGGAGCATAAATCAAGAAGTTACAAGAATAGGTAAATTCATTACAAGAACAGAAAGCAAGGGTCGATACTTGTCATTAGGAAGAGATACATAAATCTCAGAGGCTCAACCAACGACTACAACATTTAGAAAAAGAGACAGCCATGGAAAATACCTTATCCCAAGCTAAGGAAAATATATGGATAGACATCAATAAGTCCACGACATAGGTTTTTCCTTCTATACAAATCATCTTTGAGCAACATGAGTTAATTCAGAAAGCTAGAGGAGCCATTGAAATCATTAAGGAAAAATTGGGAAAAAATCCAATAGAAGCCACATATCTCATAAGGTTTCTAAATTCTAAAAACAAATAGGAGTTAGAAGAGCTATAGATAGAAGACATAATTGAAACTATCTTGGAAATAAAAAAGGTTCTAACTAAGAAAGGCCTCATGTTGCAATTGGAAGAAAAATCTCATGTTATGGACATAGGTGTGCAGGGGTTCTTCAGCAAGTTTGAGGTGATAAAAAAGAAAGGACTACTTGGTTTGTTAGTGTTAAATGACAAGTTAATCACTTTACCTGATTATAACCATAAATTAAAGACAGTGGCAATAGACAATTCAAAATTTTTAGAAATACAAGGAAGCATCACTAGGAAAGCATCCCTGGAAACATTGGGGTTTGATTTGAACATTCAACATGAAATCAAACACATTTTCACCACCAAACTCAATTTTTCTAAATACACAGAGATGGATGCAATTTACAGAAAGTTACTCAAAATATCAATCCAATTTAAAAAGAGGTGAGACAAATTGTGTAAGTTACTTTAGTAAAGATGGGTTTTAATTTTTAGTAGGAAGGACCAACAACTAAGTAGAAGTCAAAGGAAAAAATCATCAACAAATTCCATCAAATCAGCACCAGAAATCTGAGCTGATCTAAATATTCCTATATTTTTGTAATTAGAGATACCATTGTGGCTAAATATATGCACTATTAATTCCCACATTTAATTATCAACTGGGGCTCTTAAGCTTCGAGGTGCAGGCACAGGAAACGCAGGATTAAATCCTAGTCTAGCATAATCTAAAGTCGACAAAACAATCTTCAAACCTACATTGCAGCAAATTAACACTAAGGATTCATCATTGGGATGTAGGAATAACTTAGTGCTATAAAGGCATAGATCATAGTCTTTCATGCACTCAGGGTGATGTTCATGTGATTAATCGTGAGTAGCTTACCTAAGTTTTTTGTCCTTCAATGATTATTTCCTATAGCGGATCCACACGTAAATGCAATAAAATAAACAAGCAAACAAAAATGAAATTCACGATAGAAACTAAAAATTGCAATCAAGTTTTTAATTCAGGAATCATTCTTTAAGTCAACACACCATCCACTTGAAACAATGATGAACGAGAATATGCTGCAAATATACTCTGACTTGTAAATTTAAGAATGGAGAACAAGCATATAATGAACACTCAAGAATATGGATGAGGAGAGAGGTGGTGTTTATTTCTATATTTGAGGACTGTATGCATAGGATGATTCTTGTAAAACAAACAGATTCTTAAAACAAAAAGAAGCATAGAAGAGATGAAAGAATGGGTTGAAAGTGACTTCGATTCCCCGTGATTTAGATGACTGACTTAAAGGGAAAAGATCCTTCATAAAGAATCAATTATGGAATGAGGTGAAATACCTTCCTCAATCAATACCTATATATAATTTCAAATCTGATATGAGTGTATTTAATTGACAGAGGATATATATCTTATTAATGGAAAGAATGTTGATGAATATGGAATAGATCATATAAATCTGATATAAGGGTATGATCTTAATCAATTCATGCAAGTGGGATGAGGTTGCAAATATATGCATGAATGTTTTGTTTTGTTTCCTTTTGATTGTTTTGTACACACATACAAAATAACACATAAATGCAACTGTAAAATAGAGTGCTTGTAAAACAGAGTAACAAATCAGCTTTAAAACAACAATTTATATGACTAAATGGAACAATCAATAAAATTGCATAAATGAAATGGAATTTCTCACAAATAAGAATTTATCCTAAGTATCTAATCAACTTGATTTCTTTTACTAATTTCAAATTATAAGACTTAAATTGGAAATCTCGTAATGAAGCTAATTGAGTTCGAATCTATTAAGAAAATTGAAATACTACAGAAAATCAAAGTAAAAATGCTAACTAACAAAGTACAAATAGCAACATGCTTACCAAGTTGAGGGGCCCTTCCCAACTAGTAATTGTTGCCAAAATAAAATCAGTCCCCTTGAATGCTCATGTACAGCAAAACTTCAACTCTTTTATTTCATCAAATTCAGAAATTACACTAAGAAAATCACACCGAGTTCTCTCTATTCTGATGATGAATGATAATGTAATGGATATTTTTTTCAGCCCTATGAGACTCTTATTTATACATCTAATCCATGGAGGAGTGGATGGGACCGAATCCCAATTTTCAGATTTCAAATTTACAATTTTAGATAAAATCTTCAAAAAACTAGGTTTTATTGCAATTTGGGAGATTCGAGTTAGTCCCCCACCCATATTTTCCAAAACAATTCTAATTTTGAAAAACTTCCCGTGAATTACCCAATTTGACATATTCTAGACAAAACCCATTTCGTAGAATTTCTAGATTTGATGCCATTTGCACGGAAATCGAGGCACAATTTGGAAATTTGAGTTTTTCAATAATTTTAGCAAAATCATTCCCCCTGAGATGGAGGTCCACATGTGTGAGCTGGGTGAATTATGCCCCATGTTTCCACATCTAAACATTGCTCTAGACAAAACCCATGTACCTAATTTTCCTCTAGAAGCTTTCCAAAATTTCAAATTATTTCTAGTACCAGATTAGCACAGTTGGTACCGGATTAGAACAATTAGTACCAAAATATTGTAGCCAGGGGTTTAGTACCAGATGAAAATAGTCATGACTATGGGTACCGGACCAACGTGATGGTAGTACTGGATGGAGCTAGTACCGAAATAGGTGCAATCTGGTACCAGATGAAGCTGGTACCGGAAGAGGCAAAGAGCTGGTACCGGATGAACACAATGGTAGTACCGGATCACTACAGAGTATTGGATGACATGGAGTGTGGGTACCGGATGACTGTCTAGGCATCGATTGACTGTAGAAATTTCTGGTACCGAATGACTTGGAGTATCAGATGACCTGCAATGCGGGTACCAGAACAGGAACAATACAGGTACTGGAACATGGACAGTGCACATACTGGAACCTGAATAGTACAAAACATGTTGCTTGTACATAGAAACATATGATTAAACCATCATTGATAAAACTTTTGTATAATCATCCTTTTAATCACTAAAAATATGAAAAACTATGTATTAACCACAAAGGATGAATAACAAGAGATAATAAAGGTTTATGGTGTAATTAGGGATATATTATTGACGAAATGCGGGGAGAAGGTTTAATGATGAGTGTATTTGTATGGCGGAAAGTATGACAAAACCGGAGCTCAACATACCCCCAAACCCAAGGATTTTCATGTCCTCATGCAAATAAGGTGAAGAAATTATGATACTCTGCTTATAGATTTATGTGACATTGTTTCTTTTGTGTAAGTGTTGGTTCTTGTGAAATGACACTTTGGAAACTGCCACAGATTGATTTCAAATAGAGAAACAAAATTATCATAAAAATGGATGACAAGCAGTGGATGAGGTATTAGAGTGATGGTGAACGGTGTGCATATGGAGAATGGTTTATAAAATTTTGGTGATGGTGGCCGCATGGACTTGGACATCAATTTTAAGACCAATATTTACTTTATGGTTCTTTGCTTGGATAGGCAACAATGAATTCATCATCTTTGACATGACTTAAGAATGTTTTATGATGTACGAAGAGAAGACACTATAGATGTTGCTTTGTATTTGGATACCACATATTTCATTTTCATTACTTGGTCTTATCATCAGAGTATATTGTTCATTGCGACAAGTGGAGTGAAGATGGAGGGTTTACTAAGTAGTTTTGATAATGCATAGTGGAGTGTGGAGTGGGTAATAGTGGTTATGCATCATGTTTTCCAAGTTTTTAGTAAATTAAAAAGATTTGTACCAGTTTTACTTCAAGTTACCCTTGCTTTGAATTCTAATGCATGTTGAAGTGGAAACTAAAAGAACATGAGAAATGTTTGCAGAATCATGATGTAGACTGCTGAAATTTGAAGATGAAGTGGGGAAAGGCTGTGAACTAATGGATATCTAAGAGAGAGTGTTGATGAATGTTGATCTACTAAGATTCCTTATGTCTTTTTCTCCCCCACGCTTGTTGGTCTGCATGCCCTCATGCAAACTCTTATTAGCATACCAAATTGTTGCAAGATGAAAGAGGACTATGTGCAATTGATGCATGTTGAATGGAGGGAAATGAAGTATGTCAGAGCTAAAAGATGCTGAAAATATCCTGCAAAAATTACCCTCGAAAAAATATTTAAATTTTTGTACTGTTGGTACATGAACCTACTGGTTTATGTACCAGCAGTACCGGAACAGAAAAATCTAAGAGAACTAAACCAATACTATTATTATGAGAGAAGAAATATACATTTATTCCATGCTTAAAGAAACAACCAAAAATTAAACTTTATTCATGCTTGTAAATTTGGAAATGAAATTTATTTTAAAATATTACAAGCATAAAGGAAATTTCTAAATTACTTATTACATACGATTTCATCAATCATTAACAATTGTATGCTCAAGAAACCATGTGAATTATGATGGATGATTTTTCCTCTCATCCTTGAACAGGAAAACATGAGGATATAAGTGGTCTTTGATAAATGAGAAACCGATAGGAAACCAGTCATCCTTGATTAATTTCTCAAAGAATCTTTGTCATTCAAGTGATATTGATAAAGTTCGCATTTGAGTTTATGAGACCCCTACACTTATGGGTCCCATTTTTAGGACAATGACATCCAGGGTATGACTGACAGCGTCTTAAGACCATCTTACAGACATTCTCAAATGGAAATTAGATGAGGTTCATTATCCTTTTGTTCAACCATGCATGCTTCTTCTTAATGATTTACACAAGTATATTGTTCATATGGAAAAATATAGATTAGGCATAATGAAAGACATCAAAATCAGAACCATTGCCAACAAGCCTGTTTAGTACTTCGATGGGGTAATTTTGAAATCTAAGAAATATCCTTCCCAGGCAGAATGCCCCATTGCCCACGAGCTTGTTCAGTACGCTGATGGGTTTTCCTAGTTATACCATAGGTCGATACCCGGTGCCAACAGACCTGTTCAGTATCCCAACGGGTTAACCTCTTACACCCATTTTCCATCAAAGGCTCTTGTCCCAATCTTTACCCTTAAGATAAAATTGATAGATTTCTTTTGCATGGGTGAATGGGGGAGCATCTTTGAAAACCTTTTTACAGGATGGGACGATATTGAGTTGGAAGGTATTTTATAGATTGCCCATAAAAGATTGTTCGTATGAAAAATAGACTTATGTATCGAGATTATTCGAAAGACATATCATGGTCAAAATTAACTAATGTGTGGTGAATGAGGCCATGAGAGAATGACCTAAAGGTGTCTATAGTCCCCAAGTTCATCTTATCCATATAAGATTGTGTTCCCTCACAAGTAGAAGTTTCATTCACTCTCCTGCTACTATTTGATAAGAATGCTTGAATAACAAGTTCTGATATGAAACTAGGATGTACAAGTTACCTATGGGAATCATTATGCATACCTTAAAGATTTTTTAAATCCCCATAATATTTTAAAGATTAGGCTTATGAGCAACTGTTATTATTAATAGTCATAAATATGTATGTAGTAAGAAGAAGAAATATCTTAAGTTGTTTTGGTTTTTTGATGTTAGATCACCAATATTATTTTCATCTCATTTCATTTATTTGAAAAGAAACATGAAAAGATGTTGCATTTATTTAGAACTAGGCTAACTAACATGCAACTTTTACTCTATCCTATCTAAGAACAAGAAATTAAATTTCACGTGTAAAAATACTTCCAATGTAACCATGTGTGTAATAGGTGTAGAAATACATTCATACTCGGGTTTGAAAGATAAGCTTTATTGTATACTAGAATATGAAGAACCAGTTTCTTTCATGATGATGTGGAGAGTTGTTGAAGAAGAGAGTGGTGTTTTAATCTTGTTGTCATCTGGAACCAATGTTCAATGTAATCTTGATGTTCTTGGTTCACTTCCTCATTTATACCACTCTGCATGTCTCCCTCTATCATCCCATGTAGATCATCTTCTTTTGGATGGTTTGTCTCTTGGATGCATACTGGATCTGGCGATATGCATGTCAAGAACTACTCGATCTTAGGTTCTAGCAGTTTCTCTCCATTGAATGATTCTTCAGTCTCCTCTACAGGTTGGAAAGGGTGATCAAATGAGGCTTCTAGATCTTCTTGTGGATGTAGCTTATGAAAATCTTGTTTTTCTATCACTTCTAGAGAGGTGGATAGGTTCTTGATTGCTTTCAATATCTGTTCTTTTTGTGAGGCAGATATTGAGATCCCAGCTATTGCTAGGATGGAGAGAGTTCTTCCAAACTCTTGATCATATTTAAGTCCTTGTTTTTGGTTTATGGGTCCTGTTTCACACATGGATTAGTGTAGAGGGGGTTTTCTTACAGTGCCCAAATTTTTATTTTTTAAATCCTAAGAAAATAAAAAGAAGCAAACTAAAAGAAAATGTAAGCAAACCAATTATATACTTGAAGTGCCAGCATGCTACTAGGATCCTGCTGTCACCAAGTTATCTGTTCACACAAGTTAGCTTCTCTTCTCATATATATAAAAAATGGCTAATGCTAATAAAACACAAATTCTAACTACTAAAAGGAAGAGGACAACCTAATTTTGGAGTAACCCCACTAAAGTGGTTGTGTGGGCTCTTCCCTCACGTCTTACCGTCTTCTCTCCGCCCTTAGGTCATCCTTAAAATCAAACCACACTTGCATGAAAATAAACACGCTTGCATGAAAAGAAACACACTTGCATGAAAGGAACATTCAAGGCTTTGGAGAAATAAAAAAACCTACCTATGCTCTAATCCCTTTAGCCCCTCCCTGGCAACGGTGCCAAAATGTTGGGGCTAAATATATGCACTATTAATTACCACATTTAATTATCAACCAAGGCTTGTAAGCTTCGAGGTGCAGGCGCAGGAAACGCAAGATTAAAGCCTAGTCTAGCCTAATCTAAAGTCGGCAAAACAATCTTCAAACCCACGCTACAACAAATTAACACTAAGGATTCATCACTGGGACGTAGGAATAACTTAGTGCTATAAAGGCTTAGATCACAGTCTTTCATGCACTTAGGGTGATGTTCATGTGATTAATCGTGAGTAGCTTACTTAAGTTTTCTCTCCTTCAATAATTATTTCCTATAGCGGATCCACACTTAAATGCAATAAAAGAAACAAGCAAACGAAAATGAAATTCATGATAGAAACTAAAAAATGCAATCAAGTTTTTAACTCAGGAATCATTCTTTAAGTCAACACACCATCCACTTGAAACAATGATGAAGGAGAATATGTTGCAAATATGCTCTGACTTGTAAATTTAAGAATGGAGAACAAGCATATAATGAACACTCAAGAAGATGGATGAGGAGAGAGGTGGTGTTTATTTCTATATTTGAGGACTGTATGCATAGGATGATTCTTGTAAAACAAACAGATTCTTAAAATAAAAAGAAGCATAGAAGAGATGAAAGAATGGGTTGAAAGTGACTTTGATTCCCCATGATTTAGATGACTGACTTAAAGGGAAAAGATCCTTCATAAAGAATCAATGATGGAATGAGGTGAAATACCTTCCTCAATCAATGCCTATATATAATTTCAAATCTGATATGAGTGTATTTAATTGACAGAGGATATATATTTTATTAATGAAAAGAATGTTGATGAATATGGAATAGATCATATAAATCTGATAGAAGGGTATGGTCTTAATCAATTCATGCAAGTGGGATGAGGTTGCAAATATATGTATGAATGTTTTGTTTTGTTTCCTTTTGATTGTTTTGTACACACATACAAACTAACACATAAATGCAACTGTACAATAGAGTGCTTGTAAAACAGAGTAACAAATCAGCTTTAAAACAACAATTTATATGACTAAATGGAACAATCAATAAAATTGCATAAATGAAATGGAATTGCTCACAAATAAGAATTTATCTTGAGTATCTAATCAACTTGATTTCTTTTACTAATTTCAAATTCATAAGACTTAAATTGGAAATCTAGAAATGAAGCTAATTGAGTTCAAATCTATTAAGCAAATTGAAATACTACAGAAATCAGGTAAAAATGTTAACTAACAAAGTACAAATCGCAACATGCTTACCAAGTTGAGGGGCCCTTCCCAACTGGTAATTGTTGCCAAAAGAAAATCAGTTCCCTTGAATTCTCATGTACACCAAAACTTCAACTCTTTTATTTCATCAAATTCCAGAAATTACACTAAGAAGATCACACCGAGTTCTCTCTATTCTGATGATGAATGATAATGTAATGGATATTTTTTTCAGCCCTATGAGACTCTTATTTATACATCAAATCCATGGAGGAGTGGATCGGACCGAATCCCAATGCTCAGATTTCAAATTTACAATTTTAGATAATATCCTCAAAAATCTACGTTTTATTACAATTTGGGTAGATTCGAGTTAGTCCCCCACCCATATCTTCCAAAACAATTTTAATTTTGAAAAACTACTCGTGCATTACTCAATTTGGCATATTCTAGACAAAACCCATTTCGTAGAATTTCTAGATCTGATGTTATTTGCATGGAAATCGAGGCACAAGTTGGCAATTTGAGTTTTTCAATAATTTTAGCAGAGCCATTCCCCCTGAGTTGGAAGTCCACACGTGTGAGATGGGTGAATTCTTGCTCATGTGTCCTCATCTAAGCATGGCTCTCAACAAAACCCATGTACCCAATTTTCCTCTAGAAACTTTCCAAAGTTTCAAATTATTTCTAGTACTGGATTAGCACAATTGGTACCGGATTAGAACAATTAGTACCAAAATCTTGTAGCTAGGGGTTTAGTACCAGATGAACACAGTCATGACTATGGGTACCAGATCAATGCGATGGTAGTACTAAATGGATCTAGTACTAGAATAGGCACAATCTGGTACCGGAAGAGGTAGAGAGCTAGTACCGGATGAACACAAAGGTAGTACCAGATCACTGCAGAGTATTGGATGACATGGAGTGTGGGTATTAGATGACTGTCTAGGCACCGGTTGACTATAAAACCTTCTGGCACTGGATGACTTGGAGTATCGGATGACCTGCAATGCGAGTACTGGAACATGAACAATACGGGTACTGGAACATGGACAATGCACATACCGGAACCTAAACAATACAGAACATGTTGCTTGGACATAGAAACATATGATTAAACCATCATCGAAAAAAATGTTGTATAATCATCCTTTTAATCACTAAAAATATGAAAAACTATGTATTGACCACATAGGATGAATAACAAGAGATAATGGAGGTTTATGATGTAATTAGTGATATATTATTAACGAAATGCGGGGAGAAGGTTTAATGATGAGTCTATTTGTATGGCGGAAAGTATGACAAAACCAGAGCTCAACATATACAATTAGCTTAGATATATCCTGATCATTTGTGACATGATCTTTTGTAAATACATGTATAAATACTTCTCATTTTGAAGTATTCAGGATTGATTTTTGCATCCAAGAAAGATCCTTTGTATCATTCAAGAGGATCAACTAGTAATAAAAAGGCTCTTTCACAGGATTCTTGTGTCAGACTATTGGTGAAGTGCATCTATCTAATTTCATGTTTTCTTTCTCTTTTTTCATTCTTACATGTTTCTAATTCTAATTATTCAAAAGAAGGATAACAAACAAAATTTATTTTAGTTTACTCTATTTCTAGCTTTGAATAATTTCTATGTTTTCAAATGAAATTAAGTAAAAAGAATTCTTAATTTCTCTCTTTACTTGATGGAATTCCTCTCACTTCTTCCTATTCATTTCATCCAAATTTACTAGATCTAAACAATTTAACTACCCTTCCCTATGAAGAAACTTTATAAAAAGCTGAAGCAAATCCCTATTTTAAGAGACAGAACCCATAGGCCAATGTAATTTAAGCATTCAATCAACCAAATATTTCAAACAAACAAACAAATCATGAACTATCATAACTAGCCTAATATTTTAATATAAACAAATCTAAATCTTATAGAGAGATCCCTCTCTGAAGTTGGAAGGGCTAGATTCCATCTTTCAAAGTGGTTTTATGGTTACCTTTGTCCTTTCTTCTACAACCTATAGAAATTATAGAGTGATAACATATTGGGGACTACAATTTTTTCAACCTCTAAAGATTCTTTTCCCTAGTAAGAAAACTTTATTTTCGGACAATCAAGAATTCAAATCTTTAGAAATAAATGTTCAGAGGTTGTAAAATTTGTAAATAATTAAGTAGTATTTTTAAAGTTTTAGTTGTGGCTCCAAAAATAATTCACACCAGATATCATCTTGATCCAGAACCTGTAAAAGTTGTAGATGACCCTGAAAAATTGATCAGGAAAAGAAGTTTAGCATAAAGTCAAGGGAGCAGTAGTCCCCCTCCTAGGGAAACCTCTCTCCCAGAGAAATTTGTCACAATCCAGGATATTTAGTTTGATCTACCTTTTGAGCACAGTCTATTCAGAACTAAGTATGAGAGTTTCATGGATGAAACAGTATTAGATCAAGATATTTTACAACTCGATACACCTGAAAGACAATCTCTTGAATCAGATATTGATCAACAAATCCTTCAAAATTTTGAGAAGTTACAAGATCTAGCATCAGACTTTGATCAAGATTTACATGAAGCCTGTATTCAACAATATGTTGAACTTTCTGCCCTGACCATTTCCGCATCATCTATTAATTCTCAATTGATTCATCATACATCTACCAGTCCTTCTTCTTCTATATTTTCCACCACTTCTCCAATAACTTCACAAATAGTGATCCAACCTATTATAAGATTTCCTGCATATACACCTTCCACAAGTTCATCTACAATCCATCCTCCTATACCAATCATGGCAGCAAGATATGTTCCTGTCGTTTTGGTTGCTTCTTTACAGAATACACCCCAAGACTATAAAACTAAGATTTCTCAGTTTGATGCCACTCGAACTATGACGACACAACAACATGTTGATAATATGATTGACTTTTTTGACCTGGAAGAAGTAGATGAGGAATATGTAAACATGATATTTTTTCCCCAAATCTTAAATGGACAAGTCAGGAAATGGTTCAAAGCCTTACCAACTACTAGTCTAAATGAAATTACTACTTTTCACCGATCATTCCTCAATAGATGGGAAGTTAAGAAAAATCCACTTCAGATTTTATATGAATATGAAAGTATTAAAATATCCCTTAGGGAAAGTGTGCAGGATTATTGCACTAGATTTAACAATATTTATAATGCAATTCCAACAAACATTAAACCCCCTCAAGGTTTAGATTTGATTAAATTACCTGATGGTTTTGATGATGACATGTCTTATCAATTGAGAGAAAGAAACCCTGCAACCTTGGAAGAGATGCAGAGAGATGTGAGTGTAGAGGCCAATCTGTTAGCTAAGAGAGATAGACTTAGAACAGAGAAGAGAGTAATTATAAAAGAATAACCCTCTACCTCTTCTACTGATGTTGAAATAGACTCTTTAGTTAGAACAATGGAAAGGATGATGTACAGGTTAGACATTAATGATAGGACTCCTCCTCGATAAAATCAACCTAGCCTCCAAATTAGAAATGCTAATTTTAGGAGAAACCAACCCCAAATCAGACAAAGAGAACAAAGAGAACAAAGAGGTCCATATCAACAGATCAAGACTCATTTTCAAGAAAATTATTTTGATGAAGGGGAAGATATATTTGAAGACCCTAATGATGTTCACATCAACTTAAAGGGAATAAATGATAATGATTATGTTTTTCTCACTAAAGAAGAATATGATCTTTTCCTTCTTTCACAAGATGAAATTGATCACGAGGAATCAAACAACTATAAACAAGGTTTTGAAAACACAATTATGGAGGTCCATAAGAAGTATAACCTGGGGAGTAATAAATCAAGTGATTACCCTACCAAGAAAACTTATGATAATTCCACTAAAAAGACAACTGACACATCTACTAAGAAAATTCCTGACATCCCTCCTAAAATGAACACAAAAGTTCCAACCAAAAAAGCATTTGATATTGTCTAAAAAACAACTCGAACTGATATTCCCTCTACCAACCAACCCAAAGATACTTCACAAAAGGAAGTTGGTGAGAAACAAGATGTCTCTAACCCAAATAAAACTCAATCATCATTCAACTTTGAAAATGAATTAGCAAAACTCAAGATACCCATTCCTCTAACATAACTCATGAATAAGAACGCATATAGATCACAACTGATAAAATCTATGAACATAGAGGAAGGTACAAACACATCAAATTTTTATGACAATCAACTTGAACTATTATTTGGGCTTGAAGTCGATGGAAAACCTAAAAATGGAATTGTATCCCCATTCTACATCAGTTTAAACATTCATGAAAAAACTTTGCACAATGCAGTGCTTGACTCTAGTGCTTTTCACAACCTTATGCCTAAGGATTTTATGGAAAAATTAGGACTTGATATCACTATACCATACAAATATTTTTATTCTTTTGATTCAAGTAAATTAAAATGCATAGGTCTCATTAAATATTTGTGTGTTACTTTAGCAAAAATACTAGCCAAGTGTTTGGTAATGGACATAGTTGTTCCCGATATACCTCCTAAATATCGCATGTTACTTTCTCTCTCATGGGGAGGTAAGTTACAAAGAACCCTTCAACTAGACATGTCTTATGCTACCATTCCATTGTTTGGTCAACAAACGAGATTATATAGGGAAACACTGATGAAATACATGGACAATAGTCAGGATAAACCACACAATTATCCCTTATATTTTGTTCATTTAGATCTTGATTCTTTCATTTTGTACAATGATGGAGGCATAGGAAAACAAATTTCCAATTTATAAAATGATGTTTATAACATCGAAGAAGACGAAACAGTTATTGAAGAAGACAAAACAATTATGGTGGAACCTGATAAACAAAATGAACCTCTGTGGAGATTAGATTTTGATGGGGTTGTTATTAAGGAAGGTTTGGGAGTAGGTGTATGGATCTCAAATTCAAAAACCAACCACTCATAAGGACATTCCTATAAGCTAAACTTTCAATGTACCGACATTATAGTTGAATATGAAGCCTTAATGTTAGGGTTACAACTTTTAAAGAAGCTTGGTGCCAAGAGAATTTCAATTCATGGTGACTCTGAACTATTTCATAAAACATATCAAAGGTGAATACTCTTCTAAATGTTGATTAATTCGGTTGGTTTTCATTGATGTCAACCCTTGAAGAAATTACGGTAGAGAACTTCGGTAGCACAATGGTTTGGGTAATGGATCCAAGTTTGTTTGATGGATAATTGTATGAGTTTTGATATATTTTAGGTAATACTATTCTATATGGATAGTAAATGTCATGCCATTTCTGGTGGTATGTGGAACGTAACATAACTCCTCACGGTTAGAGAGTTATGGCCATGTGAAGTCAGAGAACCCTCATGAGTTATCTAGAAGCCCCAAAAGGTCAATGTAGTCAAAGTGGTTGCAAAGAAGAAATTATTTAAATAACAAAGTGAAGTGATGAGTGTACTATAAGTCAAAGTGGATACAAAATAAATTATTTAAATAATAAAGTTAATGGAGAAATTACTAAGTGGACAAGTGGTTAGAAGTGGGTTAGCCCTAAAATAAGGAAAGTGGGTTAAGATGGTCAGAAGGTAATTTAAATAATAAAGTGAAGTGATGAGTGTAATATAATTTAAAGTGGATACAAAAGAAATTATTTAAATAATAAAGTTAATGGATAAATTACTAAGTTGACAAGTGGTTAGGAGTGGGTTAGCCCTAAAATAAGGAAAGTGGGTTAAGATGGTCAGAGGGTAACCCCTTGAGGAAGCTATATGAAAGTATAAATAAGAGGCAAGGGTCTCTCATTTTTAATCACACTTGAGAATATTGAATATATACAAGTGACTGAGGTAATCAAATAATATCTAAGCTGAATTTTAGAGGGAAGGTGAAGTAAATAAGACCGAAATTCAAGGGAGGATAAATTCTTTTGATGATTCTTTCTAAGGTGTATTATTTATAGGTCATCTCACCATTTTCGCAATAATTTTTTTTCTATCATGATTCAGACCATGCAATTGGGAGGTTGTTGAGGAAACATATCCAAGTAGCTTTGATACAAATTTAAGCTTGTGGTTCATTGTATTTTTGGAGTTACAATCAGTGGAAAATAGGTTTTTTGGCTAGTCTTGAAACTAGTCTAAAACAAGTTTTTCGAGTAAAAACGTCATAACTTCTTCATAACACATCCAAATTAAGTAAGACCAAATGTATTGGTTAGAGTATGGTATTTTTTATTCTGTGTACAATTTTCAGATCCATACAACAAATATTCTGTGCGGGGAATGCTCTACAAGTTTACTCTCTAGAATAAGCGAGAATTCAATAAGTTATGCCATTTTTTTTATAACTCCTTTTTTGAGCGGATCCAAGTAGTGAAACCCGGAAGAATTTCATAAAATACATTGAAGAACGTTGTGTACTATTTTCAAATATTTATTCATTACAGGTACATACTTATGATTATTGCAAGTTAGGGTTTTTGACTAATCCAAAATTAGTCAGGTGAGACTAAAGTAAATTTTGATGAAACTGCTAGTGTCTTGTTGTTAAAGTTAAGGAAGGTTTGCAGGTATGTGATCATATACATCAGGTCTATTATAGACTTACAAATCATATTTGGATGATGAAATTGATGAGGTCTTTTGGTTGAGGTACATGTTGGGTACATGGTTGAGACAAGTAGTTGATGAGTTGGCACATACATGAGGTGTATAGTTGATGATGTGGGTACATCTTGATGAGTCATAGTTTATATGTATTTGATGCATGATTGGTACATATTTGGTGCATGGTTGATGCACTCGTTGATGGTAAAGGTTGGTGCATGGTTGATGTACTTATTTATGGTACATGTTGATTACAAGTTGAGGTACAGGTTGGTGCATGGTTGATGCACTTGTTTATGGTACATGATGATTATAGGTTGTTTGGTACAGGTTGGTGCATGGTTGATGCACTTGTTTATGGTACAGGTTGATTACATGTTTATTGGTATAGGTTTACAATAGTATATCTCATAGTGATAATGTGACATTGGTTCCATCATTCTACTTCTATGTCAGGGCGGTTGGACAGCGCAAGGACAAGTGGTTGTAGTCACCTTTTGGTTGTAGTCAGAGAACATAGGGTATTGTATCCTCCTTCTGGTTGTAACCAGAGAATTGGGGAGTTGGAGCTTCCCTCAGGTTGTAGCCTGAGAAAATAGGGGGTTGGAGCCTCCTTCCAGTTGCAGCTGGAAAACAAAGGAAGTTAGTGCTTCCAATGAATGTAATTCTTAAAGTCATATAAGAAAAAAAAAAATTGTGGTTTTCTCTCGCTTTGGGTTTCCACATAAAAACACTGGTGTATTGTGGATGTGTATGATTGCTCATTTTTTCATTGTTTATTTACTCTGCAACTATTGGATGATAATGCTACATTGATATAACACTTGCATTTTATGGTAAAAAAGGATTAAATTTCTCTATTACTGATTCACCACCCCTCTCAGTGATCCAAAAATTGGTATCAAAGAGAGGTTCCTTTAGAAATCAGTTTAACCATTGAAAGGTAGATCATGGAAAGAAACAACATGTATACAAATTGAATACCACAGTTTAATGGACAAAATTATGCATTTTGGAGCAGAAGGATGAAAACATATATACAGGCACAGGTATTTGAAATTTGGCAATTAGTTTTAGATGGATAGAAATAACCAACTATTTCGCCAACAAATAAAAGAGCAATAAAAATCAGGCAAAATAATTCCAAAGCCACAAATGTACTTATGAATGGTCTTTGTGAATCAGTATACACCAAAGTTGTACATTGTAAATCCACTAAAGAGATTTGGGACAAGCTTCAAAATATTTATGAAGGAGAATCAAAAGTCAAAGAAGAAAATATTCAAACTTACAAAGGTCAGTTTGAACAACTAAAGATGAAGGAAGATGAAAATATTGCATCTTACTTCTTACGAGACGATGAAACAGTAAATGAAATCATAGGATTGGGAGAAGAAATTAAAGAATCTGTAATTGTTCAAAAGGTACTAATATCTCTTCCTATGAGATTTGATCCTAAGATATCAACACTAGAAGAAAGAGCAGATCTAGACTCAATAAGCATGGACGAACTACATGGAATATTCACATCATATGAAATGAGAACTGAATAGGAAAATTCAGATATAAAATAAGTAGCCTTCAAAGCATCCAAAAGTCCAAATAAAAAGGGAAAGAAAAAATAAAAAGAACATAGTAGCAGCAATGACATCTCGAAAGATGATGAAGAAATGACCAACTTTGTGAGAAGATTGAACAAGGGAACCAACGGAAAATATAAGGTAAGTTTCCATTGATTTGTTTTAATTGTGATGGTATTGGTCATTTTGCTAACAAATGTACTCATAATAAAAATAAGAGGAATGATGAAGATTACTCAAATAGAAAACAAACATATAAAGTCAAAAGAACCACAAAGAAAGCTTTCAAGAAAAACTTATGCACCAAAGAAGACATATCCTCATCAGATGAATATGAAGTCAGTGACAGTGACAAATAAATAGTTATATTCATGGAAATAGAAGACTCTGATAAAGAAGACACCATAGAAGAATATGAAGAGGAACAAGTTGACTACCAAGAACAATTGTTGTGCCATAGAAGTTATAAGCAGATAAAATAAGAAAAACAAGAAGCTACAGGTAAAACTAGACAAGAAAGAAGACACTCAGGAACTAGAAAAAATGATCACAAATTTGAAGGTTCAAATAGAAGAAGATAAACGAATTGAAGAAGAACTCAAAGAAAAACTAGAAGAAAGAGATAGGATCATTGGAAATTTGGAAGCATAGATTGTCACATTAAGAAAGGATCTTCAAAAGAAAAATATGCAGAACAACTCAAAAGTTTTGGATGACATTATCAGTAGTCAAAATCCTCATCATGGCAAGTCCAGACTTGGATACAATTACAGAGAAAAGGATCAAGCTCCAAAACAATAGAACAAGAAACATATCTAGAAATATATGTAGAAACAATCAAAGGGTATATGAAGGACTATAAGGAACATTACAGGGACACTCCTCCACCGAGAATATTCAAATTTCAGAATCAACAACCGAGAAAAATAGATAGGCGTCAGGAAGAAGAAGGATTCATAAGATTAACTCCTTTCAGAAGATCTTCAACTCCTAGGTATAAAAATATATTTTTTGGTTTATGTTATGCATGCAATAATTTTGGACATAAAGCTGTGAATTATAGAGCTAATAGCAGGAACATAAACAACTTTGAAAGTCATACACAAAAGGGTTATCCAAGAAGGCCTATTGAAACACAGAGAAGAAGATACAACATGTTTGAATCATTAAGCACTGAAGTGAAATTCTATAAGTGTAATAACTTTGGACACATGGCCAAAGATTTCAAAATGATAGTACCTCCTAGAGAACCATAACAAAATAACAACAATCACAGACAGGAACCTTAGAAGATGACATGGATAAGAAAGAAGAATTAGTATAGCAATGAATAATGCACACTCGCTTTACAAGATAAGCAGAAGAAACATGGTTGGTATGTTGATAGTGGATGTTCAAAACACATGACATGTGATAAAGACAATTTTCTTACATTAAGAAAGGAAAGAGATGGATCAGTCTCCTTTGGAAATGATGATTCAGCTAAAATCATTGGAAAGGCACAGTCAGAATTGGAAACAAGAATACCAAGGAAGAAAATGTTCTACTAGTAGAAGATATGAAACATAATATTCTAAGTGTGAGTCAAATGTGTGACCAAGGTAATAAAATAATTTTTTATTCACAGAAGTGTGAGATAAGAAAATAAGGTTCAGGAAAATTGATTGCAACAACTGCAAGAACTTCAAGCAACATATATGCACTAAGTGAAATTGGAAATGAAAATTGTTGTCTAGGAAAGGAAGATAAAGGATGGTTATGGCACAAAAGAATGGGTCACATACACTTTGACAACCTTTTCAAAGTTAGTAGAGAGGAAGTCGTTAGAGAAATTCCCTTGATCACAAAACCAACCAACACTTTTTGAAAATATTGTCAACAAAGAAAGAAAACAAAGAGCAGGTTCAAACCAAAGGAATACTCAACGACAAGACCACTGGAAATTGTGCATACTGATCTAGTTGGACCAACCTCAACAAATGGTTTAAAAGGTGATAAATACTTTATGTTATTAGTTGATGATTATACAAGAATGATTGTGGTTTGCTTTCTCAGGAATAAGTCAGAATCTTTTGAAAAATTAAAGGTCTAAAAGGAAATGGTTGAAAATGAAATGGATTCAAAAATCAAATGTTTGAGATCTGATAATTGAGGAGAGTTCACTTCAAAGGAATTTATGGATTATTTCATCATACATGGAATAAAAATGCAATTCTTCATTGCTAGGACACCTCAACAGAATGGAGTTGTTGAAAGAAATAACATAACAATACAGGAAATGGCTTGAACAATGCTAATGAATTCCAAATTGATAGATATTTTTTGGAAACATGCAATGCATACAATAGTTCACACTCAAAACAAAGTAATTCTCAGAAACAACACTGAAAAAACTCCCTATGATCTATGGAAATGAAGACCAAAAAATGTGAATCACTTTAGAGTATTTGAAAGAAAATGCTACATCAAAAGAAAAGATGGAATAATGGGAAAGTTTGACTCTCATGTGGACAAATGAATACTTGTTGGTTGCTCAAGTACAAGGAAAGCTTACAAGTGTTACAATATGAGGTTGAAAAAAGTTGTGGAAAGAATCAATGTAACAATTGATGAAACAGGTGGACGAGAACTAAAGGAAGAAGAAAATGAAACAGTGGAATAACTTTACGAAGAAGAAGTAGAAGATAAAGAAGAAGTAGAAGGGGAAGATGAAGAAGATTAGATAGAAGTAGAAGAGCAAGTTCAGCAAGTGCCTCCAAAGACACCTAGCAAATGAGTACAAAAGAATAATTCTTCAGATCAGATTATCGGAAACAAATATGCAAGAGTTGAGACTAGAAGAAGAATATGTTCGCCATAACAAATGAACCTAGCACTTTCATATACGATTGAACCAATTTTTTTTGAAGAGGCCAGCAAGGATGAATTCTAGAATAAGTCCATGGATGAAGAATTTGATCAAATAGAGAAGAATGACACTTGGGAATTGGTTCCAATACCAAAGAATAAGAATGTGATTGGTGTTGGAGCCGCCTTTTCAACTGGTTTAAATGTAATTTTAAAATCAAAAGTTGACCTTTAAACTGACTTTTACTTCGTGATCTTTACCCACTAAAAACCTCAGTAATCCTGACATGCAAAGAAGCAAGGGTCGTTATACCCCTAAGTCATTGCCTTTTAATCATTAAGAATTATTTTTTACGTTGTATGCCTCGGGATATTGCACTTCGGGAGTTACAAGTCACAAGGTTCCCAAGCCCCGATGCGCGAAGTCACGAAACAACCTTGAAAACTTACCCAAGTTAGCACCGAGAGTAAAGTTCTTTAAACTTTAGTTAAGTGTTGTCGGGATTTCATGTCTCGGCGATCACTCTTCCAAGAAACCTTACTTTCGTATCCCCGAGTTGCAAAATCACGATATCAATTAAACATTGTCAGGGTTTCGTGTCTCAGTGATTGCTCTTCCAAGAATCTTTACTTTTGTATCCCCAAGTCGCGAAATTGCGATATCAATTAAACAATGTCGGGGTTTCATGACTCAACTTTCACTCTTCCAAGAAACTTTACTTTCGTAGTCCCGAGTCGCAAAATCATGATATTAATTAAATACTTAATCTGGATTACATTTTTTTCTTAACAAGATCTCATCATCATGATCTTGGGTTTTAGGGGCTCGAAGGATATGAGTGAAATCTCTTGATACGGAGAATGCCAAAAAGGTGATTAAAGTTTAAAGAAAATCTAATTAAAGAACCTAAACCAGATTAATCAGTGTTTTAATACAAATTTTAATATGCACAGTCTACAAGGTAAATTTAAATGTTTCTTGCACCAACTTGTGTCATGACCCATCGAAATTTATGGCATTAATTGGAAATAAGGTGAAGCGACAGGTAAGGATATGGTTTTTATTGCTAAATCTTTCTCTAAAAATTATTTGACCATTCTGTTCATAAGGATGTCGAGGTTTTAAGTGGTTGAGATATAGATCTCTTTCCCTTAGTGTTTCAAATATCATTTATATTTTGCGCAGAGAATTTTTTCTCATCAAGCTAATTTCTGTATGTATACATATTTTTACTACAGGAGAGCTAAGTCAGAGTCCTCTATCATGGCCCCATGAAAAGTGTCCAAGGCAAGTACTGAGAGTTCAGGGCAAGGCTCAGATAATGTTTCTGATACTTCACCCCAAAGTATTGATTCTATCAGAACCTGGTCATACGTCTCTGAGGTTCTGTAGTCTGAATTAGTGAATTGTTCAGAAGATTCCAGTGATAATGAGAAGGACGACTTGGCCACCAAATACAAGATCGTTGTTCAAGAAGATATGCATAAGGTAGCGGCTAGGCCATGACTCCTTCCCTACTATGATATGATCCGATGGGCGCTATATCATGTGGATATCCCGACCAGAACCATTATCAGTGAGCAAAAGGTGACCGTTGGGACCTTTAGACCAGAAAATTTGCAGGCGATGTACCAATTTTCACTGACACCAAACTTCTCACACGATGTCGAGTTTCTGGAAAGTTTTAAGTGAAAGGAATGCGAGAAATATGGAAGAAACTTGTCTGATCTGATCAAGTATTGGGTCTCACACCCCACAAAGTTCAGGGCAGATGGTAATGGAGTTTATTCAATCTCTTCTTTGGAACTGCAATTTAAATACATAACAATGATGACCTGTAGATTGTATGGGAGGGAGGACACCACACATTTCTTTCTCCCTTGGGTGCCTATGATTCATATAGTCGTTGAATTTTGTTCCTTCGAATGGGCCAAACTATTGTCAGACAGTCTAACCAGTTGGATTACAGAATATCAGATGCAGAGGGAAAATGGGAAGGCCGCTTAAATTTTTATGTCCACATACATCATGGACGTCGTTTGTTTCATGAAGCCATTTCCCCTAATGACCTGGAGCTTGACTCCATCTGATGTGAAGCCTATCCATTTCTACCATTCAAAACTTTGGGAGGATAAGGCCGTAGACTTCATATATGATATTTTCAATTGGTTAATGGTGTCGATGCATGTCATCATCTTCGGTAATCCACCACCCAGGATTTCAGATAGCATCGAGGCCAACTTGAGCAGCGTGGCTGACTAGTAAGTAGAGGCAGAATTTTCCTATTTCGATGCCTCTGTTCCTCCATATTCCCTACCATTATTTATACCAAATAGGCTGGTTTGTTGCGAAATCACTAGGCAAACCGTGATTGGTGGTATAATCAAAGAGCTCAAAGGATTTTTGAAAAAGGTATGGCCACCTTTCCCCATTCATTCGAATACCTATACTCTAGTAGATTTTGGACACGCAAAGGTTGAGGAAGCAGCCTTGGAAGATATTAAATTCGTTGACATTGAATTCAAGAAACACGACCCACATAGGGTCGTGAGTAATCACATGGGTATTTGTGGCCTTAAAAGATATGAATACAAGAATTTTCCTCATGATGATATTTTCCAAGGTGTAAGATCCTATGCAAAGGTCGAGAGTAGCTCAAAATCGATCTCGAACAAACATAGCAGGTGGCCCAGACCAACCAATCATAGATAAGCCAACAAGGAGAATCGATAGAGCAGCTACATGCTAGATTAAATCTCGTCAAAAGCCAGGTGATAGATATCAAGATATTTCAATCCCAAGCCATAGAAATCTGAAAGAGAGTATCGACAGCTCAAGAAGATTTACTTGCTAAGGTGGAAACTATTCAAAACAATTGCCAACTCATTGATCAAGTACTGGAAAACATCTCTTTCAGAGAAAAAGAAGCTAGGGTGACTCGGGCCTCTTTCAAAGAGGCTATTATAGACACGAAAAAAAGGGAAATGGGCAGTAGTTTCAGGTTTTCCATCCCAGAGCAGACCCAAGGTAACATCGTGTTGAAGGAATGGGAGCGTAACATATTAGAGGGTAGACAACAAGCTAAAGAGGTAAGAAAATCTTGTGAAGAAACTTTCAGCTTCGTATATGGGAGTTCGTTGGGTCTCGATAGTGAAAGCAGTAATGAGACACTAGGCCAGATCAATATAGCTAAAAATTTGCTCAATATCAAGGAGAATGAGGAAAGAGAGTTGGCTGAAATATCACAGACAACCCAGACATATATAGTTCAAGTAGACAGATGTCTAATAAAACCAAGTGTACTTTTATGTTCTATTAGCACCGAAGACTGTCAAGTAGAAAGAAAGTTGCCATAATTAGTAAAGGATTGTTACACTTTTGAGACAAATAATCAAGCAGAACCTTCTAGGGTGATAGCCCAGTTGGTGAAGAAGTGCATCACTTGCACACAGCAGGTGAAGGGTCATTCTTCGGGTACCAAATAATGACATGTGTCTAGTTGTTATATTTTTAGAACCCGAAGTTTAAAGAAAGGAAGGTGATCCATCCGCCTGAAAGAGGACAAAGGAAAAGAATTGGAATGCATAAATCTCCTTTTTGTAACCAAAAAATTGTTGTGACGATTGAGATCCTAGCATGCAGAAGTTGTATAAGTATGTAATTAGAACAAAGGAAAAGGGTTGGACCTTTTTGGTCGATTGTAATAGAGACTCTCTCCTCTTGAAATTTAATACGAAGCAATCTAAAGAATCCTGATTCCATCAAGACTGTGTTATGATTTTGTTTCCTCTATGATTTCATATTCAATTTCATTTCGCACATATATATCTGATGAATGTTTTTATTGCAATTTAGTAAAACCTTTTCTATGGTGATTAATTTTTAGTTATCTATATCATTTATAGTTTTTCCTCTGTATCGGCTATTAGCAGGTACAAGACCCATGAACCCTTTAGATTGCCATATTTTATGCTTCATCAGATATCTTCTTATCTTATTTTCTTCTTTTGTTTATAGGGTGAGATTCTCCCTTGATAGGAGCCTCGCGTTATAGACATCTTAATGTTTTTCTCACATTTCATACACCATTTATTTAAAATATAACTCAGTTACGGAAAAAGTCCTTTGGTTTGCATTTTATCTTTATTATTGGATTCAAAGTTCTCTTTTATACGATCAAATTGATACAGCATAAAAACTTCAAACCCCCTTTTAAACTTTTATGTTCCTTATGACTGTCCCCATTGTAAGACAGCCTAATATTGAACCCAGATTATCAGAGCAAACCCATATTTCTTTAAACCTTTTCGATACTATACTTAAAACAACCACCACCTGGGTAGAACTTGAACGTTCATGGGCCACAATTGAACGAGATATAAACATCCAGGAACAGTTGGAAGCGAGACAACAACAATCTGGAAATCAACCTTAGCTTCCTTTCCCAGAGGTTGACTCTTCTCTCTTTTTTATCCTTTGCTCACTTTCAAATGCCTAGACACTGTACTTTCTAAGCCTTAAGTACAGACTCTGGAACAAAAATTGGCACAAAGTGGGTATTCAAAAATAAATTGAATGAAGATGGATAGGTTACAAGGAACAAAGCCAGATTGGTATGTAAAGGATACAAACATGTTGAAGGAATCGACTTTGAAGAGACATTTGTCTCAGTTGATAGAATGGAAGCAATCTGATTGCTTTTAGCTTATGCATGCTCCAAGAATATTAAAGTGTATCATATGGACATGAAATCAAATTTTTTAAATGGGGAACTTGAAGAAGAAGTCTACATCAAACAACTAGAAGGATTTCAGTTGTCAGAGAACATAGATTATGTATGTAAATTGAAGGTCTTGTATGATCTAAAAGAGGCTCTTAGAGCATGGTACTCTAGACTGGATAAATATCTACAGCAGGAAAGGTTCAGAAAAGGAAGTGGAGACAAAAACCTATACCTCAGGGTAACTCAATAGAGAATTTTATTAATTGAAGTTTATGTTGATGATACTATTTTTGGAAGTATTGATGGCAAGTTAAGCTAGAAATTTGCAAAGGATATGTAGAATGAATTTGAAATGTCATTACTTGGAGAACTATCCTTCTTTCTGGGTCTTCAGATATGTCAAAGAAACCAAGGAATTTTTATTTCTCAAACTAAGTATATCAAAGAAATGCTAAAGAGGTTAGGAATGGAAGATTGCAAACCAGTTATCACTCCTATGCAAGCCAGTTGCAAGTTGAGAAAAGATGATGATTCAAAGTCTACATGCCAAAGGAAATACAGGTCAATGATTGGTATCTTACTATATGTGACAGCATCCAGATCAAATGCAATGCAGACAGTTGCAAATGTGGCATGATTTCAAGTAGCACCAAAGGAATCACATGTATTAGCAATGGAGAGGATTTTCAAATATTTCAAAGGAACATAAGAGTTTGGATTATGATATCCAAAGGAAAAGATCTATCACTTATTTCCTACACAGATGCATATTGGGCAGGTTTCCTTTATGACTGACGAAGCACCATTGGAGCATCATTATACTTGGGTGAGTGTTTAGTATCATGGCTAAGAAATAAACAATCATCAGTATCCTTATCTATAGCCGAAGAAAAGTATATTGTACACAGGTTCTATGGATGAAACAAAATATGACAGATATACAGGTTGAGTATGATGAGCCCATTCCAATATATTGTGATAATACAAGAGCCATTAGTATCTCAAAGAACCTTGTGGTGCACTCCAAGACAAAGAACATTCCAATCAAGTATCACTTTATATAGGAATAGGTTGTAGAGAAGAACATCAAAGTTGACTATGTGGGAACAAAAGAACAAGTGGAAGACATCTTTACAAAACGAATTCCACAGGAAGCCTTTGAGTATCTTCGCCAGAGACTTAGAGTAATTTCTACTCCAAAATGAATGTTTTTCAATGCTTATCTTATATGTCTTATATTTACATGAGGAAGCACCATAGAGAGAAGAATTCAGGTTGGGAGATCATTTTCAGGAAGAGCTTAGTTAGGGGGAGTATCCCCAAGGATAGTTTAGTTAGGGGGAGAAGCCCTGGATGGAAAGATACCTTTGCCATTGATGACAAAGGGGTAGATATTGTTACGAGAAAAATCTCTATATGGCTAGGGTAAACCACAATAAATGGAAATGACTGCAAAAATCAACACTATCCCAGCAACATGCTATATAAACCAATATGCGAGTGAGATAAGAAAGAGGCCTACCTCATCTGAATGTTTGATGAAGTCCACCATTGAGAACTTCGACCCAAAGCTATATACCTGCAACAAGTTCTCAACAAACAAGCAAAGAAAGCATATGGTGATAATATAAAATGTTATCACAATAGATAACATAATCGATTAATAAACATGACAAATATGCCCATGGAATAATAATTCAACATATTTGCAAGATATCAATTGGACAGGAAAATAGTATTTCTATTAATATGTGATCAACGAAAGTGAAAATGTTACAGACTTCAATGTTGACACAATTTGGAGCCAAGAAACTAAGTTCCTTCCAGATGGGCCTCCACCACTTCAATCCTCCACCAAAGGCAAGCTCATATGAAAGAAACAATGAGGTTCTCAATCAATAAGGGAAGATATTGGGGGATGAACATTGTGTTCAGACTTAAAGGACAAAGAGATGCAGACTCAATATGAAGTAAATAAATTCTCCAAAGTAACTTTTCTCTCAAAGTTGAATTCTTTATCCTTTTCCATAGCTTGGAATTGGCCCATTTATAGCCTTCAAAATGGAACTGAAGGGCAGAGTCAGAATGTGTCCAATATATGTAAGTCCAAGGATCAGATATCTCTTGTCGTGACATGGAAACTCGACATTTAATTTTCATTTTCTGGAACAAATCCTGATGTACATGGGTTGTAGTGGAGAAGCCTAGGTATATGCATGATGTATAGTGTGCAAGATGCGTACATGTGGAAAAATGTTTATTTTTAGCTCTGGATCTTTCAAATAGGGAAGATAAGTCTACATAGGGAAATGGAAAAAGGCCTTATGGGCAAGATTGCATAGGGTGAGTCAAATCTTGCTATAACAGATGCCCCCTAATGTGTGAGGTCAGAGGAGTATCTGTGATGGACAAAATACATTATAAATAACCCAGAAGTGGAGTGGTAGGGGACCATCTGGATGAACTAGTTGCTCATTACATTCTGCACTGACTTTTCATACATGGATGCAAATAAAATTACATTGCAGATCCATGTGAAAAATATACCAATCAAGTGTTTGTTGCCATGAATAGAAAAATACAAATGCGGTTACATGCCAATAGTTTTCATAGTCATGAACAAGGCCCAGTAGAACCAGTCTAAAAACCACTTTGAAGATATCTGTATACAATGGAGTACAAACTCATCTCCCATGATCACTGAAGTCATATAGGTACTGGTCCAATGAAAAAGGAAGAAACAACTCAGGAAATTTCTAGCCACATAGTGATGTCTTCAAGTATTATACATAATCTGCCAAGGGTGCAAGTCTACATCATGTGAATAAAGGAGTTGAGGTCGAACACAATGAGACATCGTTTGATTACTAGTAATTGAGGTATACCGTTAACAAACACAAGACAACCTACCAATAATGAAAGTAGGCATCAAGGCACCGAGTACATTCTTACAGGTGTGAATAAAGGAGTCAGTTTCAAACACCTGAAGAATCCATTGACCAAGAGACATTGATGTATTCCAAACTGTCAATGGGGAGAGAGCCTGCCACTAATGACTGCAAGCCTCAAGGTACTCATAAGAATCTAGGTCTTGTTTCCAGAATAGATGAGATGAAGTCGATGGAAAGAGACTCGCTGAAAGGAGAGCATTAAGGCATCTCTCATCAGTCAGTATGAGGTACAAAGCAGGAGCTTCATGATTTGGTGGAAATCAGACGAAGAACAAGTTCACGAACTAATGACCCTATGCGTCTTTTGCGTGTGCCAAGTGAAAGAAGTACACGAAAAAGACCCTATGAATAATAGCCAATGATGAAAATTGTTGACAAAGGAAAGGAAACCACCAATACGGCTAATGGAATCCAACACACTACATGAATCCCAATGTGTGAATAGATGTATTGTCATCGAGCACAAGGGAAACCACCCAGTCAATGACCAATGATGAAATGTCGACTGATGGGTTCAAGGTTACCTACCAATGATGAAAGTAGGACCAGGGTGCATGATAGGACTACAGTATCATGTGATTCTGAGACAAACTGAGAGTATGGATGACATGCAAAGTCAAGAGTTTTGAGGATTGGACGACACAGGTTAATAGACTTCATTTGAACAAGAGAATGAGACATATGGAGGACTCCGACAGCACAAACCCAATGATGAAAGCATAAGATGCAGGAGGCATCAATGAAATTCTCTATATGGATTGGAAGAATAACCAGTCGGCAGAGAAGACTCTATAATGAGCTCATCTTCCTAAGGACATGCTAATCCCAAAATTATGATGACAAATGGACTCAATAACTTTGTTCTTTGTTCAAAGGAGACACAACTGCTGCCAATACAAGATAATGCTCCCTTCCCGTTGGTCTTTTTTTGTTTTTTCATAGACAAATGTATGATATGATACAAAGGATGAAATGAGTGTCGCAAGTAAGAAAAACTAGTTCCAGCAGTGGAATTTACCTATGCTCAATGCAGGGAAATGAATGCAGAAGATGGACACTCGAGGGAATGTTCCCTCCTGGGTATAAGGTGTCAAATTGTGAAGGATATAAACAAGGCTCTTATTGGTTGAGGATAAAAAAACTACTGAGGAAAACGGTTTATAACGTAAAGCGAGAAACAACTATAGGCTCAATACTGCAAGCAAGGGGATGAGATGCAATCACAACTTAACGCCAAAAAATATCGTTTTTATGTATTTTAGTCTACTTGGTGTGAAAAAGGGATAAAATTGTGACAAATAGACATCTTTTTCAAATCCCATTTACATGTGTGAAAGAGACAAGCTCACTCGACAATCTTTTCATTTTTTGATAACGAGTCGAAAAAGAGCTTAACTAAGACTCACAACCTTTCAAGTCCCATTTAACGAGTGTGAAAGGGACAAATTACTCGGCAATATTTTCTCTTTTTGAAGATGAGTTGGAAAAGAGATTAAATTAAACTTGTTTGGGAGTCCTCGGGGTAAAAGGCAGCATGTGTATGAGTGAGAAATGAGGCTTAGCATAAAGTCATGTATCAACTATGAGGGACTCTCGGTCCTATGGAAAAAATCTCTACATGGTAACTAAGTGAAATAGGAGATCTAACTAGGGAAATCATGTTCGTTAAGTCTCTACCACTTGATAACGACACAACTTATAACAGATGGAAGGTTCTGTGTCACAACAAATGGGTTCACACGTAAGGCATAAAAGTGACAGTTATAGGATAATACGAAAATGCATGATGGAATGGATACCTATCCTATATGTTGAGTAATGAAAATACCTACCTGTGGTGATGAATGACGAACATAATGTTGAAATCCGCAAGAATCCCTGGTTAAAACTACAAAAAAACAATTCAATCAACCTTTGTATTAGTCCATTGGGTGAAAAAATGGCTTAAAACTATAGAAAGTGGGTAAAAATAGTTTATAAATAGTAACAAAACCAAAAATTACTATACCATTTTGATTTTTTACCCAACTACTGCAAATTGGACCAAAATAACTCCAAGATTCAAATGGTGATTGCAAGTGTGTCAGGCAACAAAATCAGCAATCGCATGTACCAAGTAAATCTACTTCCCTTCCTCTTCATTGCCACTGGATTAAATTTTTGAATTAAATTCCAAATTTTTCGTAATGGAGGGCGCAAAATGTAAAAATCGGTGTATACGGGCTATTTTGGATTGGGTCACATATATGATGGGTTATATGCTCATGTGAAAACTACAGGGCATGTATAGCTATCCCTATACATAATTGTAAGTGAATTAGACTGTGTATAAGCATGCAAACAATAAATTTTAAGGATTCTAACTCAATTTTTTATTTGTCCTTGGCAGGATGGTTCTTGAATGGAGAGAAAGAGAGCATGAGGAGGTCTATGCTACTATAGATTGAGATCTAGGGACCCAACTAGCCTTAAAGAGGTGTGGCTTATATAAATTTTTGGCACTCAAAGGAATAAGAGCCCAAGTGAGGTTGCTCAGGATTCTTATGGGTTACTGGGACCCTAAGAGTGAAAGCTTCAATCTCAATGGGAAACCATTGAGAATTGAAGTAGAGGACATTTTCTTTTTGACAGGTCTATCATGTCAGGGAGAGGTTGTAAACCTCAAATCATGGGGAGCAGGGAGCAGAATGAAAATAGAGGAGTACATCGATGCCCACTATGTAGCAGGGAATCCTAAGGTAGGGAGTCAACTCCCTATCCTGGCAGTAAACAATCTCATTCTAAAGATTATTGTCCTTGTGTTGACCAGGATCACAGGCTCGGCCTCGTTGCACCAGGCATCATGGCCACTCATGTTCTATGCAGTGCATTGTATGAGACCCACAATATATGATTGGTGTACCTCACTAGTCGAAAATATGAAGGGCCAGTTGACAGAGTGCAAACAGGGGAGTAAGAGGAATTTTGGGTTTTCCTCTATCTTATGCAGTTTCTTTTTCGAGGAGGTTTCAGGTTTGGGACCTAGAGTCGAGATTCTTCTGAGAGGACCTTGCGATCCATCCATGGCATGGTGGACCAAGGTAATGAGGCAGAAAGGGGGAGGTAAGGTGCCCACACCCTACAATGAGGATTTCTTATACGGGTGGAAATGACAGGTCATTTCCCTAGATGACTATCCCTATGCAGGGATAGACTTCCGAGGAGATCCGAACATGCCACTTTCACCTGGGACTGCCTGCAAAAAAATAGGTATGTCAAATGTTTTTAAATATTTCATTTTTTTTGTATTTTTGTATAGTAGAACAAAAATGTTTTTGGATGGTGCTTAAGTATTAACTTGACACTTTTGTAATGTAGATGTGGGTCCGCAACTGATGAAGGGGTTTCCTCGACATCGACAGAGGAACCAGGGAGATGAGGCACCATGAGGAGAAGCTGAGAGAGTCATACAAAACATGCAGGGCAACCTGTCTCATTTGACTCAGAGGATTCCCATGGATCAGGTAGAGGATTTTCCTAAATCCATGCAACGACAGGTGGTTGGTGTACCCAAATCCTGGGTACAACTCTTTTAGTGTCTCGCGAACATCATAGTTTGTTACCATGACACACATCCGACGCCACAGGCGTAGATATCATGGATATTGTAGTACTGAATGTATATGTGTGTTGAGGGTATTAGCCCCAATTTTGTACTATAAACACCATATTGTTTTAAATATATAAAAATGGATGTTCATCTTTACTTATATTTTACAATGTATGCATTGATGAGATGGTTTTCTTTGATTTAGTTATGTGACAAATTCCAACCTAAAATGAAATTAGCATAAGCATCAGATACATGATTGGAACTCCTAGGAATATGATAATATGTAATAAAATCAAATTGTCATACTAAAAGGCGTACCTGTAGCAATCATTGGAGTAAAGTAGGATCATGCACACGGTAACTACCTTTCAACCGACATACTACTAACTGGGAATCTAGGTGAACCTCTAATGAACGAATGCCATGTGATATAGCATCGCGTAAAAGTTCTATAACGATGCTATATTTGGACACATTGTTCATGGATGTCCCTAGGAATATTCCACATGATGACACCAGTAGACCCTTGGGTGAGTAAACCACCCAAGCGGCGAAAGCCAAGTTCCTTGTATGTCGACTGGCTCTGTTTGTGAATCCTAGATAGACTGAATACTCCATTGACATCTGTCAAGTAAGTGAAAACTTGATAAAAAATCCAAAGAAGAAAAGAAAGGAAAAAGATATATACACTAAATTACATTAGTATACAAAGAGTTATGCAAAAGCCTGGGGCTTGAGTGTAATATATTTTTAGGTAGAGCCCATTTCTGGGCTTGGCCAACCTATTCCCTTCATAATATTCTCACTCATAGGCTCCTTTTTCTAGAACACATCGCACGATATAAGGATCGTGCCACATGGGATTAAACTTGCTTTCCCCCCATGGTTCTTTGGCTTGATCATACAAGAGGACTAAGTCACCCTCGGTGTACAACTGAGAACAAAAAAACTTATCATATTGGACCTTGACATGTATTTTGTTTGCCTCGATAGTTGTAGACGCGTCTCCGCGTTGCTCGTCGAGACTCTCTAGGTGTACAAGGTGTCGCTCGAGATCGAAAGTGTCTGGTAGGAGTGTGACTTCCAAATTAAGAGAATGGATTTTGCATTCAATAGATAAAATTGACTCCACGCCATGTACTAACTGGTGGCATTCTTGATCAAGGTTCGGTATGCCTAGAGTGCAGGATATAGCAAGATGTGCTAGCTGGACTTACTTTGGCTGACAGTTTTTTGCAAAATGGTCTTGAGAGACTTATGGACAGCCTCTACTTGTCCATTTTCCTGGGGATAATAAGGAGAAGAATGACCATGTATAAACCCCAACTTAGCTGCTAGTTCTTCCATCATTTCATTCTGAAAGTGAGTACCATGATCAGTGACAATATCACTCGGGATACTGAACTGGGTGATAATTTGATTGAATATGAAGAAGGCGACAGTGTTCCCATCGAATTTAACTATAGGCATGGCCTCAGCCCAATTATTAAAGTAGTCAATGGCCATGATAATGTGTTGATTCCCCCCATCTGAAGTTGGGTTGCAATCCACGAAGTCCACCCCCCACTTGGTGATGGGACCGAAGGTAATGACTGGGTGAAGAGGGGTTGGATGCGAGCACATTTTTTGAGTGAACACCTAGAAGGGGTGACACTTCTTAACTGACTCAATATAGTCTTTAAAGATAGTAGTCCAGAAATAACCGGCTCACAAAATTTTTTGGGTTGTCGCAAGCTTAGATAGATGACCACCACAAGCCCCACTGTGGCAATCATTCAAGACTGACTTGGCCTCTTCATGAGTTAGACAACGATGCAAGATATTGTCAATTCCTCAATGATACAAAGTGTCACTGATGATAGTATACTTCTTAGCTTGGTATCTTACATGTCGTCGGTCATCTCGTGAGAGATGCTGAGGGAACTTCAAGGTTTGGAGATAGAGAACAATGTCTCCATACCAGGGGTCAGACGAAGAGACAAGAAAAATGTGTTCGTCTGCAAATGAATAAACGTGGATAAGATATTCATCTAATCTTTGAAAGTCAGATATTAACTCTACGAACACTAGTGATTTCTTGGATTTCGCCGAAGCGAAATCAAGATCAAACTTTTGTAGAATGACAAACCATTTATTATATTTCCCCCCTATGATACGCTTGGTAAGGACGTATTGAAATAGATTGACATCAACAACCACAATGGTCTTGCAAAGTAATATATAATGACGTAAACGTTGGACTGTGTGCATGATAGCCAAAGCTATCTTTTCAACGTGATAATAATTAAGTTCAGGATCAACTAAGGTTCGACTAAGATAGTAGATGACATGCTCTTGGAGCTCATCATCCTTCTGAACCAAAACCATACCAATCGTATCCTCAGACGTGGTGATATAAATAAAGTAATCTCTACTATAGTCAGGTGTCTTCATCATAGGCGTCGATACCAAGGATTTCTTTAAAGCAATGAAGGACTCATGGTCTCTCTCATCCCAGATAAAAGGGGTGTCCTTCTTCAAGAGAGGCATGAAACCCTTAGTGATAGTGGCATAGTTCACTATAAACCGATGAAGAAATTTAGATTTCCCCTGTAAACCCTTAAGTTTTCTAATCGTGTGTGGGGGAGGCAATCGAAGTATTTCCTCAACTTTTTATGGATCTACCATGATCCTAGTATCAGAAACTAGAAATCCCAAAATATGACCAGACTTAATGCAAAATATGCACTTGCGAGGGTTCAACCGGATTCTATAGTAACAACATATTTCAAAAGCAATTCGAACATGTGTAGCATGATCTGCTCTCTTGTGAGAGTGAGCAGCAAGATCATCAAGGTAAGCTTCAAATATGTGCTTAAGATCATGAAAAGAAAAAGTCATGGCACATTGGAAGGTTGCTACGACGTTTTTAAGGACAAAAGGCATTTTCCGTTATGTGAAAGTGCCCCAAGGAAAAATAAATTTTGTCTTGTGTTGATCCTCGGGTTTGATTTGAAACTAGTTATACCCTGAAAATCTGTCCATAAAAGAAAACACTTCACTTCCCGCACACTCGTCGAGAATCTGATCGATGAAAGGTGTCGGGAAGTTGTCTTTAAGACAAGCCTTGTACAGGTCACGAAAGTCCATACATACACAGATGGTTCCTTGCTTCTTATCCACAGGAATGGGGTTGGATACCCATTCAATCAAGGGAACCGAGTAGATGAAGCCAACATTAAGTAGCTTCTCCACCTCTGCCTTAATAGCAAGGGCCTTTCGGGGATTGACAGCTCTAAGACATTGCCAAATAGGTTTATGATCCAGATAAGTTCTAATCTCATGTTCGACAATACGAGGGTTGATTCCTGACATTTCTTCATATGACCAAGAAAATACATATCGGAATTCCTTGAAGAGTTCGTTGTAGATCAAGATTTCTTCTAGCGAACGATCTGCACAGATATTTACGTTTTCAATATTTCCAAGGGTACAAGGGATATCGATCGTGATGGTAGGATAAATACTCGCCATGTTTCCTTCAACATAAATTATGTGTGTATCATGTGGAACTACAGCATGACCGACTATCTCACTCATAGTAAATTGAAAGTCATCTTGTTTGATTCTTTCAACCTATGGGAGAAAATAAGAGCGGTGATGCATATCATCCCAAGGTTTTTTGGAACCACTCATGGCTTTGATGATAGCTTCATCCAAAGGAAAATCATCATCGAGGAAATCATGTGAACAAGACAATGAAGAGTCCCACATGGGCCTAAGAACAGAATCCTCCTCGTCCATCGGCGAGTTAATAGGATTGAGATCGACATAAGAGTCAAGAAAAACTTGATATGCAATCTCTGTGGCCGATAGTGGCATGGCCATTCCAGCATGCAACTGGCCTTCACAATATGAAGTTGGGGAAGGTAGGGTCCAATGATCACTAAAATAAGAAGTGTGGAAAGGAATGGACCTCCATGTTGAGATGGGCTTACTAGACATGGCGTAAATGTGGTGAATCAGTGTTGTGAAGTCGAAAGTACACGTAAGGGAAGAATACATTATGACATTGATGTTCTCAGTTTCCAGTTGAGAACTGTCGATAATAGGGATTGATGGTCCAATGGATTCATTAGGACTAGACTACGCAAAGGATAAATGGTCGATCATCATGATCTTCCCTTCGTGAGGAAAACAAAGAGTAAGGAAGACGGACGATACGATGGTGACCATAGCATAGGTCCAATTGCATCCTAGTAACAAGTTATAATCTAGAGGCACATCAACTAACTCAACCTCCACCTCTATCGTCTTCCCACCTAAATAGACCAGAAAGGAAGGAAGAATACCGTGAGGGTGGAAGGAATGACCATCAAAGGAAGTCAACATGTTCAATGACTTGGAAAGAGTCGGAGACCCGATAGCTTTCCAATAGATCAAGGACATCACACAAGTGGCAGCACCTTCATCAACTATCACACATTTTATGGTATACTTTGAGTACTCCACATGGATTTGGAAAGCCACGTGGTAAGGAAAATGAGGCTTCACATCTGTGACGTCAAACTTGATAACTTTTGAGCCATTGGGTTATAGAGCTCCTAAAGCAGATATTAAGGCATTCCTCTATGAAGGACACGTCTGGAGTACCTCCAAATCTGACATCACACAAGGGGTTTGACCCAGGTCCTCAACAATAGAGTAGTTCTAGGTGGTTCTAGCATTTGGAATGTGGGTAGAGCGCTTGAGTACTCCTTTCGAAATATGAGGTGGTGATTCTGGTTTCTCAGTATGTAAAGTTGTCTCCAGAGGAGGAGGAGGAGATCCTAGACCAGGAATAGATTTTGAAGAGATGTAATATCAATATCGAGTGGCTACATGAACTTTCACATCGACCATATTGATACATAAATGGTCACCATCTTGCAACAGTGGGTTTTGACTCCCACCAACTGCATTTTCAGTGTTAGAGGAGCTCAAGTCCATGTGTTGATTATGTGGGAATGGATTCGTCAGCACAGTGGGCAGTAGATATAATAGCCTTGCAACTTCCACACGTTTGGGGCATAAATGGGTAAGGTGATCATATGTGCAAAGCTTACATAGAAAATTCACCTTACATCTTTCTCGTTTTCCCTCTCCAGCATTATTATTCATCTTCTCATTATTATTATTTTCTTTGGGTTTATTACCATTTTTCCCACCCTTACGATTATTACATCCTTTCTTCTTAGTCCCTCCTGGTTGGTGGTTATCATTTGGGTTGGCCAACAATTGCACGAAGTGTATATTCACCGTCTGAGTGGGTTTGGAAGACACAAAAGAAGTTGGCCCTCCTGCAGACTAGTTTAGAGATAACTATTTCATATGGATTGTCACCGATTCTGTGGACTTTACATTTCCAGTACCTACAATTCCATCAGCATGAGGTTTGGGATTTTTTCTTGGGTTGCAATTTGACCATGGTGCATCTAGAAGAAGGTGGTACAACATCCCAGACTGAGCATATATCAAGTCTAACTGCTAGGCTCTAAAGATCACTTCCTCCTCGCTGGTAACCCTGGAAGTAGCAACGTCCTTTGAGATAGGAGCGTGCAAAGACTTAAGGAACCATTATAAAATAAAGTTCAGGGGTATAGGGGTATTAATCAACCTCTTCTGTCTATGTTACTCCTGGATATGATCTGATATACGAGTGGCGGTATCCTGGCGTAAAGTCAACAAGAATTTCTAGGCCAACATCATAACGAATGGGCAATTGGAAGTGGTTAAGGAACACCAAAACCAACTGAATAAAAGTCCCATATGCCCCCCTAAGTAGCTCAATATACCATTTCCAAGCAACTCCAATGAGGGTGCATTGAAATAATATCAACCGAATAGAATCGTCATTAAAGGAATTTGATGAGCACCAAAGGTGAAAGGTAGTGACGTGATCACCAAGATCCTCTCCATTCTTACCTTTGAACTTTGGCATGTATGAAGGAATTAAGGTGGGGATGGGGGGCCATGTAGGATCATGACTCATGGGGTCGTCCATTAACTTAGACAAGTCTGGAAGATTAAGCATGGCCAGAAAAGGGAGACATGGTTGCATCATCTGGTCCCAATCTCCTGGGAAAGATTGTTCGTGAGGATTAATTGCAGCCCATCTAGAGTTCAGATAAACACCATGGCCTTGTCCGAGATTATAAGTCCCTCCTCCAGGCTGACCCATAAAAGGTTGGTTGGGCATAATTCAAGTGGGAATTTTCTATTGAGGGTTATAGAAGTTTACCCCAGCCGGATTGGATCTAGGTTGGGGGTTGCCCAAAGTGTGAAACTGACCTCCTCCGAGTGGGAATCCAGAGGATAGAGGTGGATTCATCATGCCAAATGTATTGGTAAGAATCGACACCAAGGAGGTAGGGGTGTAGGAGGGAACTTGAGCAGAAGCTTGTCTGCCAAGTTGGTTGTTCCACCCAGAAGCAAGAGGGTTGGACCCAGAGTTAAAAGAAAGAATGACTTCCATATTAGAAGTCATTTGAGGGATTTGAGACCCAACGAATGAAAATGGAGTGTAAGGAGGTGTAGTGCCCCCAATCCCAATGCTAGCATTAGGGCCAACAACTGGGATGGCGTTCAAAAATTGCGAGGTAAAGTTTGGCATACCATAAGAAAAGGGACTAGAAGCCATAGGGATGGACTAAACATTATAACCCAGTGAGTGGCTAAGAGACCCAAAAGGAGTTGAGGTGGTAGCTTGAGAATTCACTATAGGTCGATCCATAGTAATGATAGGTGCCTCCAACACTACAACTATAGAGGTTGCAGTAGTCAAAGAGTTGCCATTAACTATAGTAGGTATGGGAATCGAAGGGCTCCCAGTGTTATGAATACTAGGCTCGGTACTCATCCTTGTAGAATCAAAAGTCTGAAAAGTGGATGTGTGTGTACCATGTCTAATAACTCTACGCATTTTAGAAGGCAAAGACTCGAAATCTAGAGGTAATTGTAACAAGCGACGGGACCGACGGGGAGGCTGGTCTAACTCCATGTTGACTTAAGACTCTAAAGATAAAAAATAAGCACAACTAGTAATCAAATATCACACCAAAATTCAAACAACCAATAAGCATACAAACAGGGTAAAGTGGTTGAGTGGCCTCCCTCCCTAAAGAAGGTATGTCTCACCCAAGAGGGGCCTAAGACTCCCTACTAAAGATCAGAGGTAACAAAATCAATTACAAGGGCCCTCATGGGATTAATAACCAGTCGATTAGATCCCCTTGGAGAGGTAATCCTCCATAAAGGTTTTGTGTTGTCCGACCCTTATCTGACCCAGGGTAACTTCAGAATAACCCCTACAAGTAACCTATGAGACATCTAAGTCAAGCAACTAATAAACCATTGTATAACTGATGCACAAACAAGCAGTCGTAAGTTAGGTCCACCGTATGGGGAGGGTAGCAAAGCCCGAAACCTTGAAAGCACTGCCTCTCATGGAGGTAAGGGTACGAACAAGATCCCCAGATATGAATAGATCCCCAGAAATATCTCTGATGCTAGGAAGGTATCGGGGGGATATCCCTTCAACCAACTTCGCGCGACCTCGTGATTAACTCCGATGTGAGTGAATCCTCCTAATCTTACCAATTATACAATGGATTTCTCCACTCCCGGAATCAAACACATATGTTGATTTAATTGGCTTGGAGAAGTTTACTCACAAAATCCTATTCCAAGGCACTAAATCCTAAGCTAGTTTGTGTACCCTCGAAAATAAAATCGTGACTAATAAATTTTAAATTATAGTGTTGATTTTAATGGTCGTGATTACTCAAAAAGTTATGGTAGTGTAACTCATGGTGTTATGACTCTACAAGAAAAGTAAATATGAAAATAATTTAAAGTCCTAACTTTAACTTTCAATGAATGATATGCTTCTAAAAACCAATGCAATTTTCAAATTCAACTCTACAATTCTGAAGTAAAATTGCAATCTTTCATTATATGCACTAAGCTAATGAAAGAGACTCAAAAGACCAAAATGCCAAGCAATGCAAAATGACTATTTTTATTTTTTTTTCAAAATAACAAAACTGAAATTGCATGGACTGAAAAGTAACCTGATATATATTCCTACTTTGTAAATAAAAAGATAACTCAAGTAGGATACCAAGCAACAAAACACCCAGCCCAATGTACAAGGAAAAAAAATAAAAAGATGATGAGAAAGACTCCACCCATAAATTCAACCAAAGATAGGTTTCCTGACATCCCACAAGCACTTAATAGGCACTACAGAGACCCAAGAAGGCTCAACAAACATCAAATCCCACCCAACAATCACCAGACCAAGAAAAGGAGAAAGAAGAACTGATGTATGTGAGTGTTTGGGCAAATAGAGCGTATATAAAGAGCTTGTAGTGAGACAACCAGAGTATGTATGCGACTGTCAGGGAAAAAAACACGTATATGTTTCAAAACTAGTCCAGACAAGGGAGAAAAGCTTAAAAATAAGACCCAGAGTGAACAGGAGATGTCAAGCAATGATGCGACAAGAAACACAAAACAAATGAGAGTAATCTAAGGAGAAAAGTTCTCCAAACCCTAATAAAGAAGATTCAATCCCTAGTTTGGTCGCCAATTTTGTTACGAGGAAAATCTCTCTGTGGCTAGGGTAAATCACAACAGATGGAAATGACTACAGAAATCAACTCTATCCCAACAACATGTTATATAAACCAATATGCAAGTGAGATAAGAAAGAGGCCTACCTCATCCAAATGTTCGATGAAGTCCACTGTTGAGCACTTCGACCCAAAGCTATATGCCTGCAACAAGTTCTCAACAAACAAGCAAACAAAGCATATGGTGATAATATAAAAGGTTAGCACATTAGATATCATAATCCATTAATAAACATGAAAAATATGCCCATGGAATAATAATTCAATATATTTGCAAGATATCAATTGGACGGGAAAAAGAGTATTTATATTAATATGTGATCAACATAATTCAAAATGTTACAAACTTCCGTGTCGGCATGGTTCGGAACCGAGAAACTAAGTTCCTTCCAGCTGGGCCTCCACCACTTCAATCCTCCACCAAAGGCAAGCTTATAAGAGAGAAACAATGAGGTTCTCAATCAATAAGGGAAGAGCTTGGGGGATGAACACTGTGTTCAAACATAAAGAACAAAGGGATGCATACTCAATATGAATTAAATAATTTCTCCAGAGTAACTTTTCTCTCAAAGTTGAATTCTTTCTCCTTTTCCATAGCTCGGAATTGGCCCATTTATAGCCTTCAAAATGGAACTGAAGGACTGAGTTAGAATGTTTCAAGTATATGGAAGGCCAAGGATTAGAGATCTCCTATCATGACATGGAAACCCGACATTTCATTTTCATTTTCTGGCACAAATCCCTATGTATTTGGGTTGTAGTGGAGAAGCCTACGTATATGCATATTGTATAGTGTGAAAGATGTGTACATGTGCAAAAATGTTTATTTTTATCTCTAGATATTTCAAACAGGGAAGATAAGTCTACATAGGGAAATGGAAATAGGCCTTCCAGGCAAGATTGCATAGGGTGAGGCAAATCTTGCTATAACAGAGATTTATCAGATGCAGAGCATAGAGACATGGTTCCAGGGGGAGCAATGGTCACAGGGGGAGCATGAATGACATGAATTCAATATTTCATCAAAGTGTTTCCATCAATGCCAAAGGGGGATATTGTGGATTAATTGGGTTGGTTGTCATTGATGTCAACACTTGAAGAAATTCATGTAGTGAATTCTGATACAACAATGGTTTGGGTAATGGACCCAAGTTTGTTTGATGGATAATGGTATGAGTTTTTATATATTTGTAGGTAAGACTATTCTATATGGATAGTACATGTCATGCCATTTCTGGTGGTATGTGGACCATCACATAACTCCCCGTGGTTAGAGAGTTATGGCCATGTGAAGTTGGAGAACCCTCATGAGTCATCTAGAAGCCCCAAAAGGTCAAAGTAGTCAAAGTGGTTGCAAAGAAGAAATTATTTAAATAATAAAGTGAAGTTATGAGTGTAATATAAGTCAAAGTGGATACAAAATAAATTAATTAAATAATAAATTTAATGGAGAAATTACTAAGTGGACAAGTGGTTAGAAGTGGGTTAGCCCTAAAATAAGGAAAGTAGGCTAAGATGGTTAGAAGGTAATTTAAATAATAAAGTGAAGTGATGAGTGTACTATAAGTCAAAGTGGATACAAAATAATTTATTTAAATAATAAATTTAATGGATAAATTACTAAGTTGACAAGTGGTTAGAAGTGGGTTAACCCTAAAATAAAGAAAGTGGGTTAAGATGGTTAGAAGGTAACCCCTTGAGGAAGCTACATGAAAGTATAAATAAGAGGAAAGGGTCTCTCATTTTTAATCACACTTGAGCATATTGAATATCTACAAGTGACTAAGGTAAACAAAGGATATCTAAGCCCAATTTCAGAGGGAAGGTGAAGTAAAGAAGGTTGAAATTCAAAGGAGGATAAATTGTTTTGATGATGCTTTCTAAGGTATGTTATTTACAGGTCATCTCACCATTTTTGCAAGAACATTTTTTATAGAATGCTTCATACCATGAAATTGGGATGTCATTGATGAAACATATCCAAGTAGCTTTGATATAAATTTTAGCTTGTGGGTCGTTGTATTTTTGGAATTACACTCCATGGAAAATAGAGTTTGTGGCTAGTCCTGAAACTAGTCCAAAATAGGTGTTTCGGGTAAAAACGTCATAAATTCTTCATAACAGATCCAAATTCAGTAAGAACAAATGTATTGGTTATAGTACATTCTATAGTATTATTTTTACTATTTTCAGATCCTTAAAACAAATATTTGTGTGGGGCACGCTCTACAAGTTCGCTCTCTAGAATAAGTGAGAATTCAATAAGGTATGCCACTTTTGCTATAACTCCTTTTCTGAGAGGATCTGAGTAGTGAAACCTAGAGGAATTGCATAAAGGAAACTGAAGAACATTGTTTACTATGTTCAGATCTTTATTAATTATAGGTACATAATTATTATTATTGCAAGTTAGGGTTGTTGACTAATACGAAATTAATCATGTGAGACTAAAGTAAAGTTTGATGAAAATGTTAGTCTCATGTTGTTAAAGTTAAGAAAGGTTTGCAGGTATGTGATCATATACACTAGGTCTATTATAGAGTTAAAAATCAGATTTGGATGATGAAATTGATGAGGGATTTTGGTTGAGATACATGTTGGGTACATGGTTGAGAAAAGTAGTTGATGAGTTGGCACATACATGAGGTGTATAGTTGATGATGTTGGTACACCTTGATGAGTCATAGTTTATGTGTATTTGATGCATGATGGGTACACATTTGGTTCATGGTTTATGCACTTGTTTATGGTACAGGTTGAGGTATAGGTTGGTGCATGGTTGATGCACTTGTTTATGGTACAAGTTGATTACAGGTTGAGTTACATGTTGGTGCATGGTTGATGCAATTGTTTATGGTGCAGGCTGATTATAGGTTGTTTGGTATAGGTTGGTGCATGGTTGATGCACTTGTTTATGGTACTAGTTGATTACAAGTTGATTGGTACATGTTTACAATAGTATATCTCACAGTGATAGTGTGACAGTGGTTCCATCATTCTACTCTTACATCAGGGTGGTTGGATGGGGAAAGGACAAGTGGTTGTATCCACCTTCTGGTTGTAGCTAGAGAACACATAGAGTTGTATCCTCCTTCTCTATAATCCAACACTAAATACCCAAGATTGAGAGCTTGCAGGAATGTTTTCCTATATTTCATATCTAATGCTTTATTGAGTATGACTTATCATCCATTCCCAAAGACTAGCACATTCTAGATGATGGTCTGGCTACCTCAGCAAGTACTTGCAAAATACATTTTCATCCTATTCGATAATACACAGTTGAAGTAAAGAACAAAACAACTGTCGCAGATAACATCAGATATTGGAAAGTCTTTGGAAATGATGAACAAATTGAAATTTTTTTGCAATCAAAGAATGAATTTGAATATGCAAATATAGATGCATATTTTGATGATGAAGGAGAAAGTGTGGATGAGATAAATTGAAAAGAAATAGATAAAAAACAAGTAGATTTGGAAATATTGCAATTGAAAGATAATTTTTTGCCTAGAGGGTTAGTCCCTTTAGAGGAGTTGTTTGATTTTAATAATGTAGCCAAAACGCCTAAAATTGAACCTACTGGAGCTGAATTTGAAGACTACAATATAGGAACTGAACAAGAGCCAAAAATTATTAAATTATCTAAATATTACCCCCTACTGAAAAGAAGAAATGCATAAACTTGTTCAAAGAATTCATAGATGTATTTTCCTGGAGTTATGAATATTTGAAATCTTATGACACCAGCATTATACAACATAAAATTCCTATAAAAGAAGACCAAAAACCTTTTAAATAGAAACTTAGGAGGATTAACCCAAGGTTGATGCCTCTGATTGAAAAAAAGGTAAAAAAGATGTATGATGCTAAGATCATTGTCCCATTAAGATTTTCTAAGTGGGTATCAAATTTGGTTCCAACTAGACAAAAGAGTGGAGAAATTAGACTTTGCATTGATTTCAAAAATCTTAATAAAGTCCCCCCGGATGGGGTGCCATCGTGGGCCACTTGGCAGAGGGCGGAGGAAGGGGGTGGCCAGCGGGGCACAGAGCCATGTGCCCGGCTCGTGCCCCACGCAGCCGTCACCCCTGGGTTTTAATGAGCATTCACAGCCGATGACAGGAGCATTTACTCCTTCCTCTCCGACCGACTCCATGTATCGCATTATGCAGCGACCTCTCGGCATTTTCGTTTTGTGGTGTGGTTTCATTCAGAGCTCTGCAATTTTCATGGTTTCTYGGGCAATTYTYGTCRTTTCTCTTGGMTCTGCAGACCCTCTRCAGAAGCCGAGTCCCGCCATGCCTCRCCTTCGCCTTCGTATGCGTCCCCGCCGGGGCTCTCCATGGCACCCACGGCGCCCCAGCACGTCCTCCTCGCCCTCTGGTTCTGCTGTTCCATCTCGGGACAACTGGGCCATTGTGGACACCCTATGGACTCCAGCACAGCCCTCTCGCAATGTCAAGCACTCCATATCTCCTCCGCCTTCACGCACCAGCCAACCCCGCCATATTTCACCGGAGCTTCCTACCTCTCTGCCGAGTGAACACTATGCTATACTCCAGGATTTAGTTTTTGAGCTACGAGAGGGAGTGAGCGACCTCCAATTCCGAGTCCAGCAGATGGAGGGATGCCTCTCCATTCTCCTCCAGCTCTTGGCTACTCCCTCTCCAGTCGCTCCTGAGTACTCCAGTGAGGCCTCCGAGACCCCTAGCGATTTTGAGAGCAGTCAGCAAACCGCCTCCACCACAGAGACTCCCGAATCCGAAAGGAAGGAAGGCCACCCAAGTGCCACGACTCCTCTCACGCAGACGGCGACTTGTGCAAACATGGAAGGAGCAAGCGACAACGCAAGCTCGGCAATGGCAACAGCAGCAAAGGGAAGCAGCCTCCAGGTGCCCGACGACAACAACCGCAGCACCATGGACATGCAGTGGACCGGCGGGACACTTGTCATTGAAGAACCATGGATTGGCACTTTTCCCGAGTATGTTCCAGACTACACTGTGTTTGTCCCCTACTTTAGTTCTGGTGGTTCCCATGGTAGTTAAGATTCTAGTTGTCTTTATCATTGTCAGAAACAGTTTACACTTTTTTTGGTTACTTGATATCTATGGTTGGCTGAACTGGTTTCTCCTCATGGAGCAGTTCAGTAATTACAACCAAATAACTCTGTCTATGTATTTTGGACCCTGGTTCTGAGAAGGACTCTTATTTTAATACAAACTCTTACTTACAAAAAAAAAAAATCTTAATAAAGTCTCTCTCAAAGATAACTAGCCTTTGCCTAAAATGGATCATATTTTGCAGAAGGTAGTTTGGTCCAGTAGAATTTCCCTATTAGACGGTTTTTTTGGTTACAAACAAGTTTTGGTCCATCCTGAAGACCAAGAAAAAACAACACTTACTACATCTTGGGGTACTTTAATGTATGTGAAAATGCCTTTTGTCTTAACGAATGTTGGGCTACATCTCAAAGAGCAATGGATATTTATTTTGTGGATGAAATAGGTAGGTTCAGAGTTATATATCTTGACGATATCATTGTTTTTTCAAAAATAGATGAAGAACATTTTCTCCACCTAAGAAGAATCTTTGAAAAATGCAGAAAAATTGGAATTTCCCTCAACCCAAAGACAACATTATTTATCTTATAAGAAGGCAAACCACTAGGACATATCATCTCAAAGAATGGAATCAAAATTGATCCTAGCATAATTGAACCTATTCAAAAGACAGATCATCCTAGAAATATAAAACAACACCAATCTTTTATTGGAAAAACAATTTTTCTAGGGATATTTATCCCTAATATGTCTAAACTTCTAAGAAATATAACAAACATGTTGAAGAAAGACACTAAAACAAAATGGACCATAGAAGCAAAACATTCATTTGATCAAGTAAAAAAGGCCTTAACACAAGGCCATGTGTTGATCAACCTTGATTTCACAAAAGATTTCCTCATTTTCTCATTTTCCTATGAACATACTATTGTAGGTGTGCTCTTGCAAAAAAATAATGAAGGCCATGAACTGCCTATTAATTTATTTAGTCAATCCTTAAGAGATGTTGCACTAAAATACAATATCATGGAAAAGAAAGCATTCTCTTTGGTAAAAGAAATCAAATAGTTTAGAGTCTACATTCTTCATTCACATATAATTTTTTATGTCCCAAACTCTGTGGTGAAAGACATTCTGACCCAAAATAGCCTTGATGGGAAAATAGGAAAATGGATTGTTATTTACCTTGAATATGATATTGAAGTAAAACCTACCAAACTCATTAAAGGTCATGGATTAGCTAAATTAATAGTTGAATCTAATTTTCATGCTTTGGAAGAAAAAAATCTTGTTGCACTAGATGAACAAGAAGAGTAGGTGAATCCACAAGTAACATAGGATTTTGCAGCCTCTCCCTGGTATGTAGTCCTGATTTTTTTCTTACATCATTTACAGGCTCCTCCTAGTTTGACCAAGACTAAAGCTAGGTTTCTTAAACTCAAAGCTATGAAATTTTGTATTTTAGATGGCAATTGATATTGGAAGGATGCTCGAGAAATTGTAATAAATTGTTTATTGAAAGATGAGGAAGATAAATTTATGTAGGAATTTCATGAAGGATATTGTGGTGGAAACTTGAACTGGAAGACTACAGCCAAAAAAATCCTAAGAGCGGGTTTAAACTGGCAAACCGTATTTGCAGATGTCCATAAAAAAGTGACCTCATGTCATAACTATCAATTTTTTTAAGGCAAAAGGAAACTGCTTCCTTTACCCTTGAAAATGATATCAGTTGAAACTCATTTTCAACAGTGGGGTTTGGATTTCATTGGAGAAATCCATCAACCATCATCAGGCCAACAAAAATGGATCCTTACAACCACTGACTATTTTAGCAAGTGGATTGAAGTTGTACCTACAAGGCAATCTACTGATGTTGTGATTATTAAATTTTTAGAAACTAATATTCTTTCAAGATTTGGATGTCCTAGGAAGATCATCATTGATAATGCAACAACATTCAAATCAAGGAATATGGTGGAGTTTTGAAACAAATATCAAATTAATTTAGGACACTCTACTACCTATTACCCTCAAGGGAATCGATTAGCAAAGTCTTCCAACAAAATTTTGGTTAATATCATCAAAACGTTGTTGCAAAGATAACCAAAATTGATGGCACAACAAGTTGGTCAATGCATTATGCATTGATAGACATACTACTAAGAGATCAATTGGCATGTCCCCATACCAATTGGTTTATTGAATGGTTGTTGTTTTTCCCACTTCTTTAGGTGTCCCTGTTATGAAAATACTGCACGAAGTACAAGAAGAACCTAATGACATCCATACGAGAATAAATCAAACCATACAGCTGCAACAATCCAGAGAATAGGTTTACAACAAAACTCAAGTTATACAGGAGAACATTAAGAAGATCTATGATAAAAGAACCAAGTCTTATGATTTCTAGATATGAGACAAGGTGTTGAAATGGGATTCAAGAAAAGAATAGAAAGGTAAGCATGGAAAATTTGATAATTTATGGAAATTTCCTTACATAATCCATGCTTACAGAGGAAATAATGCATTCTTTCTTAAGGATATAGATGGACCAGATCTTCCATGTGGACCTTTCAATGGAATAATTATCAAACACTACTTTTCACTGGAATAGAAGCATTTCTCACTTGAGATCATTGTAAATATCATTTTACTTTTTACTATCGTGGGTGTGTGACTCATATCAGGAAGTTGAAGCCCGAATAGAAGGCCCTAATCTCTTGATCATTTGTCACCATGTTTACAACTACAATAAAACAAATCATATGCAGAAAGTACTAGAGAAGATAATTCAAGGAAACCGGTCATTGGTTCTTGGCACTTGTTGGCCCTTGACCAACTTTTGAGGAACACTTGGTCATATTTGACCATTTTTGGACTTCGACAGCCTACCAAATATGGAGCGTCGGGAAAAGAAAAGATCATGGGATCTTGGCCCACTTTTGGTGCCCTTTTAGGGATTTGAGTTAATGTAATGGGAAAGGGATGTCGGCCCATGGGTTTACCCATGTTTAGGCCTATTTTGTAAAGTATAAATAAGTATCTAAGCAATGTAAGAGAGGGTGATAAGATAAGCTAAGTGATAGTAAATTATTTTTGTATATTGTGTAACCGACTTGTAAAGCTGAGTGCAAGTGTTGTAAGTGATGAGTGCACGGATTGTAAGAAGGCTCTGTGCTAGATCTACTTGGGGAAGGAGGATTTGGCAAGGTGCATGTAGATCTTCGGTCCTATGCGGAGTACAAGTGTGAGCTTTGTGTTGTAACCTAATTGACCAAATCTAATAAAGAAGAAGAAGACTTTGTAGATGTAGCCCTAGGGTGGGGGTGAACCACAGTAACTATGTGTGTTGTGCTCGGTGCTTCGACCTAATGTGTTGGTTTCTTTCAATGTGTTGTGCTTGATATGATTATGATATGTGCTTTGCTATGATATACTTAGATAGATCCACTTTTCTTTGTGCTTCTTAGATGTGTGGGTATAGATTTGACATATATGAAAGTGATGAGTGATAGACCTATTTTGTTGTTGCTAAGTACTAACTTAACCTAGATCTAAGTGAATGTTGCGGTGCTCTATGCCATCTGCGGAGTGCCATGAGGGTTAAATACTGATGAATGATCTATGCTAAAGTTCTTGATAAGAGTAAGAATCACATATTTGTGTCCCATCTAAGGTTCTAGACACCTGATTCTTGCAACCACCCCTGCCTCTACCTCGGGTGAGACTTCATCTGCTTCACAGGTGTTGCTGAAAGGGCCGGTAGTTAGGGTTTGTTGGTGTGTTGTTAAAGAATTGAACCCTGGGTCTACTCCTGTGCCAACAAATGGTTCCGTTGCTAGGACCTGAAACTGTGATTACTTGGAACTAAGGAAGAAGAAACTTTGTGAAAAAGAAAGCTTTGTGCATGGATATGTTGCCTTAGTGTGCAGATTTTTACTCGACATGTGAATCTTTGTGCCAGAAATAAGGTTAGATCTGGAGAAAGGAAGATCAGATCCGAAGAAAAGAAGTGAGATTTAAATGCTCTGTGCTCTAAGAAAAGTAAAAGTGGAAATTTTTGAAAGAAAGAAGTCAAAACTGCAGAAAAGAGGTAAGATCTGTAAGCTCTGTGCTCTAATAAGGGTAAGAATAGTCAAAAGTCCTTAGATCTAGAAGCTTTGTGCTCTGTAGAAGTAAGATAAGTGAAAAAAAATTTTTCTAGAGCGTGGATCTAGGTATGTTGGATAGATTCTGTCCTAGCTTAAAAACTAGGGAATTAATAGATGAAAGAAAGTTTGATATGAAGAGATCTGATAAGTATAATGATAGATATGTTATACCTATGCATAGAAAGAATGTCTAGAATAACAAGTGGATGCAGGATCCTAGAAAGAAATTTTTGCAGGCTAGCCTTATGATCCTAGCGCACAGTACAAGAAAAGTTGGGGATCATTGAAAAGAAAGAGAGGATTAACTCTTTGTTACAATTGCAGAAGACTAGGACATCTTGCTAAGGAATGCCCTGGGACAAAACCTAGTTGTCTCTATTGCAAAGATTTAGACCACGACGTATTGGATTTCCCTATAATGATTGCTAAGTTGGAAAGGTTGAATATGAATCAAGAAGACCAGAAGGTAGATCCAGAAAAGGAAGAAGCCTAGCAAGAATCAGAGAAAATATTAATATGGATAAAAGAAACCATGAAGGAACATAAAGATGTTTGATTACCATAGATCTTCAAAGAAAAGGAGCAAGTCGAAGCAAGGATAGGGGACTTTGACATTGACTATATTCTTGATGAAGAAACACAAGTGAAAATTATGCTAGAAAGAAATTGGGAAGCTATAAGAAATCATTCCATGATCCCTTCCCTAAGAGGGACAAGTTTATTTGGAGGAGATAGTAAACCTATGTGTAAGGCTTGCTCAGATACCTATGACTGTCAATGGAACTTTGACAGAGGAAGACTTTGAGATTATTAAAAATTTTCAAGACAGTGCCCCATTTACCATGCTCATAGGAAAACCTTGGATTGATAGAGAACAAGCCAGATGAAAAGAGGAAGAAGAAGTTTTGGAACAGAAGAAGCAAGAGTTAAAAGACTTTATGACCAGAAGGATCACACACTTGATTGAAGAATAGAAGAGCAGATCACGAATATTTAATACTAGCAACTCCAATGTCAAGGCTAAGAGAACACTAGAGGATCTGCAAAAGATTGAGTTACCTATTTTCGATACAGAAGAAGTATTATCTAGGAAACCTAGGAAAGAATTTCAACAGCGTGAAGTAACTAAGACCACAGAAGATAAGCATCAGAATGATGAAAGCATTACTAAGATGAAGATCACTAGGAAGAAGGCTAGAAGTTTAAGAAAGAAAAGGGCTAATACTGTAAGGTTACAAGACATTCTAGAGGATACTTCACAGAAAGAAAAATTGAAGAATTGGAGCTTCGCCGAGATATAAGAACAATGACATAGAGTACTTCACCATGATGAAGCAATATAGCCATTGGGGCCGATATATCCGTTCAAATTCCACTCCGAATGGTAAGAAAAGAAATAAAGGTTCGTCATCCAACCATTGAAATGCACCATAACGGGTCGAACAAGAGTTAATGGAGGATCATAATCATTGCCAGCAAATCGTTGCTATGTTTCCCTACTTATTCCATCACGCCATGCACTAAGAATACTTTTTACTAAATGAGAATTTGAGCATGAAACCTGAGATTAATTCACCCTGAGACCATTGCCTTGTTCCCATACTATTCACCGTAGTCTCTAAATTCCTTTCGCACCCGATCTAGCTGACCCAATCTTGTATGTCAGACGAGCTCAGCGCTGCTAAGAAAGTAGTTGAAGAAGTTTTAATTGACTTAATGAATCAGAGATTCATGTTGGAGCAAGGAGTGTCTACAGGTGTACATGCATCATCCTTGGGAGAATTCCTAGCTTCCCCTCCACTGCTCGAGCAGGACCATCTCGACCGCCTTCGGAAAGACGATCTAAGCTCGAAAACATCTTCGCCACTATGAATATGATCCCAAGTATCTTTCCTAAGTATATCCCACCACTAAGTGACACAGTGAATCAATACACTGTATGCAGATACTTCGACTATGCTTTGGTCACTGCGTACCTCCCGAAAGGGGTGTGTGCAGTTCGTGTTGACCAGGATAAGCTCACAGTGATGAAATTTAGTGATTTTAACCTTGGAGATCGCAAATTTTATAGTATTCTATCCCCTCACAAGTACTTAACTATCAGAAAATGGAGGAACCCAAATATTGTCCCTCAATAATGGACCCATAACCTTGCGTAGTCAACCCTCCTCAATGTAATGAAGATTTCTCCTTTCGGGAGGCATCAGGAAGTGAATGCATGCATCAGATTGTTGATGTCTTGCTACCATAGAGGATACTTATGGTTGCACTGTCACATCATTTTGGATCCGATTTTGATCAATTGGATCACAGGGCTAAGCATGCAGGGCTCTGACCCACAAAAGTTTTAGCCTGGAAAGATCGCAGATCACGCTCTCACCCAGTGAATAAAAGACACATATGGAGATGTAGAGAAGGGTATGCGAGGCTACAAGTTAGCCTCCTTCAAGAATGCAATAGTGTGCCTCGGTTTCCAGATGATCGTAGGGAATTTAGTCTGCAAGAACAAACCCACACAGGTGACTGGATTGGTAGTTGACCTCGCAAGGAAGTGTGCGGAGGGACTACAAATGAACTGGGTGACGTACCTTGTAAATCAAATAGAGCTTCATTGGAGAGAAGAGAAAGACCAAGGGTATGAGTTCTACTTTAGTTGGTTGCTCATACTCATTTCTTTCATCACTTGGGAGCTACCAAAAGGTGCCACTTTTCCAAAGATCGAACCCTTTGAACCACTAGCCGTGAAGTTTTGTACATTGTGGTACTCTAGCAACATGAACAAGCAGTGGAAATCCAATGTCATCTTCCATGCTTAACACAACCAATTGAATAATGAAATCCACTCTATACCGCACCTCACACCAAACACACTTCATAGGTTTAGACCTTTGATCAAATTCAACATGGACCACCACTTCACCTATATCACAATGCGCACTAATGAGCACAAACAACAACTCAAGTCGTACTACAAGTTGACAGAAGAAGACTTGGAGCAGATTACCAATGAATGGTTTTCATCATTGTAGAACAGTGCATGGAAGGACCAGTAAATGATGCATTGATCGAAGAGTTCACTAAGCAAGAGGTTATCGCACTACAGTAGGTCGAAGTAGCTCAAGCCAAGCTCGAGACATTCGAAGCGGAGTTCATCAGACCAGAGTGACTCGGGATGAGTCACAGGTAAGTGTTGGTGGCATGTTGGCCCTTGACCAAGTTTTGAGGAACACTTGGTCATATTTAACCGTTTTTGGACTTCAACAGCCTATCAAAGATGGAGTGCTAGGGGAAGCACAGATCAAGGGATCTCGACCCACTTTTGGGGCCCTTTTAGGGTTTTGAGTTAATGTAATGGGAAAGGGATGTCGACCCACGAGTTTACCCATGTTTAGGCCTATTTTGTAAAGTATAAATAAGTAGCTAAGCAATGTAAGAGAGGGCGAGAATATAAGTTAAGTGCTAGTAAAGGATTTGTGTATATTGTGTGACCGACTTGGAGAGCTAAGTACAAGTGTTGTAAGTGCGGAGTGCATGGATTGTAAGAAGGCTTTGTGCTAGATCTACTCGGGGAAAGAGGATTTGGCAAGGTGCACACAGATCTCTTGTCCTATGCAGAGTAAAAGTGTGAGCTCTGTGCTATAACCCAATTGACCAAAGATAATAAAGAAGAAGAAGACTTTGTGGACATAGCCCCAGGGTGGGGGTAAACCACGGTAACTCTGTGTGTTTTGCTTGATGCTTTGACCTAATTTGTTGGTTTCTTTCAATGTGTTGTGCTTCATATGATTATGCTATGTGCTTTGCTATGATATACTTAGATAGATCTAGTTTTCTTTGTGCTTCTTATATGTGTGGGTATAGATTTGACATATATGAAAGTGTTGAGTGCTAGACCTATTTTGTTGTTGCTAAGTACTAACTTAACCTAGATCTAAGTGAATTTTGCGGTGCTCTGTTCCATCTGCGAAGTGCCATGAGGGTTAAATATTGATGAATGATCTATGATAAAGTGCTTTCTAAGAGTAAGAATCACAGATCTGTGTCCTAGTTAAGGTTGTAAACACCTGAGTCTTGCAACCACCCCTACCTCTACCTTGGGTGAGACTTCATCTACTTCACAGGTGTTTCCGAAAGGGTCAGTAGTTAGGGTTTTGTTGGTGTGTTGTTAAAGTGTTGAACCCTGGGTTTTCCCCTGTACCAACAACACCTCACAAGGAAAGCACCATCCCCAAGTGGAGCCACTGTTAGAGTCCTATAGTTCATAGTATCAAATGGTGATTGAATATTTCTCTTTCAGTGATTTATATTGTAAATAATATTACATTATGCAAATGATTTCCAAAAGAAAAAAGATAAAAAATAATGAAAATGAAAAGATGGTAGAAAAAAAAAAGAGAAAAGAAAGAAAACCCCATGAAAATAAAAATAAGTTTGAATCATACAGTCTAATCACGATCAAACATTTTTAAATCTATGTTGTTACGTTAGAGAATAATTTTATCCAAACTATTTAATCTTGGCTAAAATAGTTAGGTAGAGGAAAAAATTAATCCAATTGTTTAAGATGGACTAATTAGTTAGATACATAGGATAGAATATAGGTTAGGTGATTTTTCCCTTTAGATAAAAGTAAACAGGTTTTGCACATTAAAATGCACCCTAAGTTGATGAAAACAATTTAGTTTAGCATAGGAAAAATAAATAAGGGTGTATGGATGTGAGTTGCCAGCATGATAATGATCCTATTTTTCTCACTCAAGAAGAACATGATCTTTTCCTTCTTTCACAAACTAAAATTGAACATGAGGAATTAGAAGATTATAAACAAGGTTTTGAAAATGCAATTATGGAGGTCCATAGGTAGTATAATCTGGGGAGTAAGAAATCAACTGATAAACCTACCAAGAAAACTCCTGATAATTCCACTAAAAAGACAACTGACACATATGCTAAGAAAATTCCTGACATCCCTCCAAAAAAGAACACAGAATTTCCAACCAGAAAAATATGATATTGTCTAAAAAAAACTCAAATTGATATTCCCTCCACCAGCCATTCCAAGGATACTTCACAAAAGGATGTTGGTGAGAAACAAGATATTCCTAACCCAAATAAAACTCAAACATCTTTCAACTTTGAAAATGAATTATAAAAACTCAAGATACCCATTCCTCTAATAGAACTCGTGAATAAGAATGCATATAGATGACAACTGATAAAATATTTGAACATAGAGGAAGGTACATACATAGTAAATGTTCTTGATGATCAACTAGAACTATTATTTGGGCCTAAAGTCGATGGAAAACATGAAAATGGAACTGTATCCCCATTCTACATCAGTTTAAACATTCATGAAAAAACTTTGCACAATGCAATGCTTGACTCAGGTGCTTCTCACAAGGATGTTATGGAAACATTAGGACTTGATATCACAAGACCATACAAATATTTGTATTCTTCTAACTCAAGTAAAGTAAAATGTATAGGTCTCATTAATTGTTTTTTGTTACTTTAGTACAAATACCAGCCAAGAGTTTGGTAATGGACATAGTTGTTGTTAATATACCTCCTAAACATGGCATGTTACTGTCTCTCTCATGGGGAGCTAAGTTACAAGGAACTCATCAACTAGACATGTCTTATGCTGCCATTCCATTGTTTGATCAACATAGGAGATTATATAGGGAAATACTGATGAAATACATGATCAATATTCAGGATAAAACACACAATTATCCCTTATATTATGTTCATTCAGACCTTGATTCTTTCATTTTGTACAACGATGGAGACATAGGAAAACAAATTGCCAATTTAGAAAATGATGTTTATAACATTGAAGAAGACAAAACAATTATGGTGGAACCTGATAAGCAAAATGAACCTATCTGGAGCTTACATTTTGATGGGGCTATTAGTAAGGAAGGATCAGGAGCAGGTGTATGGGTCTCAAATTCAAAAACCAACCACTCAGAAGGACAGTCCTATAATCTAAACTTCCAATGTACTAACAATATAGTTGAATATGAAGCCTTAATGTTGGGGTTGCCACTTTTAAAGAAGCTTGGCGCCAAGAGAAGTTCAATTCGTGGTGACTCTGAACTGATAATAAAACAGATCAAAGGTGAATACTCTGCTAAATACCCAAGATTGAGATATTACAATAATGTTGTCCTAGATTTTATAGAATTATTTATTGAGTATGACTTATCAACCATTCCCAGAGACCAGAACATTCTAGTTGATGGTCTGGCTACCTCAACAAGTACCTGCAAAATAAATTTTCGTCATAGTCTCCAATACACAATTGAAGTAAAGAACAGACCAGCTGTCCTAGATAACATCAGATATTGGCAAGTATTTGGAAATGATGAACAAATTGAATTTTTTTTAAAATCAAAGAATGAATTTGAATGTGCCAATATAGATGTAGATTTTGATGATGAAGGAGAAAGTTTGGATGAGATGGATTCAAAAGAAATAGATAAAAAACAAGAATATTTGGAAATATTGCAATTGAAAGATAATTTTTTGCCTAGAGGGTTAGTCCCTTTAGAGGAGTTGTTTTATTTTAATGATGCGGAAAAAAAGCCTAAAATTGAACCTACTTGAGCTAAAGTTGAAGACTGCAACGTAGGAACTGAACAAGAGCCAAAAATGATTAAATTATCTAAATATTACACCCTGTTGAAAAACAAAAATACATAAACTTTTTCAAAGAATTCATAGACGTATTTGCATGGAGTTATGAAGATTTGAAATCTTATGACACCAGCATTATACAACATAAAATTCCTATAAAAGAAGACCAAAAACCTTTTAAACAAAAACTTAGGAGGATTAACCCAAGGTTGATACCTCTAATTGAAAAAGAGATCAAAAAGATGTATGATGCTAAGATCATTGTCCCATTAAGATTTTCTAAGTGGGTATCAAATTTGGTTCCAACTAGACAAAAGAGTGGAGAAATTAGACTTTGCATTGATTTCGGAAATCTTAATAAAGTTTCTCTCAAGGATAACTACCCTTTTCCTAAAATGGATCATATTTTGCATAATGTAGTTGGGTCCAGTAGAATTTCCCTATTAGACAGTTTTTCTGGTTACAATCAAGTTTTAGTCCATCCTGAAGACCAAGAAAAAACAACATTTCCTACACCTTGGGGTACTTTCATGTATGTGAAAATGCCTTTTGTATTAATAAATGTTGGAGCTACATTTCAAAGAGAAATGGATATTGATTTTTTGGATGAACTAGACAGGTTCATAGTTATATATCTTGATGATATCATTGTTTTCTCAAAAAAAAATGAAGAACACTTGCTCCACCTGAGAAGAGTCTTTGAAAAATGCTGGAAATTTGTTATTTCCCTCAACCCAAAGAAAACATTATTTGGCTTAGAAGAAGGTAAATTGTTAGGACATATCATCTCAAAGAATGGAATCAAAATTGATCCTAGCAGAATTGAATCAAAATTTTATAAGGAGATTTATCCCTAATCTAGAAGAACTTCTAAGAAATATAGCAAACATGTTGAAGAAATACACTAAAATAAAATGTACTATAGAAGAAAAACATTAATTTGATCAATTAAAATAATCCTTAACAAAATCCCCTATGTTGATTAGCTCTTATTTCACAAAATATTTCCTCATTTTCTCATTTGCCTCCGAACATACTATTGCAGCAATGCTCTTGCAGAAAAATAATGAGGGTCGTGAACATTACTTTCTTTAGTCAATCCTTAAGAGATTTTTCACTGAAATATAATATCATGGAAAAGAAAACATTCGCTTTGGTAAAATCAATCAAATATTTTAGAGTCTACATTCTTCATTCACATATAATTTCTTATGTCCCAAACTCTGTGGTGAAAGACATTCTGACCCAAAATAGTCCTGATGGGAAAATAGGTAAATGAATTATTTTTATCCTTGAATATGATATTGAAATCAAACAAACCAAACTCATTAAAGGTCAGTGATTAGCTAAATTAATGGTTGAATCTAATTTTCATTCTTTGGATATAAATTTTATAGCTGCACTCAATGAACAAGAAGAGCAGGTGACTCCACAAGTAACAAAGGATTTTGCAACCTCTCCCTGGTATGCAAACCTGATTTTCGTATTACATCATTTACAATATCCTCCTAGATTGACCAAGACTAAAGCTAGGTTTCTTAAACTCAAAGCTATGAAATTGTTTATTTTAGATGGCAATTTATATTGGAAGGATGATGGAGGAATTTTACTAAATTGTTTACTAAAAGATGAGGTAGATAAAGTTATGCAAGAATTTCATGAAGGATATTGTGGTGGACACTTGAACTGCAAGACTACTTCCAACAAAATCCTAAGAGATGGTTTTTACTGGTGAACCTTATTTGTAGATGTCCATACAAAAGTGACCTCATGTCATAACTGTCAAATTTTTGAAGGAAAAAGGAAATTGTTGACTTTACCCTCGAAACCGATATCAATTGAAACTCCTTTTCAATAGTGGGCTTTGTATTTCATTGGATAAATCCATCCACCATCATCAGGCCAACACAAATGGATCCTTACAACCACTGGCTATTTTACGAAGTGGATTGAAGTTGTACCTACAAGGTAAGCTATTGATGTTGTGATGATTAAATTTTTAGAAACTAATATTCTTTCAAGTTTTGGATGTCCTAGAAAGATCATCACTCATAATGCAGTAGCATTCAAATAAAATAACATGGTGGAGTTTTGCAACAAATATCAAATCACTTTAGGACACTCTACTTCCTATTACCCTCAAGCGAATGGCTTAGCAAAGTCTTCTAACAAAAGGCTTGTTAATATCATCAAAAATTTGTTTCAAGATAACAAAAATTCATGGAACAACAATATGGTCCATGCATTATGGGTTGATAGACTTACTACTAAGAGATCAATTGGCATGTCCCCATACCAATTGGTTTATGGAATGGATTTTGTTTTTCCCACTTCTTTAGGTGTCCCTGTTATGAAAATACTGCAGGAAGTACAAGAAGAACCTAATGACATCCAGAGGAGAATAAATCAAACCATACAGATGCAACAATCCAGAGAACAGGTTTACAACAAAACACAAGTGATCCATGAGAACATTAAGAATATCTATGATAAAAGAACCAAGGTTGATGATTTCCAGATAGGAGACAAGGTGTTGAAATGGGATTCAAGGAAAGAACAGAAAGGTAAGCATGGTAAAATTTGATAATTTATGGAAAGGTCCTTACATAATCCATCCTTACAAAGGAAATAATTCATTCTTTCTTAAGGATATTAGATGGAGCAGATCTGCTAGGTGGACCTATCAATGGTAGAATGCCCAAAAACTACTTTTCACTCAAATAGAAGCATTTCTCACTTAATATCATTATAAATACCATTTTACTTTTTATTGTCATTAGTAGGTGACTCATATCAGGAAGTTGAATCTTGAAGAGAAGGTCCTAAGCTCCTTATCATTTGTCACCATGTTTACAACTACAATAAAACAAATAAGATGTAGAAAGTACTCAAGAAGATAATTCAAGGCAACTGGTCACTAGTTCTTGGCACCTCACAAGGAGAGCACCTTCCCCAAGTGGAGACATTGTTAGAGTCTTATTGTTGGACACACCTACCACACTTAGAGGGGGGGGTGAATGAGTGTGGGGTTATTTTTCCCAAAACTTCCCTCTTGCACAAAAACTCATCAATTAGCATTCAACATTTATTCA